>ML685776.1:9352278-9372138 GCA_007922175.1 Pelusios castaneus
GCTGCGTGCTGGGCTGGGCTGCCGGCGAGCGTGCTGAGCTTTCTGCAGCGCGGCTGGCCGGATCGGGGCGGGGGGAGCGCGGTGGCCAGCACTAGCAGCATGCCAGGTGAAGGCTGAGGGTGCTGGAGGGAGGCGATGAGGGGATCCCCTTGAGCCAGGTACCACTTACCTCCCTGTCCTCTGCACCTCGACACTGCAGGGGAGCACGGCGGTCAGGAAGCTAGAGGAGGGCGGCTGCTGTGCTGGCTCCTGTCTGGCGGCGGGAGAGGTCAATCAGTGGCAGTGTCTCTGGCCAGTGGGGGCAGGGTCTGGAGCCTGGGAGTGCGTGGGCCAGGAAAATACATGCGCGGGGGGTGCGACGGCCGCTGTGCGGCCGCGCTCCCGCGCACCTTAGAGGGAACACTGCCAGCAACTACAGATCACACAACAGAAACACTAAAGCAGGAACATATCCCTGCAACAGACCACGCTGCCAACTTTGCCCTCATATCTACACTGATGACACCATCACAGGGCCTAATCAAGCCACCTACTCCATCAAGGGCTCGTTCACCTGCTCATCCACCAATGTGACTTATGCCATCATGTGCCGGAAATGCCCCTCTGCCTTATATATTGGACAAATAGGACAGTCTCTGCTCCAAAGAATAAATGGACACAAATCTGACATCAGAAGTTGCAACACTACAAAACCAATAGGGGAACATTTCATTCTCCCTGCTCACTCCCTTGACGACTTGTTAATAGCTGTGTTGAAACAGATGAATAACAAATCACAGCTTCAAAGAGAAACTGCAGAACTCGAACTTATATGCAAATTTGACTCAGTTGTCTTGGGGTTAAACAGGGACTATGGATTTTTCTCGCATTACAACAAGTGATTTGACCTCCCCCTCCTCTATGTGCTGTTCCCCAGTGTTTGAATCCTAACACCTATTTTGATTTGCTGTTACAGCCTGACCTGATCCTATGTCATACACTCCCCTGCATTTAATTTCCTCCCATTCTGTAAGTTTCCCATCTTCAAAGCGTCTGACGAAGTGGGATTTTCTCCCACGAAAGCTCATGCGATAAATAAATCTGTTAGTCTTTAAAAGTGCCACAGGACTCTGTTGTCTTTCTACAATAGACTAACACGGCTACCCCTTTGGAATTTAAAAACTTCTCACAATCATTCTCCAATTCAGAAACAGTTTCCTAAATAGTTTGTATGCGTGAGTTCTTTAATATTAGGTGACTGAGAGGTAAAGGTAAATTTCATATATATTATACATTTTATATTTTAAAAAAATTGGTTTGTACACAGATTTGCAATTAATATTTTATACATTCATTTTGTACAAATGCAATTTCATCTTTGAAACAAGATGTGCTCTGAACTTAGAGACTTAGAACCAAGTTTCTCTACATAGTTGTTAAACTTGTGCACACTGACAGCTCTAACAAGTGTAGAGAGCAGAAGCAGACTATTTTAAGGTCAAGAAACAGATGTTAGAGGTTATGGTGGGGGAAGAAACCTACATTCAATTACAAAACAACACTAGATGTTCCACTGTGGAAAAGACACAAAGAAGGGTGAAGCCTGCTGGCCTCCTGGCTGGTACATTACCTCATCCTGCAGAGTGGCAAATTCCTCAAGAATATGACCTAGTTTATCTCTCTGGCGAGCTCTATTGTGTCCATGGATTTGAATCAGACTACAGAACGGCTGAAATAGAAGAACCACTGATGAATTTTAAATATAAAGTTATCCTATATAGTTTATTTTTATTTATAAATTGAGCCATAGTAAGTATACAGCCAAGCATGGTATGATGTGAAAGGACTGTTATACTCATGTCTAAATACATTTTCTCAGATTTTCACATTGTGCTGGTTTTTTTTCATATATTAAGTTCTCCAAACACAGATACGAAACAGACATTTCCAAACTGGATTGAAGGATAAACATTTACAATTTTTTGAATTACATGTGTTTGCTGGGGTACATTAAATGATGTTCCATTATAAAATGGGTGCAGATCTCTAAAAAAGGTACCACAAAACCTGTTCCCCATACAATGGTCCTAGGATTGCAAATTATAACAGTTATATTTATCTCTAAAACATTAAGAATGCAGCCATTCACGTTTCAAAATCCTGGCCTAAAGTTAGCCATCTCAATCTCATTTTTTAAGGTGTTGAATTTCTTTGATAGTGCCTAAATACATATTACGGTCCTTTATAAGACAGTTTATGCTTACCCGAACACAATGGGTCACAAATGAATCAATGTAGTCCTTAGCCTGGTGGCTGTTATATAGACAACATCTGTAAAGAAATATCCAGAGTGATATAAAATAAAACTACGATTGCTCTTAATACTGACTGTTCTCTAATTAAGAGAGGAGATATTGACTTGAACCATGGTAGCAAAAAAGAGGACAATCAGTACTAACTATATCAGAAGAATATTGTAAGAACAGTAAGAATGACCATATTGAGTAGACCAATGGCCCATCTACCACAATATCTTGCCTTCTGACAGTCACTGGTGCCAGAAGCTCCAGAGGGAGTCAGCATAACAGGGCAATTTAATGAGTGATCCACACCCACTGATATCCAGCAGCAGCTTCTACCAGTCAGATGTTTCTAGCATATCAGTGATTATTCAACTATGGTCTACAGTTCAGCTGGAGAGCCTCAGAATGCAATGTTTTGGGAAACAAATCAGTGTAAACTTAGGTAGTTGTGAGACAACGTATCTACTAATGGGGTTCTTGCTTACAAAACAGTCCACAGAATGAAAAGGTTGGAGAGCCATTGATCTATATGGGACAAAATTCAAGGAGAACCTGGAGTACTCTAATAACCACCACTAAAATATTTGTGTGGGATTTATTCAAATACAAACATTAAGAGTCTCTACTTAAGAGAAAAATGTATAATCAAAATCGGCATTTTTGTTCTTGTTTCTAAACAGAAAAATATGTGAAATATTTTGCATGGATAATAAAACATACATAAAACACAAGCTGCTCTACTTACTTAGGAGAAAGTACTGGAGGACTGACAAAAGATCTTAATGCATCTTTCACCATATCCTGTATGAGGTGCGTACCAAACACCTTCTTGTTATCCACAAGGAAAGTAGTCTGAAAGGAAAAGGTTTTTTGAAGTTAATCATTTATTTTTTTAAAATAGTCAGTTATAAAGTAACTAGAGTAGTTACACCACTAAATAAAAAGTTAAATGGTTTGGCAGGTACATCAAGGAGAGACCTCCAAAACGGGGGAGGGGGGGGGGAAGGGGCATGTACGGATTCTTCATCCCTGAGGCAACGGGGGAAGTAAGCATTGCTCACATCACTCTCAGTTTACAATCTTGGAGGCCCAGCATGCAAATTGATTATACAACTGTGCTAATAAGAGAGTTGTCCTCTGTTCTGAAGGTGTGATACATGAATTCCTGTCTGTGCTACATAGATTGCTGGCCAGGGTCTTTCGGGGAGTGGCAGAGGAGGCAGCTAAGCAATGCTGCAGAAGAAAATGCACACAATTAGAAAGGAACAGAATAAGGAACCTCTTTGTACTGCATTCTATTATCTACATTTTCTTTTGCCTCCATAGCCAGTGCCTGATTCTCATTTCACCTTCCCCTCCATGACCACACCTTCCCCCTCCTGCAGCACTCTTAAAAGTGCACATGAAGCATGCATCTGCTGTTCGGCAACTTAGCAGCTCCACAGCTGAGGAACTTGCCTCCCATGAAAGTCTCTTGGAGAGGTGGAATCTCAGCTGAATAAATAATCAGTGGAGTTATGATTTCAATGGAGTTATGACAGTCTGCAGCAAATCAGCTCCATAAGAGGAAGGTGTTTGCTGTAATGCAATTTAGGAGTTTTGCAAATTTGAGGTCTCCTCTCACAAGCCTCCCCAGCTGCTCACATTTACTTTGGTATCTGATAACAGTCTTGCCTCTTTTCAGCCACCCTCCTAACCACAAGGCCTTGTTACATATGTTGTCTGATGTGTCACACAGTAAATGGGACCTTGCTAAGGGTGCTCCTTGTCTTCCCAGTGGTTAGGTGAGGAGTAATATTTCATTTGGGTTTATGTCAGTGCCACTGTGAGGTGAGAGCCTTCCTTCTCCTTCCCCAGCTTGACATTTAGAGCTAGCTGAAATTCTCAAACAGTTTTTACAAACCAAAATTAATGTTTTTCATTTTGATAAAAAAGCCATTTTTGTCAAATTCTTCCAGTTTTTTTGATAAAAAACTGAAAAGCTATCTTGGTTAAAAATATTGTACAACTTTTAATTTTACAAAAACAGATTTTAAAACTATTTTAAGTCTTAAAATATAACGTTTTAATTTTACAACTTTTATTTTTTTAATTTTTTTAATTAGAGTCGTGGAAAGTTTTAGAATTTCCTACCCCCTAAAAAAGTTTTCCCCCAGGTGCTCCAGGATCAAAGACAACCAATTTTGACATGTGGATATAGAAACAAAGCCTGCTGTAGAAAAAACTTAACAGTATTATTTCAGAATATATTCATAAATGTAAAGGCTGCAAACATTCAGTTCTGCCTGAACCCTGCTGATGGGAAGCAGTCAGAATATGCTGGGGTGTGGAGGATGAGCAAAAGGCCTTTCACACTACTTAAACCCCACACTGAGGCTGTATTGGGAAGATGCAGGTGGAGAGACTGGCTTTATGCAAGGGAAGTGGATTTAACTCTGTTTATACCTTCTTCACAAGATAACTGCTCAATTTAATCAAGAATTAATAAATCAATTGCTCAATTTAATCAAGAATTAATAAAATCAATACTGTATTTAGACTGCCAGCTACTCAAAATAAAAAACAAATATTTGCTACATAAAGATCTGAAGAGTTCAGTATTTTGTTTTAAATACTTTCATACTAACAACTATGGTGATATCAACTATATAATTTGATCTTTTAAAACAAAAATAATGTAGGTTCTTAAAGAAAGATAATTATTTTATTAAATTCTAGTGCTGTTATAAAAATGTAAGACATTATAAATTAGGACTTGCCTGTAAGAGAGATCTTGAAAGAACACAAGGTGATTGCTCACTAAATTCACAGAAAAAATCCTAATTTACATTTAGGATGGAAAGAGAAGTAAAGTTAATATACCAGTTTAAAATGTACAATAAAGAGTTAAATCTTTAATATGAAATAAGTGTGAATAAGCTTAAAAACAAACAATATATTTTTTGCACCTGATACAATCATCTCTAAGTACAAGAAATGTTAAAATCCTAAATCTTATTGAATAAAACTAGAAGATTATTAAAATTCCTTCTTCTGATACAATTACCAACAGTATGATGCAATTAACCCCCCCATACCTAATTGTTAAAGTCATCTTAAACTCGAGTTGTGTAAACGTTTTATGAATTTATTATTCATTACAGACAATATGCCTAATATAAAGAGTTAATATAATGTTAAAGAGACCTTATCCTCTGCCCTGTGCAACTAGGCTGCTTTTTTAATTCAGTGCAATGTTAGAAAATTAAATGCAGACCAAGCATTTAAACCTATCTCAACTTTCATAGGCCCTCATTTGGGGAAACCTGTTATGCAGGTTGAGCACATGTAGCACGTTTCATTGTAAGTATGCAGGTCTCTAAATAGACATGGAGTTAACTATGGATTTAAGTTTCTTTTAACTCTATGCTATAATTTGGGGTGGAATATTTCTTATCAGAATTCTAAAACCGTATTAACTCCTACACTGCTGGGAAGAAATAAAAAGCAGAAGAAAAAACTCAATATCCCCTTCAATACTGTAAGAACTATATTGTGGTCTGCTGCTCTAGATGCAGCTCTTTCCAATAAGAACAGGAACACAAAGTTAATTAGCCCTACTGTGCTCCATCATAATCTGTAAATACAATTTTAGCAAGATATGGAGAGTGAAAGAATGGAGAAGAGAAAATATCTATTTGCTAAAAGGAAAAGTTAAGTAACAGGAAGAAATGAATTTTCAAGCATCCAGAAGGGTATTACAAGGAGAGGAAAATTAAAGTTTTAAATATACAATCTCTGTTCTATGAACAATAACAAACATATATGAAATAGTTCCTTTTTTGAAAGATCCATATCATAAACTTTTAACTCCATTTAAATAAAGACAATAAGCAGTATTCACACTCACCAGTATACAGTGCAAATTTGTTAAGTTGACCACTTCACATACAGTTTTTATTCTTTCTATAAGTTTGGAAAAATAATTGACCATTTCCTCCCTTTTAATTATTTTTGCATATCGAGGAAAAGTTGGAGGGAGCAACCTCTGGTTAACAAGGGGCTCAAAGCCCATCATAATAGGATGATCTTTTAAAAAAAAAAAAGAGAGAGAGTAGAAGAAAGATTTTATGTGAGTTAGGTTTTCTGAACTTTTCTAAAGAAAAAAAAAAGTACAAAACAAACCACTCATTTATCCAAATTAAGTATTTAATAGGTTATGCTGGTTATGAAAGGAAGCTATTCCAAAAATTAAATGAACCACCTTTTTCTGTAAATTAAACTGACAAAATCTGGATTACTAGCTATACTAATTATTACAACTATCATGAAATTCATTACTAAAAAATGCACAACAGTAAAAGCAGTATATGGACATGGTAAATACATAGTCTGAACATCATCTTAGTGCACTTAATAAAAGGATCTGATCTTCAGGGTCCTGATTAGTCTGCCCACTCCCGGATCTGCTAACCCCCATCATGGCCCATGGGAAAGAGAAAAATTTCAGCTATACCCCTTTACACAAGGGAGGGTGTTCTCACATGAGTAGAGAGGCACAAGTGGGTCTTTACTTAACCCAAAAGATTCACATTCTTCATTTAATCATCTACTGTGTACTATTGCAAGTGGACTAAAGGAGTTTGGCAGAAATGCAAATATGCTCCTCTTATTACTAAATACTGAATGTCCGCAAGTCTCTATAATGCTAGAATCATATGACAGACTATCAAATCTCATGACTTCAAAAGAAGTTATCAAGCATCCCATTATCTAAATATTTAATTAGCATTTCTCTTCTTAGGCAAAAACATGCCACCAGCCCCCACCATCTCTTTTATTACACAGAGGATCCAGCTTATCTGACCAGAGAGGAAGGTGATCCCCTCGGGTACTTTATTTAGTTGTGCTGCAAGAGGAGGAGGAAAGGCTAATCTTGTAACCAAGGGATGTGACTTGGCTTCATGAGATCTGGGTTCAGTTCCTAGAACTGCCAGACATCCTATGTGACCTAGGGCAAGTACCTAAGGATTTGATCCTGCTCCCAAGCATGTAAACAGGAAGACTCCCATTAGCTTGAATGGTGCAGGAGCAAGCCCTTAACCTCCCTATGTATTAGTGCCCCATTGTAAAATGGGATATCACCACTTCTAGATATTACAGAGATGTTCAAGGGTAACATCCATGTCAGTGATGCACTCATATTCCAGTAAGAGGGATTATATAAATCTCTCAATAGAGTGAACAACACTCTTTCAAGTGGCCTATTTCAGTGATCATAAAAATCTGAATGCAAACGACATCTTTAAATAGCTATGTCATAGTTCATATTTTCTAGATGTTAAGGTACCACATAAGCTTTTGCAGCACATGGGGCAAAGAGGAGAACTGAGAAATCTTGGTTCACAGTATACTGACTGAGATTAAGACTGACCAAGGAACTGAATCCACCTGTTTTTCGGACCTCATGTAGAGGGTGGTGCTTTCAGAGCTGTCTTCTCCACTGGGAAGGAAGTGAGTTCTCTCTTACACTGAGCAAAGAGAGGACTTTGCTACTGTATGCCTTAAAGATAAGGGACTAGATACAGTGCTTATCTACAACTTAATTCTAATAGAACCTCTGCTTTATTGCACTTATCAAGGAAGATACTAACATATATTTGACCTGTTTCAATTGCTACCTAGAGGAAACAACAGTGGGAGCAAAGTAACACTTACCTTTTCCCCCTGAAGACTAAGGGCCCTATTACATATTTGGACTCAGAAGAGAAAGGTGTAGCTTATTGTACCTTAGTCCATAAAGACAATGGCAAACTATCCATGCTAATTCCTTTCTGGCTCTTCTAAATAAGAGGTTATTTACTGCTGTGACACTTATGATTGATGCCCATGCTTTCTAGATGTCTGGATTTGCTCAGTACCAGACAGAGCCTGGCGATATCCACAGATTCTTAGAGCAGCTGCATGAGGAAGCCTCAACAGCACCTACCTGCATTATGTCTGGCACCAGTCAGTCACAATGTAGCTTTTGAGAGCATCATGTTTTACAAAAATAAAGTTAAACAATTTAGACTAGCATAAAAAAATAAACAGAGATTATATCGAATGCAAGAGCATGGCTACGTTCCAGTGAGGAGCCTGGATACTAAAATTTTCAACTGGATTATGATTTGGCACTCCACCATCCCAACCAGAAAAGCACTAACAAGTTCCTCTGGGTTCAACCAGTACTGAACAGTCCCATGCTCCAGCTAGAAGAAGTAGGCTTAAAAAGAAGAGTTTGTCACAGGAAGGGAGAGCAACCAGGGGGAAAGCTGTTGTGCTTCAGAAATAGCTGATTTTTGCTACAGAGTCGCAGAGAGGGAAAAAACTGACAAGACTCCAGTGCCCACAAGGACTAAGACCCAGGACAAGCTTATCACTGCAGGGCTTGGGTTGAAAATAAACCCCAAACTAGGGTCCAGCCACGCCAAATCACTATAAATAAACCAGATTTTTACAGGAAACTTGGACTGAACATCTCATTAAGTGGAAGGCTCCCACACCTGAGAACCTGGAAAAGCTGGAGTATGGCTCCCAGGAGGGAAAGGACTTTGGAAGGGAAAGAGGACTCAAACTGCCTGAGAAAGGTCAGTCTATCACAAGGACACTATATTCCAGGCAGGAGACAACTACTAAGCCTGATGCTTACCTCCTTTTGTAGTATCATTCTGAGCCTGGATACCATGATGTAATGAATTGTGGATGGCAGAAAGCAGATCAGTTGCTTGAGTCATTAGCTTCTGAGCTTCTGCAACTGCACTTGTCTAGAAAAATAAGAAAACATTTTCACGTTTCATGACCTAAGCCTCTATGAAAGCAAATTCTTTAACATTTCTTCTCCCTTCCCCCGACTCCGAAAAAAAGAAATTGGAACCCAGAATTTTCTTTTTAATAGAACATATTACATTTTTGATCAATAGGTTTTCCTGCATCTGTTCAATGCGTCCCTTGCACAGCCTCTAGATAAACCTTAATCAGTGAGACTTCACTGATAAGCTAGGATGCATCAGAAGCACATTCTTTACCTTCTGAGTTTTGTCAGATTATAAGGGAAGCACTCTTAGAAGTGTGATACATTCCACCAAGAGAAACTATCCCTCTCATTAAAAGAAGGACTCCTTAATGTTCTATGTTAATGAATCCTCAAGTATCATAAAATTACTTCACAGTGTTAGAAAAATCCTTATGGCAAACTGCCGATCAGAGGGTAATGATTTATAATCTACTGAAATACCCAATCTTCTGACATTTTAGGAGAGCTGCACCTATTTTATTAGTATAATTGAGCATGGGTTTAAATTGCTTGCTGGGCATGTTTCATTTTTTAAAAAAATCTGTGTTAACTTTAAAAGAGATATGTAAGAGCTCAACAGAAAAATAGTCTGATAAAAACTTAACGAGGCCAGAAACTAATATTAATAAAAAGTGGTGAAAGATAAATATTCCCTTTTTGTAATTTAGACTTAACACAATGCCTTCACACAGATTTGCTACAGAACAGGCTGTGAAACAGATCCAAATGCAGTCAATCAATCTTGACCATGAACCAAATGGTGAATTTAAAGCGGCAAATATTTGACCACATGTGAATAGAGTTCATCTAGCTTTGTGAATGGTCACCCATAGCATTTCTGAAGCTCAGCATTTGTTTGTGGAAGACTAACACATTCACCTATTGTAGAGTTTCTACAATAGACTAACACGGCTACCCCTTTGGAATTTGACATTCACCTATGAAAGCCCTGACATAACACCTAAACCTATTATTTATATTCCTGCTGACTACATTCAGAGTTCAATTTCTTCCCTAAGTGCTCTAGCCCCCTCTGCATCAAAATTACTTGCACCTGATTTTCACTGAGTATAAACCTTTTTACACTGTTCAGGGTGTAGCTGCTGTAGCTAAGTATGTTAGTAGGGAACTCCAGGACAGCACGCAAGAGCCTGTTACTGCCTCCACAGCAAAAAGTAACAAAACTAGACAAATCTGAGGGAAACAGAAACACAACTCTTAGTCTCATCCAACCTACCCCAATTCTATCTTGAGAGCTAAAATAGGTCATTTTTCCACCTCACCCCCAAATTACCCTCTGGAACTCTCATGCTCACGAGAGCTGGTGGCCCATGCACAGCCCTGAACTCTTCCTCTCCCAACCACCAATGAAGCTTGAATAGAGATTCAGAACCCCCAAAAGGGAAAACCCAATATTATGTCCCATGAAAAAAATTACTGTTAGTAATATAACGGTGCTGATGGAAGCAGCTGGAACTCTTAGGAATTCACCCATATCCTCAGTTAACACTGGTGCTGCTGGAAGGAGGTGAGCTACTGCAGTAAGGTATTTTCTAGGACAATTTTTTGCCCTCAAAAATGAAAAACAAACATAAATAAAACCCAAACATGTTACAGGATCACAGAGTAAGCACAGAAATATCAAGTATTTATACCTCTTTTTTGGTGAAGGCAATAAGAACTGTCAGTAGTACACGGGTAAACTTCATTCTGCTGAATACCGCTAAGCATTGCTGATGCTACAACAAAATAAAAAGTACCAAAATTACGAAGTGTAAACCCTTCAAGAAAATTAGATTTGGTAATTTTTTTTAATTTAAAGAAGTTTTATCAACTGCTCTTATAAATGTACTCTCAAAATAGATCATATCTGCCCCCCCACCATTTGGCGTAGGTGTCTTCAAAGTAATTTCTGTTGCTAAAGAAGTGAACTGAAGACATTATGGCACCCTCTTTTTTTCCTGTATGGCTGGTGTAGAGCAGCAACTACCATTTCACCTGAAGTTGATCAAGCCAGATGGCTATATCAGAAGTGACAGAAGTTACTGACAGTGATGCCTCCTTTCATATTTATAAATTGGGCAGTAGATGCCGATATATTTGATAGTCTATCATGAAGAGCCCCACTCATAGCCTGGGGAGTCCTGGGTTTTCCATTTGTGCATTAAACATTCGTATTTACTATGATTGGTTGTGATTCGGTTCAAAATTGACGAAGAAGTCCGTGGGAGGTTGAACCCAGGAACCGTTTTTGTGGGATCTGGCACTAGGTGCTTATTTTTTAAGTCTTCTTTAGCCCAGTCTGTTTTCCAAGCCTCCTTCTGATCATAGCATCATTGCATGAGGCTAAACTAATATTCTCAGAAAGGTGTGCAAGACTGAATGTGTTGTGATGGGGATGTGTTGTCAAGGTGGATAGGAACACATGTTTTCCTGGATTTGCTGAGCTTCACTCACCCCATACCATAAAAAACAGGCTATCACAAAGCTCTGTATTCACACCAACCCTTTTTAGTATTTACATAAAGGGCATGCCTCCAAGTAAATCATGAAAATTTGGATATGCAGATGATCTTGTCATGACAATCCAAGCACCAAATGTCCATGACATTGGGAAAGCATTAACTGACAACCTCAGAATTATGCAACAATATTTCTGGAAATGGAGGCTCAACCCAAACCTGCTAATTCTGGCACCAAAGTCTCAAATATCCTTTCAAAACAGAAGAAAAAAACCCCCACAAAAACATGATACTGTTATCTTGTGTGAGACTGAGAAGTTTGGTTAGACAGGTACTTCTGAAGCTGGTACTATTCATTCAAACTTAATTTTTTAAATTCCAAAGGGGTAGCCGTGTTAGTCTATTGTAGAAAGACAACAGAGACTTGTGGCACTTTTAAAGACTAACAGATTTATTTATCGTATGAGCTTTCGTGGGAGAAAATCCCACTTCGAAGTGGGATTTTCTCCCATGAAAGCTCATGCGATAAATAAATCTGTTAGTTTTTAAATGTGCCACAGGACTCTGTTGTCTTAATTTTTTAAGTGCTACCACACAAGTAATAACCACAAAGGTATTACAGCAAAGTGAATTCTTCTCCATTTTCTTGAAGATCTATATTGAAACATGTTTTCCTATTTTAGGACACATTCTAAAAATAAATTATTGAAAAGCATTTATCTACATAATATGATCTATTTCATACGGTCTACCAAAAAACTGTAAAAAGTTCATTACTTCAAGTTCAACTTCTGGATCTCTCTCTTCTCCTTGTCGACTTCGAGTACTCTAAAATGAAAGGAGACAGAAATACAACATATTAATAAAATTGCAAAAGAGATGCCACTATTTAGAAAAGAACTTAGAGATCGAGATAAAAACACTTAATTTGTCTGGGTATTTCTGAAATTAGATAAAGTTAATTCAGGTCTAATCTGAGGTTAGAAGGCAACTGAAATAGACTAGTAAATATTTTTATATGTATTATATGACCAATATTCTCATATGATCTGAGCAATTCATATTCATTAATGAATCCCATTCCAACATCCCCTCATCCCATGAGTACAGAAACAATTTTCTCACTTCACAGCTGACAAACTTATGCACCGTGTAGATGGAATGACTGTCTACAGGCACACAGTAACTTTGCAGTTGACCCAGGAATTAAATCTCAATTATCAATTCTCAATCCAGTCTACTTTACCAGACTTCCTGCATCAGACTATCCTTTCTATTACTATTTGAAAACCTACAAACCTCATCTATAAGCAGATAGCAACATTGTGAATCCTGCTGTAGACTGTCTGTTAGTGTCTTAAGGAAAAACATACATGCAGAAAGAAAGAAAAAAAGTTTTCTTCCACAGGATACTACTAACTGAAGAAAAAAAAAAAAAAGTAATGTTTCTTAAAGATCAGTAATATGTTTACAGAACTTGTCTAAGAAGAAACCATATTATTTGAAGTCTATTCAACATATGGTAGAAAAAAGTAGAAAGATAAAGAAAAACTACCTTTACTCTTCGTTGCATGTCATCTTCTACATCTTTTAGCATGCCTGGAAAAGTGACAGTATTTTAAAAAGACAAATCAATTATTCTAATTAAACTCAGATGCACATATGCATCACAGAGAGTAAGGGGAGTTGTGAGCTTAATTCAAAGTCTGAAACACTTAAGGATCTATTAGCCAAAAGTTATCATCAGAGTTCCTGTGGGAAGCCCTACTTGTGAAATCAAGAGCTAGCTGGATGATGGGAAGTAGAACTGCTAGCTTCCGCTGTTAAAAAGGGGGTGGTGCTAGACTGTTACTCAGGCGCAGTCCTAAATCTTGGCTCCAGTTTTTTTAATCAGTCTCTATTAAGTGTTTGACAAATCTGAACCTACCCATCCTTTCTTCAGCTGCTAAAAGGAAGAAACACTCTTCTGTGCTTCCTTTCAATGTCTGATATTTGGACCACAGAGAGAACAATTCACAAAAAGCAAAAGCAATTTTAGAAATCAGTGTTGTCCAATTGCAAAATTTTACACACACACATGAACTTTTTATGAACTAGACCAAAAGTTAGGTAACTTCTACATCAGAGGCATACAACAGCAGAGAATATTTGCAGAAAGACATCTGTGAACTCCAGACATCTATAGCTATACAAAAAAACTATATAAAATGAAAGATTTAAGATGTTCACAGCTGCACTTTTCAAACTCCAAAAGTCTCCATCTTAACTAAGGTACAATGGATGTGCATGAAAATATTCGGAGGGAGGAGAGACAGAATTGAGATTGGCTGATATTAAGTAGGTATTTCTACGGTATCTGTTTATTAGAAGTTAATTAAATACATTTACAGATTTGGATTAACGTTCTCTTTAGAGTTTTAATTTCTACTTAAATGACCGTCAAAACAAAAGGGTTTGACTTCTCAACTTTGACGCTGCATTAAAGCTAGTTCTTGTATGAAAATTATTTGTTGTGATGCTTCTTTACAAATGAAGCTTTGTAAGCATAATTTTGGAGCAATTTGACATGACAAGGTCTATCTTCAATTCTAGGCATCTTAGAGTTTTTAGACTGATCCAAAATTAAGAAGTTCTTCTCAATGCCTTAAATTTCTCTATATGTAGGTCAACTGAAAGCACAGCAAAAATACTGTGCACACATGCAAAATTCTTTCTTAAAATGCCCAGTTTTAAAACTACCTGACCATTTGTCTTTCAAAATTTATTTACGTTAATCTTAATCAAATCTTTAAAACAACCCAAATCTGAAGATTCTAGTTCAATCATTTTTTTAAAAAGAAATTAGTTATGCATATTCAGAATGTCTGACTGGAATATGTGGGAAGAAAATTATATAATAATGGAAATGGATTCTATTTTAGTCACATTTTCAAATGGATCTCTAACCTGAAAGTAAGAAAATTACAGAAATCATTTTTTTTTCAAAGTTCTTAATTTTACCTGTAACTCGCAGATCTGTCACACTGTTAGCCATTTTAAATCCATAGGTCATAGACTGAAAATCTTCCTAAATGTAAAACAGAACAATTAGGTGCTCTCATCAAAAATATGTATAAAGCACATAACTACACTTATTTTTCTAAGTTTCTGCACCCAAAATGGCAGTTGTAGTCTTACACAGCAACCACTGAGAACTTCTGGGGGGCTGGTTTCAATATTTGTGACAAGCTACACTCCTGCGAGCTAGTTCTTTTCTTAATATATATTACAGTAATAATAATATCCTTTTGCAGTATTTTCACTCCATAAATCTGAAAGAACTTTAAAAAGCATTAAAGCCATTAACAGATTGGGAAACAGTCCCAGAGAAGAGAACAAGTTTTCCAGATTCCCAGTGCAATAATGGGGAGAAAGGAGGTCATGGAGCTCCAGCACACTGCCTTTTTATCCTGGCCAGAAAATTCAAAGCTTAACAAAAACTCCTAATGACCAAATATACCTGGTTTCAATAACAGGCAAAAAGACTTATCTCCACCCCTACATTAATAATTTTCTGTTGACCTACCATCTTTTCTGTTCAGCCATAAGCTGTTTATGAATAAAATCATTCTTATTGCCCCCTCATGTATTCTATAAAATAAATAAGAACAAATAATGGATTCAAGAAAAAGTTTAAGAGAAATTAAGTGACCAGTTATATTTTGTTCAAGAAAATTAGCCACTCACCCAGACCACTCTACAATAGTCATAAACTTTACTCTTCAAGCCATTTTTATTTCTGTAAAGCACTATGAATAAGCATACTGTAATTGTAGGTCATACTGAATCATACCTCTTCAAAAACTGCAGCTTTATTTACTTTTTCTCTGGCAATATCACAGATTTTTAGGATCCCCAGAGCAAAAGCCTTCATGGCAGGATCTTCTATGAAGTCTGGATTATGTATATATAGGCATGTGAACACTGTTTGTGCCAAGGAATGACCTTCCAACCATGTTATCTAGAAAGAAAATAAAAGTACATACTTTGTGTTCTCTTTTTTTTATATTCCCATTCCTTTTCTATCTTACACTGATTAAATCAGTCCTTAAGAAGACTCCATATTGTGCCAATCTTCCATCCAGCAAAAAGGATCAAATGAAAACATCTGACACCCACCAATATCTCGTCATTTGTTGGCTAGGGAAGTAGTGGTGGGGAAGAAGGGAAAGGAAGAAGGGATATACACTGGGGTATTATGCAGCACCTTACTTGCTGAGCGAGCTACCTCTACAAAGTTCCCTGTAGTCTTTGACACTGGACACGAATTACATGCTATACTTGTATTCCTCTAAATGTTCCATTACACAAGTAAGAAGTCACAACTATAGTTTACTGCTAAAATATATTGGTAGTCTACAAAAAAAAAAAAAAAAAAAAAAAAGCCACACCTAAGCATAGCTTCCTTTCCATGATCTCCTGGTACAACAGCATGAAACTGATGTAAAGGAGAACAGAGAGAAAGCTTCAATAATCTAGATATGTCCTCCAATATCTTCATGTACTATGAAATACAGTAGGATTTTGGTTTAAAATGTGTCCAATATACCTTTTAATTTTTTTTGTTTCTTTTTAAATAAGCTATTTACCAATAAACCAACGTATGTATGCATTAGTCACCAAAAAGACCATCTGTGGGGTAAAAAACCTCTAGACCAGACTATCCTATATTCGAGATGTTATTTTACAGATCAAAAAAATAAAGGGTATAAATGTTAAAAGGTGACCTTAAAATACTGAATAATAAATAAAATGTATTATATGCTGAGTATCAGAAATAACTGATTTTGAAATTTTAGTTATTTCCTTTCTTCTATATCTTATCAGATATTCCCAAGTCACAAATCACTGGCTCCCACTCCATTGTGATCACCCAGTATGTACAACATTGTGACAGAGTTACCAAGAAGGCCTGCTTGGGCAGGGACCAGAATAGACTTGGTGAACTACATAAATGCTGTGATTTTTCCAAAGGTTTGAGGAGGGTGGGGGGAGTCCACAGGTGTTAAAAATTATTTAATATTTCAAATGACAAATAATACATAGATGTTTACTCATTCAATTAAAACTAATTGTGTACATCTGTCTCCTTTAACATATGTTTATAGCCTCTTATGCATATAAAGACCTTTATTATAAAGGAAACAATGAAAACTAACATATAGAATTTGATCAGATTTCTAATTTAAATAAGATTCTATAATCTCTCTCCCCAGTGCATCACAGTCAAAATCCTAGTTTTCTTTTTAAACTAATGGCTCTTTTAGAGCACAAAATTTCTTGGGATCCTGATTACTGAACTATCACTCCAACTATTAAGTGTTACAACAAATGCAAATTTAAATATAAAGTCTGTAAACATGTGTCTTCTCAGTGGATCAGCTTACCAAAAAACACTTACTTACCAAGGAAACCTATATCTTTTTCTTACTCCCTTAAACTACAGTTTTGAAAGTACTGAAACAGCATTAAATGGAGTAAATTCTTACCAAGCAGCAAAAACAAGTATCCATTATCCCAATCAGCTCAGGTAAAGAGAGATCTTTAATTTTAATGGTTCCATCCTCAAAAAGAAAAAAAGAAAAGCATGTGAAAACAGTACATTATACAAACAATAGCTATGCTATTCTTTGCACAGCAGAAAGGGAATTCATTTTAAAGAATACAATATTAAATGAATTAAAAAGTTCATAAGCTACAATATTTGTGTTTAGGTTTGTTGTTGATCAGCTTCATGACTGTAGTAACCACACCTTTAGAGATCTAATTTGCACTAGATATCACAGTGACGAGCACATTACAGGTAGAATAGACAAATATATTCAGCAGTTTCATTCTAGCATCAAGAAGCCTATAAATTTAATAAAACTGGTTAAACTAACATTTAAAAATATGCACCATCAATGCAAATGATGGATTAATAACCAAGGGCCAGTCTTACAAGAAACTTCATGTGTGCAAATTCCTGCACAAAGCTCCATTGACTGCAGGATAAGAACCTAAAAGTTGATACTTGACCAGTTAGGAAACCATTTATCCAATGCACCCAAGTCCACATTTAAAAAATCAGAAAGATATTCTTAGAGATGCTTTTCGTTTAACTCTTTCCAGATGTTTGTTTTTTCTTCTCTAATTGTGGTAACTCGATACATCAAGAGGGATGCAGAATCTTTCAACTCTACTTCAATTTGAGAACATCAGTAGTTAAAGATCAATCAGATTGTTGCTCCATGGCCTTTGTTAAATTACCTGGCTTCTGTCCAGTTCTGAGTCAACAGGTGTCTAGATTATCAACTGCAGTGTCAGTTTATGGTAGATAGATCAAGTACTGAATGGGCAAGGAGCCTCAAATATCCTTTCAGCAGGACGACCTAGATGATCTAATAAATCTTCATCTCAAATGAATACAGTTGGGAAGCTTGGGGAAACCTGTATTGCAGTTATCTGTATTATACTTATTTGGTAGATAAATAGGGCTTCAAATTCTAAGGCATCTTATTACTTCTGAAAATATCTGAAAGGAAATTTTCATAATACAAGCTCTCTATTAAATGTTGAAATATTCAGTTTACATAGATCATTGAAGTGATTGCTGAAGTTGTATATAGCTATGATTTATTAAAATTCTGCCTTTTGTTTTTAGGAACCATTGACAGCCAATAAAAAGGAAAAAAAAAGGAATTTAGTGACACCAACCTTGATAGCTTGCTCAAAGTTAAGAACTTTTCGATTAACTTGGTTTCCAATCATTCCAGCATCCATCTTGGGATCCATCATTTCAATAGCAGACATGGCTTCAAAAAGACCAAAACTAAGAGAGCAATGAAAAACAAAAAAAACCTAAGTCTGTAATCATTTAATTTACACAAGTCAATGGATTTCAACACAGTATCATAAGGCACCAGCACCAAAGAGAACTAAATAGTGAGACATAAACACGTGATGTTTTGAACTTGCCATTTGTCAATACACAACAACAAAGATTATAAAGAGTGATCAGTGACCTTACGTCCCCAACTTGCGAAACCTTGTAAGGCATCTCAAATCAAGCATCCACACCTCCCTCCCCCCACCAAATCACACGTGAAAATCCTGGCCTTTATTTAAGCTAAAGAGCACTTCTTTAGCTAATACCAAGTATCTTGTGTACATATCTTCACACACACATGCACATGTGCACACACATCCCTTATAATACATATGAAAAATCTTCTTTTTAGAGACCTAAAATTATGCACATCACATTACTTTAATTGATTTTAAATACAACAAACTGATCCTGATTATGCCACAACCAGAGATTATGTTTATGTTTCTACCGCGACAAACAAGAAATACAGAACTCATGCATTAAGTCTCAGTTTTGTTTTTAAAGTTTAAAAAATAGTATGCTAAAACAATCAGTTTCTGACACTATATTCTGTTGCTGTCATAATGATTAATACAGTTAATAAATTTATAAGAGAACATTCAGGTTAAACACTCAGAACAGACAAGGCCTCAAGTTTCACATGTAACCTACTCAGCAAGTTTAGTGGTCAGAAAGTGGAAGCCACACAAAGTACATTTACAAAACATAGGCCCATACAGGAAAGAATCCTTATTCAGTAAGGCTTGTGCTTACATCTCACTGACACTAACAATCTGATACATTACTATTGTACAAAATTATTTATAAACTCAATGTACATTTTAATAGTAAGGTTCTCTTTTCTGACACAGCAATAATACCTGAAAAATATTTTTCTGACAAGTTAAAAATATTCAGATGGTTAAAAAAGTTATATTCCTTTCACGGAAGTGATTTTGACATCAATGGAATCTAAGTACATGTTCAAGTGCTTTGCTGAATCCAGACTTTAAATCATGTCATTCTGACACCATATACTATCCACTGTTTATCCTAAAAAGACAGTGACATTTTATAGTCAGGGGAAGGTGATCCTAAAATGACAAAGTTCATGATTCTAAGGAAACAAAGGAATGAGCGGCAGAATAAAGTCAGACTTAGGCCTGGTTTTCACTGCCACCAGCTATCGATGGGAGATATGCAGATTATATAATGTAGCTTGCATATTTCCTCCTGACTTCCATTGCCGTACCACAATGTCTCCACTGCGCTGTGTTGACAGGAGATGCCCTCCAATCAATGCAGCCTTACTCTTTCCGCGCCGGGGGGGGGGGGGGGGGGGTGGGGGTATTTAAGGGGAAACCCAAAAAAAAAACACAAAACAAATTAACAAGGAAAAAAAAGCCACACAAT
>ML685776.1:9372238-9422705 GCA_007922175.1 Pelusios castaneus
GGGGAACTGTGGATTTAATGGGTCAACCAGAGATCACTTCCAGAATCCACTGAGCAGGACTTCAAAGTCCACTCAATTGATCCTGTGGCATCAATCCGTGCAGCACTGGCAGTGAAGACATACCCTTTAAAAAAAAAAATCAGATTTTAACAAACTCAGAACTGGTAAGTAAGGTCCCATGGAACGAAAATCTAAGAAAAGGACTAGTTCAGAAGAGCTGTCAGTTTTTGCACGTAGACAATATGAAAGGCACAACTGCAAGCTATTCTGACACAAAGGAAAGACAGGAATACAAGAAAGAAGTCAATATGGCTCCATCAGGAGCTCTTTAATGACCAGAAAAAAAAAAATAAAAAAGGAATCCTACAAGAGAAAACATTTATGAATTGCTACGGACAAGTACAAAAGAATAGCATGTAGGGACAAAATAAGAAAGGCTAAAGCACAAACTGGATTATACCTAGCAAGGGACATAAAAGGCAAAGAAGATGTATACATTTAGGAGCAAGAGAAAGACAAAGGGAATTTTAGATCCTCTACTTAATGGGGAAAGAGAGTTAATAACTGATGACAAAGAATGCTGAGGTGCATAATTCTTATTTTGCTTGACTGCACTAAAAAGATTAGTGGTGGCCAGAAACTCAACACCTCTAATATTAACAACATAGGGGGAAAAAACATAATATGGAAAGAAAAGATTAAAGAATAATTTAGATAAATTAGATGTACTCAAATCAGCAGGGTCTAATAAAATTCAACTAAGAGTATATAAAAAACTAGCTGAAGCAATCTCTGAACCATTAGTGATTATCTTTGAGCACTGACGGAGGACAGGTGAGGTCCCAAAGGAATGGAGAATGGCAAACACCATACCTATATTTAAAAGGGGGAACACAAAGGACCCAGGATATTACAGACCAGTCAGTCTAACTTAGAGACCTAGAAATATAGTGGAACAAATTATTAAACAATCAATATGTAAGCACCTAGAAGATATAGGGTTATAAGGAATAGCCAGCACGGACCTGCTAAGGACAAATAAGGCCAAACCAACCTAATTTTCTTATTTAACAGGGTTACGGGCCTGGTCGATTGGGGTAGAGGGGTGGGAAATAGATGTGATACACCTTGATTTTATAAGACATTTGACACAGTCCCAAATGACATTTTCATAAGCAAAGTAGAGGGAATGTGGCCAAGATGAAATTACTATAATTACTATTTAAAGACCATACTCAAAGAGTCATTTTCAATGGTTCACTGTGAAGGTGTACCTAATGGGGTCCTGCAGGGCAACCCTGGTTCCTGAGTGAATCAATACTTTCATTAACTATTTGGTTACTGGAGAGTATGAATAAAAAAATCTGTGAATGATCCCAACCCTGGAAAAGTTGCAAGCACTTTGGAGTACAGAATTAGAATTTGCCAAATTGGAGAACTGGCCATAAAGCAACAAAGAAAAGAGCATATAGTACACTTAAGGAAAAAAACCTAAATACACAGCCACAAAATAGGCAATCACAAGCTAACTAGGTGGTTGTAGTGCTGAAAAGGATCTGGGAATTATATTGGACCACACATTGAATATGAGTCAATAATGTGATACAGTTGTGAAAAGGCCAAATATCATTCTGGGGTGTATTAACAGCAGGATCATATGTAAGATACAGGAGGTAATTGTCCTGATCTATTTGGCTCTGGTGAGGTGTCAGCTGGAATACTGTGTCTAATTCTTGGCACTACCACATAGGAAAGTCCAGAAGACAGCAACAAAAAAGATAAAAGGTTTAGGAAACCTGAGCTATGAGGAATATTTAATAAAATAGGGCATGTTTAGTCTAAAGAATAGGCAGAACCTGATAGCAATCTTTAAATCTTAAGAGCTGTTATAAAGAAAACCGGGTTTGATCATTTTCCATGTTGACTGAAGGGGGGATGGGAAATAATGGGCTTAAAGTGCGGCAAGGGTGGTTTTAGGGTATTAGGAAAAACTTTATAATTAAAAAGACAGTTAATAAGCACTAGACTCGGCTTCCCAGAGAAGTCGTGGAATACCCATCATAGGAGGCTTTTAAAAACAGGTTGAACAAGTATCTGTCAGATATAACCTAGGTTAACTTAGTCCTGCCATAGCGCAGGGGACTGGAACAGATGACCATTCAATGTCCCTGCAACCCCTACATTTCTATGATAAAATGACAGGTTTATTTATCTGACACCTGTCAGTGACATTTAAGGAAGATGCCAAAGCTGCCTTTTAATTAAAAGTTTGGATTCTATTCTTTCTATTCTTGGATTTCTTTTGATTACTTCTTTCCATTCCCTTTGTGCACAGACTCTTATTTATCCAAGTGTAAAACAGACTTCAGAAAATGTGATAGTTACTTCATATTTCAACAAAAATGTTAATGACAGGAACTCAATATGTTAGTAATTATATTAAAATGCAGTACAAACTGAAAACTTATTTCTGCTGTACTAATGCTAAGTAACAATTTATTTGAGAAATAAATAAGTAAAGAGGAAAAGGAAGCTTCCTTATGATTAATCCATTCCTAACACTCACGTGTTTTGTAACAAAAACTGCTCGGGATGGATTCTTTTTCTAAGTTTGTTTGTTTAACTCCTCCTTAATTTGAAATGCAAAGTTAAGTGATATCTTTCTATTAGCTGTATCTTATTATTCACTAAATACTAATACCAACATGCTATTCCAATCTCAAAAATTATATCCTTGTGGCATACTCACAGTTTATCATGAAGCAGTTCTCCCAACTTCAATTCTAGAAAGAACAGAACAGGACAAATCAAATATCTTTGTGGATATTTAACCAAACAGCTCGGTCGATTAGCTAAACAAGCTTTACACTACAAAAAAAGAACAAGATAAAGAAGAAGGGCATGCATTGTTGCTCTATCTTTGGATACTCCAACTTCAGATGTATGGTATGATGCTGAAGGTGAAATACAATACCAACTGGGACAGTATGATCCAAAGATCTCTTAATGCAACTGGCAGGTGGCACAGGGATACCCGAGTCCACTGGATTTGCCAAAAGAATGTCATGTAAGGTCACTAATGAAAACCTTCCATATAATCAAGTTCCAAAGGGGTAGCTGTGTTAGTCTATTGCATAAAAACAGAGTCCTACGGCACTTTTAAAGACTAACAGATTTATTTATTGCATGAGCTTTCGTGGGAGAAAATCCCACTTTGTCAGACACTTTGAAGATCAAAAGCATCTGACAAAGTGGAATTTTCTCCCACAAAAGCTCATACGATACATAAATCTGTTAGTTTTAAAAAGTGCCACAGGACTCTGTTTGTTTTAATGAAAACCTGTATCTCACAGGTCCTCATAAATCATTGTGAGATGTATGTGCAGAAAAAACATGCGGAGTTATGCATATATGTTGAAAATTATGTCTCTAGACCCTGCAATTAAAGGCAGGTTACTCAAAGCTTCTCCAGACAGAAAGTAGAAGGATCATCTCTCTGGTGAACAATTGTGTATCTCACAGTAGAAATCTATCAGCCATATGCCAACAAAGATCTGACAGAAACTCCAGAAGGAAATTAACAAGAAGAGGTAAACAATGTGGAAGCTATTGGAAAAGCCTATTTTCAAGTGAAGATCAAAGGCCTGGTCTATTTGTGGATGCAAAGAGGTGCTCTGGCATCCTTCAATCTATGAAAAGAGGTTGCCAGTAGCCTTGATCTTAAGAAAAGGGGATTACAGACATCCTTAATTGAAAATGCTGTCAAAAGGATTTGGAGTAAGCTGCCCTGCAGGAGACAGGGGAATGACCTGTGAGTTAAGTTTAAGCTTGAGAATGCATGTTATGTTTTACATATAACCATCCATTTCCAATAATCTTACTATCATTTGAATCTCTGCACTTCAATACAAAAACATTTTCTTGTTTTCACTATAAACATATCTAAGTGCTGTACATTAAGCAGAGTGGTGGTCCTGGGGTGAATCTTGTAAGCTGGTGCACATTATTCCTTTGGAAGCAGAGATTCTGACAGTTCTGTGAGTGTTCAGTGGAACTGGGGCTAGACACCAGAAAGAGGTTCTCAGAGACTTTGGGAGTTGATGTGTGGCTATCACTAACCTGTACAGACAGCCTCCATTTGTGGAGATTTGGAGAGTCGTGCTTTGTGTTGCCAGAGGGTCTTGGAGTCACATAGCTAAACCACAGTAGGCACAGACAAGACTCAGATGCACAAAGGACAGATGGTAGCAAGGTACCTTATAAACCTTGTGTTCCTATGATGTGTCATAGACATATATGGCAATTTCCTGTAATATCCTCATCACACTTTACTGAATTAAGTTTAAGTAACTTTGGGATCCATTGCAGTAAATGCAAAGTTTATGTAATATTATGGTTGGGATTGCATGCCACCTCTCTGGGAAAGAGATGTGATGTGAGACCGGGTGTCCGAATGACTATGCTGGAAATGTACCAGACCAAAAAAAAATTAGGAATAGTAAGTGAGGAGTGGATTTCCAGAGGAATGCCTAAGGAGAGATTAATGTACATTCCTACTGCTGGTTATGCAAAAACCCAAATTCTCTGAGGAGAGGATGATTGTCTACTGACATGTTCCCAGAAGTTGGAGATCAAAGGCCTGAGCTGTATAAAGTAACAGCCTGACCTGCTCAATCTGTGTTCTGGTTAGGAGTTTGAGACAGTTATGAAATTGTAATCATGGAGAAAACCCAATTGTGGGTTTTGAAAGACTGACCTATTAGAGCCTGAGGTTGGAGGCAGGCTAGCTCTGGTAAGCTTCTTAGCATATACATAGAGTCTTATTATTTTTAATATGTTTTTATGGTAATAGTTTTACCTTAAAAATAAATATGCTTGCTTTGAAAGAGCTATATAGCAACTCGTAACACCTGGCAATTACACTGTTTTTAGCCACAGGAAAAAAAGCAAAGCAAGAGTGCTAGTCTGTTTAGCCAGTTTGACTTTCTGGGAATATCACAGTATAAATTAGGGAATTTTGCAGTCCTAATATCCTAATCAGGAGGAAGAAAGACACAGGCCTCTGCCCCAGAGAGGTTATGGCTGGGAGAATCATGGGTGGACCAAGAGAGAAAATAAAGGAGCAGTTGCCCTGAAATGGGATCCTAACTTCTTAATGCCATCTCTTAAGACATCTTCATTTTGTGACCCCAACAATTCCAGGGGAACTTAAAATTGCTTTAAGATGACATCTGGGTAGCACTCTTATTGATTAATATAAGGAAATCCTTATACAGTGCAGTCAAAATAATCTGTGTAACATATTGGTGGAAAGCTGCAGTTTTGTTATGTTTGATTTAATGCTGCAGCAAGAGTAAATTTAAAAATTATGCACAAGGCAAATTAACACTGAATAGCAATCTCAACAGTAAATGTTTAAAAGTATTTAAAGGTGTTTGCCAATAACCTGTATGTATTACCTCTCATGAGAAATTATCAGTTTTGTTTCAAGTGAAGAAATGAATAAAAATCTGCACTGGAAGGTCAATTTCTAGGATCCAGGATTGTGTTCAATCTAAAGAAAGTAAAATAAATTTGGCAGTTCCAGGAAAACAGGAGGCAGGTCCAGCACAAATAAACAAGATTTCCCATGAAGAGGAGGATGGAGGAAAACATGGTTAAAAGAAAACAACAGAATGGGAAAAAACCACAAGGAGGAAAGCAGCCTGACACAAGGGAAGAGCTTTATATCTTCTGAAGATTGTTGCTAACCTCATGGACACCAATCCTTTTACGATCAAGACACAGGCAGACAACTGAATCTGCAAAACTCCAATGAAGTCAATGGCATCTACCGACACTGACTTCACTGCAGGAATGGAATCCTTAGACTAGAAGACAGCCTCAAAAATTATGTTTGATTCTCTCACAAAATTGGAATCCTTGACAGTCCAAAAAGTACAACTTACCTCTACAGGCCTCTTCAAAATCCCGGGTAATATCTATCCAGCTTGTATTACTCTTTTCCATCTTGTCAGGTATATTGAGCTCCCATCCTGAATCATCATCTTCTACTGAAGCTTTCATAACCATAATATTGCACCTATAAATCGAAATCATAAACAGAATAAACTGCAGAGAGTACTTAATGGGACTCAATGTTTATGTTGCGTAAAGAAAAAAAAAAAAGAACTGGTTTAATGTAAATTCAGTTGGCAACACTGAAAGTTCACTAGTGCATAATTTGACAACCCCTTTAAAAAGAATGTTCTCTTTTAAAATTTCCCTGAATAGATTTTACTATACAAGTTTTCCAAAACACAGACCGCAGAATGTTAATATCACCATTCTTCCTAGAAAAGCGATTAATAAAGTTATGTAATCAACTTGAAAGACAACATTTTTTAACAAAGGTTAAAGAAATGTTAAGTTTTACACCTTTTTCTTGGAGGTTTTATAATAGGCAAAATCTTTCTCCTGCATGGTTATGCAAAACAAGATGTAGCCATGAAACTGACTACACACAGAGAACATGGTCAAGTATACAAAGCAAGTTCCCCAGGGGTGCATCTGATGAAGTGGGTTGGAGCCCATGAAAGCTTATGCCCGAAAAAATTTGTTAGTCTTTAAGGTGCCACAGGACTCTCATTGTTTTTGCTGTATAAAGCAAGTCACTCTTGCAGTAACAGTAATCTTGGTGTTACTTGCAAGCAAATTCAGAATCAAATATTATTTTTATACTGTGCGCCATAAAAGGTGGCCTACAAATAATTACTTAAAAATTGATCTTGTGCTTGAGAAGGCCCGTAGGTTTCCTCCCTGCCTATTTTAGATATATCAGAAATGTGAAGTCTTGTCTTCCCTGGTTTTGTTAGCGTTCCTCTGAGAAGTTCCAGAGAGATAGCCGTGTTAGTCTATTTCAGCAAAACAAACAAGGGGGTTCTGTGGCACTTTTAAAGACTAATGAATTTATTTCTTTCATGAACTTTTGTGGGCATAATCCAACTGTCAGCTTTTTTCCCCCCATTTCATGCATCTGATGAAACGGGATTACACCCACCAAACCTCATGCGAGAAATAAACTTGTTAGTCTTTAAAAGTGCCACAGGACTCCTTTGCTCTTCCAGGGGTATCACGGATGTCTCTCTCATCCCTAGCCTCCCCCAGCTGGAAGCAAGGTTGAAAGTTTAACAAAGACTTCCCTTGAACCAGCCCCTCACTCAAAAAGCCTCTTCCCCGACTGCAGGGCCTTCCCTTTCACCAGGGCTCTGGTGATGTCACCATTTCACTAGTTCTCTAACGATCGAGGGGGCGGGGGGAGAAATGTGTGGGGGGGGGGGGGGGAAAGCAGAAAACCCCCCCCCCCATAACGAGGCCGACTTTCTCCCTCCGCCGGGCACCTGTGACAGCCCCCAGCGCTGCCGTGCGCCATGGGTGGGAGCAGCCCGCGGGCAGGACACTAGCGCCCAGGCCGGCCCAGCAGTGTGCATGTGACCCCGCCCATGGCCGCCCGCTCACAAGCCGGGCTGCGGCGGTGCCCCTGTGTCACGGCAGGTTGCCCCGGGCAGCGCACCCACGTGCTCGAGCGCGGCCCCACCCCCGAGGGACCCTCCCACTCTCCGGACAGGGCGAGGTCCCCTGCCCCGCCCGCCACGCGACCGCTCTTCAGCCGCCTCGCGAGCTCAGGGCTCTTCCCTGTGCGCCAGCGCGCGGGCAGCGCAAAGGCGTCACCTCTAAGGACCACGCAGGTTCCTGGGCCGCTCGCGCGCCCGCCGCCTCCGTCTCCGGCCCGAAGGAGCGAGGAACCCTCTTTGCTCGGAGTCCGCCCCGCTTGCCTCGCCGCTGCGCATGCGCAGAGTCACCTTGAGCCCTCGCCAGTCCTCCGGTTGGTCTGCAGTGCACAAGCAGGTTCGCGCGCATGCGTGTACAAGCCTCCAGCTTCGGGGAGGTGCTTGCGGCTGCGCGTGCGCAAAACGTGGCCGCCCCAAGACCAGGCGGAGCGGGAGGTTTTCTACGTACTGCAGAGGAAGAGGCGGCGGAGGAGGGCGATTCCCTGTTTGAAGGACGGCGGGGGCAGAGGTTGAGGAGGCGGGACTGGATGGGGGGGTAGGCGGGCTCGTTGAGCAGCGGGGCTCCGTGCAATTCTGCTGGCTCAACTCCGCCTCTTTGCACCTGCTGGCTGCATTTGCTGCTCCACCGGAAAAGGCAGCGTTCTCAGCCAAGTGCTACGGCCCTGCCATGTACTGGAGCAGGGGTTCTTTTGTCATGAAGGTGGGCAGGTGTCCCCTCAACACACACTTTTCATAGGTCAGTATGTGCTATGATGACTTCCCTGCCCGGGCTTTGCAGGCTGCGTGGTAACCACATGCACAGCTCCGTAATGTGCGTTGTTGACACAGCTTCCCCAAATGATGCTCTGCAATGGAGGCCTTACTGCCAAGTTTAAATTAATCTGAGCGTGAAATCTCCATTCAGCAGCATCTCCATCTTCCTGCTTTATTCCAAAGATGAAAAGAGCAAGGGTCACTGGCTGCTTTGAGCTAGAGTAGATGGTGGATTTTCTGTCACTTGATGTCTTTAAATCAAGGTTTGAGAATGTCAATAACTCAATTAGAAGCTATGTGTCTATTACAGGAGTGGGTGGGCAAGATCATGTGGCTTGTAATATGCAGGAGGTTGGAGTAGAGCAGTGGTTTTCAAACTTTTTTCTCAAGACCCAGTGGAAAAAAATCATTTATGCCCGTGACCCAACAATTGCACCTTTGAGCAATGTATTCCAGTCTTGTGGCATCAGCAGTAGGGGGGTGCTGTGACCCAGTACTGGATCCCGACCCATGTTTGAAAACCACTGGACTAAGGCATGACGGTGCTTTTTGGCCTTAAAGTTCTGTCTGTGACTATGAGAGCCAAAGAGTGCAGCTCCTTCTTGTGTATTACTGTGATTTCTCATGTATTCCTACCAGAGGGAGTGACGCCTGTAAATCCATAACATAGCCATAAGCACTCCACCAGTCCTCAGCGTGTGATCTGTAGGCAACCTGGGATTTGCCCTTTTGTCAACATCCTGATCAGTGGGTCCACCAATAACGTTGGGTGTTTCTAGGAAACAGTCCATTTGAGACCCTCAAACCACTTAACAAATGTAAATAGATTTATATAAAGAACCTTCCAAAGTGTGATCATCATAGTATAGCAGTAAAGATGAAATAGGCCATGTCCTTGTCTTGACTTTCAGATAAATCATGGCATCATGGGAATGAAAGGTTGGAACGGTACCGCAAGAAGCCATCCAGTCCCTCCACCTGCGCTGAGGCAGCAGTAAGTATATATAGAACACCTCTGGCAGATGTGTACATAACCTGCTCTTAAAAAAACCTCCAATGACAGGGGTTTCACGGCCTCCCTAGGTATCTTGTTGAGTTTGGAAAATGCAGTGTATTCCTTTCCTATCTTTGATGTCATTTCCTTCTTGAGGTTTCCATTGATTAATAGGTTGTGGCCCAGATAGATGAACTGCTCTACTCTCTTAATAATTTAACCTTCTAATATGATGTTACTGTATGATATCCAAGTTTCAAGAAAGTTCATTTTAGCAAAACTAATTATGAGCTCTGCACAGCATGTGATTTTTGCCAAGTTATGTCTTTGTAACTTTTCAGGGATGTTTTTCAGTAGCACAAAAACGTAAGTGAAGTCTAGGTCTTCTAGGCATTTGCCATCCACTCATGCTATATCAGTGTTCATTTTGCTAATGCAGTAGTTCATTATCCAGCCTATAGCATTGCCAAACAGTGGAGATAAAAGGCAGCTCTATTCCATACCAGACTCCACATTGAACCACTTTTTGTTTGGTTGATAACCCTTAGAGAGCACTTCCCATCTCTATACATGGCCTTGATCCTGACACCTTGAGCTGGGATTCTGTAGAACTAAAGAATATTCCATAATGTATATTTGTGCAGGCTGTCAAATGCCTTTTGAAAAATCAATTTCATTAAAAAAGAGGGGAGCTTGCCATTCTATACATTTATTCTATGACAGTCTTCAGTGTTGCCTAACTTTGGATACTCAGATTTGAAAATGTTGGTTTAGTGGTTTATTATGTGTATTTAAACACATGACTTTCATACAGTGTGGTTCATTTTGAAAACACACACTAAAAATCATTCACACAATTTAAAAAAGTGGAAATAAATACCTGAACGTGGGTATCTTCCCATGTACACCTGTATGCATAATAATTTTACAGCTCTATAAACGGTGAGCCAGTAATGCAAGAAATACAATAAATCACATTTTACTTAAGAGACGTTGAGGCTTTCTGACAGATTGGATTGGTCACTTGATGAGTCATTCTTTTGTAATATTTTACAAGACATAAATAATAGCTGAATGGGCCACAGATGTCAAGATGAACTGAAATGCTTTTGTTTGCAATACATCGAAGAAACAAAAAATTTTCTTAGAGGTGAAAAAAGAAAAAACTAAGTTAGAAATCTAACACAGGCTAAAAGGAATGGCTCATCAAAACAGCTAAAGAACAACAAATGTGTTCACGGAGACTGAGTGTTTGCTTTCGAATGAGAGAATTATTTTGGGGGGTTAAAAAGAACTGACAGCAGTGATTGGATGTGGCTAGATTCATTCAATATATAGAATTATGGAGTACACGAGGCAGTTATAATATTTAAAATACTAGTGTTCGTACAGACACCGTTAGCAACTAGGTACTTACAAGGGAATCTGAAGAGCAGGCAGAATCTTCAACCCATATGTTGTCAGGGCATAGTCCCATTAGGTGCTGAGTGCCTTCCGCAAGTGCTGTGCACCCTCAGTTCCTGCTGAAGTCAGTTACCCAGTAGGAGTGAAGTACATTCAGCATATGAATAACTTGAACATCAACTCAACACTTAGCAGCCAGGGAAGGAGGAGACGTATAAACAGCGGGGCTGCAACTCAGAATAAAGAAAGGAAGTGTGAAATGACTTTTTAAGTTTGCTGAGACCAACAGAAAATGGACCAAGATGGCTTCAAAGGAAAGATTTTGGGGGGGTAGGATGTAATTGCTTCTGCCAATAATGACTATCTTAATCATGGCTTTTCTCTCAAGCTTTGTCTACACTTGTGGTGATGTGTAAAATATGGATAGCTACATACTACAATGAAAGGCAGGCTGTATCCACACTATGGTGTGCAGCTATACACGACAGTGAAAAGTTCTGGCAATTGGGGATGCGATGGAGAAAGGCTCTTGGCAATGGGGAGGCACCATGGAAAGCTCTGGCAGCAGAAAACCCTGCTCTTGCCCAGTATACGGTGCTCACGCTGGCTGCGTCTACACTTGTAAATTAAGTCAACTTAAGCTTGCTTAAGTCGACTTAATTTACCCTGCGTCTACACTACAGTTTCCTTAAGCCGACTTAAGCAAAACAAAGTCAACTTAATGAAAATTAAGTCAACTTTATTAAACCTAGTTTTAGGTCAACTTAAGCCAGTGTAGACGTGGGGTAGCCTTAAATCGATTTAGGGCTACCCCAGCACTGCACCAATGTCCTCCCTGCTGGGGGGGGGGCACAGGGGGAGCCTAGCATGCCCTCCCCTCCCCCCGCAGGGCAGGGCAGAGCCCTGCCCACCCTGCCCCTATGCCCTGCCAGGGTCCCTGTCCCCCTTTGCCCCATTGTACCTATGTACAATGGGGCAAAGGCTGAGCCCCCTGGCACTGGGCAAGGGGTGTCCCCCTTCCCCCGTGGACCTACCCTAGGTCCCCCTAGCCCCTAGAAGTTGACCTAGGCATCCAGTGTGGACGCTCTAGGTCAACTTTGTAAGTTCCCCCCAAGTCAACTTAAAATTTAAGTGTAAACTCATTAAGTGGACTTAAATTCCCAAGTTTAGACATAGCCGCTGAGTGCTCACTGCTAGTACAGGTGAACTTTGCAGGGCCAGCTTTGTTCTGTAGTTTGGCAGGGGAGGTGGTGTTAATAGAGAGAGTTCCTACTGGCAAATAAAAGCAGGGCAAGTGCTTGTTTGGGTTTTTTTTTTTAAGATGCAAAGTCACATTTGAGGAGTCAGAAAATGCTTTCCCCCCTCCCTTTTCTCTCTTCCCTGCTGGGTAGCAGTGGCTATTCACTGCATACCACAAACAGGAGTGGGGAAGTGGGGGGAGGTGTTGCAGCCCCCAGCCCTGGCCCTCCTCCCTGCCCTGGCTTCTTCAGGGCTGGAGGCAGCTTTTTCAGCCCGAGCCCTTGCAGCAGGAGACTTGGGGGGAATCCCCATCTTGCAATTATGAGTGAACACCCCCCTGATAGCCACATAGGTCAGGGAACTCGGAAGCCCTGGCTGCGGCAACTGGGCTGCAGTCCCTTATGTGCAGTTCTAGGGGGCTGGGAGGGAGATGTCACAGCCCCCAGCCTTGCTCTTCCTGACTCCTTTAGGGCTGGAGGCAGCTTTTCAGCTTCAGCCCCTTGAGTGGGAAGCCTGGGGGACAGCCCTCTTCCACTCCCAGGACAGAATCCAGGTCAGCCTTCATCTCCTGCCAGTGTTCACATGCAATTAAGCTATGAGTGACTGTCAGGCAGCAGCTCACCAGAGCATCCTTTTAGGCCAGTGGCTGGGGGGCATGCATCCTCCCCCCACCCCCAACTGTCCCCTCTCCTTATGCCACTGCTTCCTCATCACTGATCTCCTGTTCCCCTGGCACCAGAAGGAAAACTGTACATGTCCTATAGCTATATGCACTCCACCTGGGCCCCTAGGCAGTGGCTCCCTTCTGCAGCCAGGGGGACAGAAGATCAGTGCTCTGCTCCCTCTGGCTCCAGCAGGAACCCTATCACTTAGGCACCACACAAAGCGATTTGCACTCTGCTGGAGCTGGTGTGAGAGAGGCAGAGGCGTATTGATCTCTCCTCCCTCTGGCTTCAGCAGGGACTCCAGCACCTATGGACCTACGTAGAGCTGTGCTCTCTGCTACAGCCAGAGGCAGGGAGCGGCAGGGCGCTGATCTCCCAGTCCCTTGGCTGCAGCAAGAAGTCTGCACCTGTCTGTTAGCCACACAACAAGGCGCTTGGCCTGGGTTCTTAAGCAGCAGCTCCCTTCTGCAGTCACTTTGAAAGCCGCCACAGGGTGGGGTAAACACTGTTCTTAATGAAAGACATGTTAATTATGTTTTATGGTAACTTTATGCATGTTTTAAATGAGCAGGCAGATGTGATTTTCTTTAAAATGTTTGTATAATGATTCAGAACCTAAAGAATAATGAAGCATCAGATTACTTTGAAAGCAGCAAATATACCAGCACAGACTTGTATTCTCTGAATGTGGCTTTCAGACTTCCCTTATTGTGTTCCCAGATACACTAATCATCAGTATCTATCATACCATTCCAAAGCAGGAACAAAATTGCGGCCTGACCTTGTAACCCCTTATTCAGAGTAAGAACTACATGAATTAGTTCTATTGAGGGACTTCTCAGGTGAGCAAGAGTTGTATGATTGGGCCCTAATAGTGTACATCATTATAAATGTGGAGTATACCTTCTAGGAACACTGTTTAGTATTTTTGTAGAAATAGCTTTCAAAGTAGAAACAGTTTCCTTACTAAAATATGTGGGGTTTACAAGTAAAAGTTCCAATTCTGCAACCAACCCACCTACAGAAGTTTAATTGAAGTAAATGGGAGTTCTGCACAGAAAAGATTTGCAGGTCCAATATGATTAATAATTAATATAAAGGAGAATTGAAAGGTTCATTTCAAAGCTGAAATCTTTGTTCATGGTTATATTTTTCTTCTGCATTAGTTGATGACATCCTAATGTCAATAGTTGATTACAATAACAGCAAAAACCCAATGTGAAGTTTCATTACATGTGGTACTGGTTAATTATGTCATCAACACTTGTAGAAAAAACACAGGGCTTCCAGTCATGGTTTTTTTGTAATCACTGTGTCTGTGTGAAAACCTCTTTGATTTCAATGGTAGTAGGATCCGATCTTTTAAGCCTACTTGTGTATGTTTTATAATGATTTGAAATTTCAAATGATTTATTTTTTTAGAAGTCTTTCAGTTCAGTTAATGTGGAGAAAGATGATACTGAATGAGAGAATAGGATTGACTCAGAAGGAGGAACATGAGAGTGATCATTTAAAAGTGTTATTTCTTGGTAATGACATATTTGTAAGAAAATAGACTATAAATAATTGTCTGATATTAAATAACTTACCTGAGATACAAAATAGTTGGTAATACTAAATGATTTCACATGTCCTTGCCACCTTGTCTCCCACCATTTGTCACAAATTTTTTTTAGATAAAACATAAATAAAAAGGAATTGTCTAATGTAACAGGGTAACTTTAAAAGTAGTAGGGACTAGAAGTCTTTCAACTCTTCTTCCAGGGTGTATCCCTTTAAGGTTCTTGGGACTTTTTTTCAGTAGGCAAAGAGTAGACGCAGGTGCTGAGAGAGAGAGAAGGTCTCAGGTGAATAGTTAATGCTTAGGGGAAACCTAGCCTGACCTACAACATCCAGACTGCTATTTTTACAAATCTAATGTATGTCTGTCTACCCAAGCTGGAAGACTTGCCCCAACCTGCAATGTAAATATAATGCTGGAACCAGGAACCTTGGAGTGCAGGATGGAGAAAAGTTCCAGAGGGATAACCATGTTAGTCTAGTTCAGCAAAATGAACAAGGAGTCCTGTGACAGTTTTAAAGACTAACAAAAGTCTCTCTTCCCTTCCAGCCAATCAGGAATAGTTCTGAGAAGGAAAGCAGAACATATGCTGCTTCATCTCTCATCCAAGAAAGACACTAATAGGATAAAGTGTGCCAATATCTGATCTTGTTAAAGGAGGAAAAGGAAGAAGTAAAGAAGGGCTAGCTGGAAGGAGCTGTTTGAAGGCTGCAGCTAGCCTAAATCAGTACAGCCCTGACAAGGAAAGCTGTAGGACTTCTGAGGCTGTGTCTATACTGACGGCGGCAAATCAGTGCGCTCTTCCATGTTTGATTGAGCAGTCTGTTAGGATGTGCTCAATCAAACACAGAACCGAAGCTCTAACTCCAGCCCCGTAACTGGAGTAGCCCTACACTGATCAAACGCCATTTCTGGTCAGCTTAGCGCAGTGTGTAAGGGGTAGTTAGGAAGTTGTCAGGAGATACGCAAGGTATTTTGCGTACCTTGCGTATCCCCCTTCGACTGCCATTGAAAAGTGTAGCAAGTATAGACTAGGGCCCGTTGAAGGAAATTGCTTTAATGATAGCTGAGGCCTCAAGAAGGAGGGCTGTACGACTCCTGAATCAAGGAGAAGAAGAATTAGACTTCAGGGCCTAAAGAAAAGTTTTGTACCCTAAAAGAGATAATGATTAATCAAATTCCACAAAAGGGGATCTTGTTCTCAATACTTGAGTTTGGGAGTCAAATTATTGCAGGGAACCCATTACAAACTGACAGCAGGGTGTCTGCTGGACCATCTGAGGCAATTGGGGTGCTCTGCAGGTGATAACTCTGACAGTATCTGAAATTAAGTTTTACTAGATGTAACATGAACTAGGTACATCTTGATTCTGCTGTCAGTTATCTCAGCATAAAACCAATGTAACTCGACTGCTTATAATGGTGCTACTCCTAACTTATACTCACAAAACAGAGGGGAGTCATAGAATCATAGAATAATAGGGTTGGAAGGGACCTCACGAGGTCATCTAGTCCAACCCCCTGCTAAAAAGCAGGACCACTCCCCCTAAATTATCCCAGCCAGGGTTTTGTCTAACCGAGCCTTAAAAATCTCCAAAGATGAAGATTCTACCACCTCCCTAGATAGCCCATTCCAATGCTTCACCACCCTCCTAGTGAGAAAGTTTTTCCTAATATCCAACCTTGACCTCCCCAGCTGTAATTTGAAACCATTGCTCCTTGTTCTGTCCTCTGTTACCCTCGAGAACAGCCTAGCTCCCTCCTCTTTGGAGCAACCCTTCAAGTAGTTGAAGGTTGCTATCAAATCTCCCCTCAGTCTTCTCTTCTGTAGACTAAATAAGCCTAGTTCCTTCAGTCTCTCCTCATAAGTCATGTGCCCCAGACCCCTAATCATTTTTGTTGCCCTCCGTTGGACTCTTTCTAATTTGTCCACATCCTTTCTGTAGTGGGGAGCCCAAAACTGGACACAGTACTCCAGATGCGGCCTGACCAGTGTCGAATAGAGGGGAATTATCACATCCCTCGATCTGCTGGCAATACTCCTACTGATGCAGCCTAATATGCCATTGGCCTTTTTGGCAACAAGGGCACACTGTTGGCTCATATTCATCTTCCCGTCCACCATAACTCCCAGGTCCTTTTCTACAGCGCTGCTACTTAGCTGATCAGTCCCCAGCCTGTAGCAGTGCATGGGATTTTTCCGTCCTAAGTGCAGGACTTTGCACTTGTCTTTGTTGAACCTCATGAGGTTTCTTTCGGCCCAGTGTTCCAATTTGTCCAAGTCTCTCTGGATCCTGTCCCTGCCCTCCAGAGTATCTACCATTCCCCCCAACTTGGTGTCATCCGCAAACTTACTAAGCACGCAGTCTATTCCATCATCAAGATCATTAATGAAGATGTTGAATAGAACCGGCCCCAGGACCGACCCCTGGGGCACTCCACTCGTTACCGGTTGCCAACCAGACATCGAGCCATTGATTCCTACCCGCTGAGCCCGTTGATCTAACCAGTTTTCGATCCACCTTACGGTCCACTCGTCCAACCCATACTTCCTTTACTTGCCAACTAGAATGCTGTGGGAAACCGTATCAAAAGCCTTGCTAAAGTCAAGGTATATCACGTCAACGGCTCTTCCCGCATCCACAAATCCAGTCATCTCATCATAGAAGGAAATCAGGTTGGTCAGGCACGATTTGCCCTTGGTGAATCCATGTTGACTGTTCCTGATCACTCTATTTTCCTCCAAGTGTTTCAGGATGGATTCCTTGAGGACCTGCTCCATGATTTTCCCAGGGATTGAGGTGAGGCTGACCGGTCTGTAGTTCCCCGGATCCTCCTTTTTCCCTTTCTTAAAGATAGGTACTATATTTGCCTTTTTCCAATCCTCCGGGACCACCCCCGTTCGCCACGAGTTCTCAAAGATAATGGCCAGCGGCTCTGCAATCACTTCCCCCAACTCCCTCAGCACCCTCGGATGCAGTTCATCCGGCCCCATGGACTTATGCACATCCAATTTCATTAAGTGTTCCCTAACCTGACTTTCCATCACCGAGGGCCACTCTTCTCTCCAGTCCGCGTTACCCCGTGTAGTAGCCTGGGAGCTGGCCCGCCCTGTGAAGACTGAAGTAAAAAAAGCATTGAGTACTTCAGCCTTTTCCGCATCATCCTCCACGAGGATGCCTGCCCCATTCAGTAAGGGACCTACACCACCTCTGATCCTTTTCTTGTTGCTGATATACTTATAGAACCCCTTTCTGTTATCCTTCACATCTCTTGCTAGCTGCAACTCCAATTGTCCTTTGGCCTTTCTGATTTGATCCCTGCAGTCCCGAGCAATATCTTTATACGCCTCCCTTGTCATCTGTCCAACCTTCCACTTCTTGTAAGCTTCAGACCCCATGAGTCTTAGATTTGGCTAACATTTGTGCATTCTAGCACAGTCAGGCCACTTTCTTCCCTGAGCATGCTGCAGGACTCTGTATTTGAGGAACCAGAGTGAGGCTAGGGGTATACAGTTTAAATCATGACTCTCTTGAGGGCTTTTTTGTGTGTAAAAAAAGTGCCGGTACTCGTATCTTGATAGTAAATTTGAAAAATGCCTCTCCCACCCCTCTTCTTCCAGCAGTGCACTCCTTTTCCCTGCTGACCCCGCCCCCCCAGCTGGGCAGTGGGGCTGGCAAAAAAGGTGCTGGTTTGCGTACAATCACAAGAAAAGCACTGACTATCTTTATTAGTTACACGACAAGACAGTTCCTACAGCTGCTCAGCATGCAAATTCCACCACTAAGAGTGTGTCTGCATCATGTGAGAAATCATTGGGATGCCTCTGGTGATTGTGCTGGACTAATTTTAAAGAAACAGTACCACAACATACTGCAGTAATAAGACTGATGAAGCAGTTACAAGTTGCCTGTGATAAAATTGCTTCAGTCATCTTAAAAGAGATACTGCTAAGTAGTTCAAATCAAAATTTGGGTTACACAAGACATTTTTTAAAAAAAATCTAATAATATTACTTGTTGGCTGCTGCCAGTACAAAATATAAAGACAATAGCATTGCTCCAAAGAGCTAACTGACAATTCTAAAAATTCCTTTAAATCCTGAAATGAATAGAAATGATCCTTTAGGGTTCTTTAAATTACAATAAAAATATTTCTGGGGAGGAAAACTCCCAGGAAGCTTTTGTACTCTTAACCGTGTAGCTAGATAGATGCTCAGGTGCTTTTTGAAAATCCCACTAGGTACCTATCTGCATCTTGAGGCAATTAAATAATTTTTTTTGAAAATCACACTTTAATTCCTAAATTATTTAGGTGCTTTGAAAATTTTACCCTAAATACCACTGAAAGTTACTGAGACATAGGTGTCTAGGCACTTTTGAAAATATCACTGGGTGTCTACCTACATCTTCAAGTGACAAAATAACTTTAAAATGTTGACTCCTTGGATATTCTTGAAAAATGTTACTCTAAATCTTTTTCATTGTCCTGTTGAGTGACATGTTAGCAGTTAACAGCATAAATGATGAAAAGTAAATTGGATTTAATGTTTTATCAGTTGTCATAATAATTTATAAACACCCGAGGGAATTTGTTTGTGATAGTGTGGCTTATATCAGACATTTTGAAATGTCTTTTAAGCAACATGCTAACCCAACATAATTCTGATGGAATTAGTCTAGGGCCAGTTAGATAATGTAGACCCATTGGAATGGTATCTCTTTATCAGATCTTTATTTGAGGCTCTATTACATCCTGGATTCATCTCATTAACCCAACATAACATGATTTGTATCTTCTTGGGCTGTTTTATCAAGATCAGAATTAATAAGTGCTGTTGGTGCTATTACAAGGGACCAGATTCTCCAGTGCTTTGCACAACTCTGGGTGTTCTAAAGTATGCTAGGCTGCACCTGCCATAGAAGCAAACCCAGACTCAAATTGTGTTACTATATATTTTTCATTCTCTCCACGTCTTTCTCACTTGAACGACTAACTTCATCCATACACTTCCATACTACTTCCACTATCTAAGGGGACTCTAATTTTGAAAACAAAAATTAAAAAGAGGTGGATACAGAGTTATTGTTTACTCTTTCATGATTATTTTTATTTTATTTTATTTTGTTTTCTCTTATCTGTAAATTCTTTTCCTTTTAAAAGTATACTGTGATGAATGCACTTATTTTGGACATTTACCTACTTTTTCAGGATACACACACAAATAATCCTCGATTCCTTTTGGAATCCTTTTAATAAAGATATTTCACAATGCCACAAACTTGGAAGTAAGAAGCCTGAACAAGCAAAAGGCTACCACTAACCTCCTTAAAATGTGGTATGGTTATTAATGCCTCCTCTCTGTCTAGCCAAGTAGAATAGGAAGCATTTTAGATGTATTGGTCCATCTGATTACTTATTTATGTGTAATTACTCATATTCTAATTCATATTGGGATGAGTGAGTGAAGCTCACATGGGTAGTAAGAGATGCACATTTAGGTGCCATACACTATATCATGTAACATTTTTAGGGCTAAATTCCACACCCACATGCATGTACGTCTGCAATTCCTCTAGACTTGAACTGGAGTTTTACATGTGGGCCAGTAGTTTCATGCTACTGTTCAGTGGTGGGCAGCAAAGAAATTGTCATTTTCACAGACCAGCCTGCTGGAATCACCTTTTTATCTAACACTGTATTCCTGGAATAATGTTTTTCAGAGTTGCCAGTTTGTGGGAAATTGGGGGGGGGGGGGGGGGGAGGGAATTATTTTTGGCTAGAATTAGACTGAAATGAAATTTTGGAATGACAATTATCTGTGAATCAGAACTTTCAAATTTCAGCTAGCTCTACTCTGAATGCATCCTAAACTGTATGAGTCCTGTGTTCAGCAACTCACAGGATCTAGCCCTAGATTTTTTTTTATCAATGAGCTTTTGCATCCAGCTCCATCTTTAAAGAGTTTGCAGAAGGAAAACAGAAGCACAAGGACAATAAGGTCAACATTTTCAAAAGTTCCCATTAACAATGTGCATTTCAATGAGGGGGCACAAAATTTAAGACCACTGTGGCCTAATTTTTCAGCATACTTAGCATTTTTATAGTACCTCATCTCTGGAAAGCACTACACAGACATTAATAAAGCCTCAACACTTCTGTGAGGTATTATTATCCCCACTTTACAGATAGGAAAACAGAGAAAGAAAGGCAAAGTGCTAAGCCCCCAGCTACATAATAAATCAGTAATACAACCAGAATGAAAATTTAGGACCCTTATTCCTCAAACACTTGCTCAGTGGTTTAACTCACACTTCCTTAGTTTCACAGGTCGTGAAGAATGGCTGCTTCCATTGACTGCATCTGGAGTTGTGATTGCTTGAGCTTTTGTGAATATACGTTTTAAGTGGTGCGTCCGTCAAGCGAGTCATGCACAATAAGCAGCAAGATGTAATTTTTTGGGTGTGACAGAGGCCCTCTTGACAAAGACAGAGCCTAGATCAGCTGGGTGATATACAAATATAATCATAGGATCATCCTTTCTCCTTTTACAGTTCTGTGCCTCATCCTCCCTATGCTTTCCAACTTCTGCAACAATTGGACCAGGGCCCCCCAAACCTAGGGTCTCCCTCACTAGCAACCTGGCCTTAGCCCTAGAGCACTAGCCACCCTGGGCACAGGGCGAGGCAGGGGTCCTCGTTAAAGAAAAGTGGGCTATCACATTGCGGATTGCACCACACTGCACGCACATAAGAGAGCCGAATTAAGGCGGCCCCTTCTGGTTCTCCCCCTGCCCACTAGGGGGTTTCTTGCACCTTCCTGTGGAGCCGACCCGCTCTGCAATTGGCCGCTGGAGGAAGTAGGGCACTGAGCTGGGCTGGGGCGGTGTGAGCATTATCCCCTCCCTTGCTCTCCGCAGGGTCACGCGGGGGAGTAGCAGCTGGGCAGGCAGGTGGGTCCGCGCGCGGGCCGGCGCCACCTCGCCTCGTGCACGCGCCTCCTTGGGGACTGCGGGCGGCGGGAGCGCGCTGACGATGCGGGCAGGTTCCTGCAGCCGCCGGCGGGGTTTGTATGAAAACACGGTGGGAGGAGCCGGAGCGGAGCCAGGCGCGGGAGGCCGAGTCTCGCGGACTGGGGCCGCCTCCCTACTCCGGGCTGAAGGTGAAGCCCGGGCTGGGGCGCGGACGCACCGGGCGGCTGGCGGGGGATCGGGGCGCGGCTCCTCGTCCCAGGAGAGACTTTCCCGGCTGCCCGGAGCCTGCTGGCTCGGCCCTCCTCGGTTCCCTGGCGGAGGGGTCAGTCGCCCTGCAGCGCCGCGAGAAGCGGCGGGGTTATGCCGGGACAGCCGGGGGGCCTCGGGAGCTGTTTGGTGCAAGCCGTGAGCAGCTCATCTTAGAAAGGTTTTGTCTGCTCGGTTGGGGGGTCTTCATCTGTGCTGCCAGGCAGAGTGTGCTGGGTTATGCAATTTGTTTATCTACCTGCATCTCCCCCTCCCCGTGACTGACAGCCTGTAGCTTTCCCGCAGAGGTGTTTTCCAGATGTTTGCTGGTGGGGGTAGATGAGTCTTTAGCAGCACTTGTCCCACTCGCAAAGCAGACTGTTATGCGTTCAATTGCTTCATCTACGTTCGTGTTGCTCACCTTCCAAAACTTTCCTCTCTTGACTCCACTGTGCTGGGCGGGTAAACTAAGGTAGGTGTTTATATATAAATGGCCACGGTTGAAATAAGTTAGTGCCCTTTGTGGTGTGACCTACCAAGAATTTGTTTAACATATCATTCGTAAAAATCTAGAGATCTGAATTTCTCACTAATATTTTGCACTTAAGTATCACTGTATTTCCCTGCTCCACCTCCCTTCCCTCTAGTGAAATTTCTTTGTAGAAACCCCGAATAGACTATGGGGGATGTTTTCCAAAGTGCTTAAGTGCCTCATTGAGGTTTCTAAATTACTTAAGTATCTAGCATAATGCTTTCTGAAGTGCATAAGTAGGGCCTGATCAAATTCATGGCTGTGAAAAACAGGTCCTGGACTGTGACATATGATCTCTGTGAAATCTGGCACCAGCCAGGGTGCTTAGCTGCTAGTCCCAGCTGGAGATGGGGAAGGACAGGCCTTCCTCTCCCCTTGTAGGGGCTGGTCTCAGGGCAGGTCAGACCTGTCTCTGGGAAACTTCCCTGACTTCAAGAAGCTCCGTGGCTTGACCCACAACCCATCTAGGGAGGCAGTGGATCAACCTGTCAGCCCTCTGACCTGTGCGGGAGGGACACTGCTGAGAAAACAAGACATATATGGTAACCCACCTGTCCATACTCTGTGACCCTCTCTGCTGCTGGCAGTGGTACTGGCTTTAGAGCTGGGTACCCGGCTCTGAAGGCAGTGTCTCTGCCTGCAACAGGGCAGAAGTGAGGGTGTACATCCCTCTCCCCCCCCCCCCTTCCCCAGTCTTGTGTCGCCAAGCATTCTGACCACCTTTTGGGTTGGGGCCTGAATGGTAACATTCCAGATGTAAATATCAGAAAACATGAAATTTAACTAATTTTAAACCCCCAACCCCACTATGAAATTGACTGAAATGGACCATGAATTTGATGGGCCCTATATGTAAGAGATGGTAAGTTGTTTCTCAGACTGCATGTAACTTTTTAGAAACATCAAGCTTCTGTAGCTGTTAAGAGAATCAAAGTTAGTTGCGCTTTACTCTTTTCATGCCCTTCTGGCTGTAAGACTTAAGTTGTAAATTTTAGGGCAGGGATCATGTCTTTCTTTACATTTGTACAATGTCTTTGCAGTCTGGACTTCAGATACAGTCTTCAGATACAAATGTAATAACTATGTTGATACTGAGGAAACTAGAAATATGTTCACAGTGATGGGAAACTAGTGATGTCATTTTAGAGCAAGGGTGTCCAATCTTTTTGTGTGAGGAGCCACATTGCAATTTTTTTCTCACTCAGGGGGCTGGCGAGAGAGATTATTGCCTCATAGTTTTCTTTCAGTGAATTTACTTCATCGATTCTCACCTGCGTTGTGAGGCCATCAAATTTGCTAGCGTGTTTTGTACAATAATGCCACTTCATACTGGATTCCTTAAAAACAGCTATCTTTTCTAGATGTATCATCAGACAAAATATGCCCCCATTGTGCTCAATCACAGCAACAAAAAACATTTGTCCAAGACCCTTAGACAGTCAGAATTATTTTTTCTTTTCTTGCCTCTGATTGTTAGAGCTGCCATTTTTGTTTTGATAAGTATCAAGCTGCTGTGTCAGAGAGAAAGTTAACAGAGAAAAGCCACTGAAGCTGCTTAACAGCAAAGCATGACCCTAGCTAGCCGGGCTTGGGGCTGGAGGAGAGAAGTGGCTGTACCCCCCACCTGGGCAGGCTCGGGGCTGTCCCCCAATCTTAAGCAGGTTGGAGCTGGAGAGGAGGGGCTAGTGCTGCCCCCCCAGCAATTAGCTAGGGGTTGAAGAGGAGGGGCTGCTTCTTTGCAAACCGTTGGGGCTGCAGGAGAGGGACTGGCTTGCTTGGGGCTGGAGGGGAGAGGCTGCTGCAGCATACCTCTCCATCTGCCCCTCACCCCTGACTCAGGGCTGTATAGGAGGGTCTGCTGCCCCTTCAAGCCAGCCAGGGCTGCAGTAGAGGGACTCCTGTTGCATCCACACAATCCACTCTGGGTTGCAGGGGAGGGGCTACTTCTGTGGGCTGTATAACAGCCGGTGGCAGGCTGGACCCTGACCCAGGGGTTGTGGGTTGGACAAGCCAGTTTTAGAGGAACTTGCATACTTGAATGACGTTAATGAGAAATGTTTTTGCAAAATATAATTTAGAAGTAGCTGTTTGTTCTTTATGTTGCATCTCTGTTTTTGAATACTTATTTTTCTGGTAAAATCTGTAGTAAATTCATAGTCTTATACTTATGATCTCAAAGTTGTTGCTGGAAGTGTTTGTAATATTATCCTGAGCATTATGACTTCATTTTAAGAGGCAGCATGAGAGCATTGTGGCTATGACACAGTATAAGTTCCTATTTAAATATCTCTTGTAACTGGAAGAACTTGTCAAGTGTTCTGGCATAGTTAAGTTTCTTAGTAATAACCCCTCCCTTCTTCTTTGTAAAGATATGATATTCAGTAGAATCTTTCTCCCCCCTCAGTACAGTAAAAATATGATGTATTTTTCCTTTCACTATTAATGTTGGGGATCTTTCCACAGTAGTCTGAAATCTGCTTTCAGCAGGAGGGGAGATTGAGTTATTTGGAAAAAAATTAATCACTGTGGCAAATTTCATACTTGTATCATGAAACGCACAATTCTGTCTGTTGTTGTTGTTGTTTGGTTTTTTGGGTTTTTTTATAGTACAAACCTGATTGGCAAAAACGACACTGCATTTGTTCTCATTGAAAGCTTTGTTTGTGACCCAAAGACATATAAACTTAAGATTTGTCTTCCTTTAAAAGATTATCTTTCACAGGGTTAGCTACCAGTAAACTGCAGTAAGAGATGCTTTCTACTGCAGTACTTTGAAACAGTGGAGATTTTTAGAAATAGATTAAAAAGCTTACTTTACTCTTCTGCCTGAAGTGTGGGGAGAAATACCCAGTGCTGTGTAAAAGAGGAGGAAAAACAAGTTTTTAATTTTTTTTTTTAAAAACCCAGCTAAATATGTTGTGTGTTGCCAACTCTTGCAATTGTTTTTGTGAGATCTGTAATAGTTGATGATTTTCTCAAAGCCCCAGCTCATGGAGTTGTAGATCTATGAGAATCTCAATGTCCATTTAAAAAAACAAAATTCTAATTTCCTTGTGGCGGGGGGAAAAAAAGCCTGAAAATGTGATCGTAAAGGCTCAGAAACCAAAAGTGCAAAGAAAAACCACCTCATTTCTCTCTCCCTCCCCCCAACATTTTTTTTAACCTTCAGGTTAATGATTTTTCTGGATGCCTGGGATGTGCAGTACGATTCCATAAAATTATTTATGAAATAATCAAAAGTTAAACTGGTACAAACTGCATATGCTTTAACTAAAATCTGCTAAATCTGCCATTACTGCTAAGATGACACTTTGGCATAATGATGAGCTGAGGAATTCAAAAAATTGAATAGTTGGAATTGTATTTTGATCAGTTAATATTAATAGGAATAGGTTGCACCTTCTCTCTCTGTGTGGCTTTTCTGGGGATGACCCTGCCGACAGGCTGAAGTTGATCTGGTGGACTGAACAGTGAAACTTGCAGACAGGGGCTTGAAACAAGCTTCAGCATCATGACAGAAGAAGCAGTCCCACCACTTGCTGGGATTTTGTAATCTACCATCACACCATTAGACCTTTCCTGACCTGAAAGATGTACTTGCCGGACAGAGGGGCATTCAGATACCGTCCTTGCCATTGGGTTTGAGTGAATCCCAAAATACAATAGGAACCTCGGGTTCCTGCTATCATTTAATCTTTAATGAGTCTTTTTCTTTCCCCATCTTTTTTTTTTTTTTTTTTTTTGCTTTCTGTCTAATGGGTCAGTTTAGCTGGCCAAGACAAATCTTCTTTTTACAATGCTGCTATGAACTGTAACCAGAAAGGCAAGAGGAAAGTAATCCCTTAAGCAGTCTGACAGTGGTAAGTTCCAAAGGGGTAGCCGGAATTGGAACTTGTATGTAAATTCGACTCCATTGCCTCAGGGTTAAAAAGGGACTACAGATTTTATTCTCATTACAACAGATGATTTGACCTCACCTTCCTCTATATCAGGGGTCGGGAACCTTTTTGTCTGAGAGAGCCATAAACGCCACATATTTTAAAATGTAATTCCATGAGAGCCATACAATATGTTTAAAACTAAATACAAGTAAATGTGTGCATTTTATGTAAGACCAACACTTTTAAAGTACAATAAGTCTCTGAATTCTTTTTAATAACGCTGTTATGCTGTTGCTAACCAATGATGAATAAAGTACTTCTTACCATTAATGCGACTTCTGGTGCTGCATGGTTTTGCTGATGGCTTTGTAGTCTGGTTGATACGTGGTGAGGTTAAGCTTCATGCAGGCGTTGAGACTTGAGAAAGAGAGGAAGAAAGAAAAAAGAAGACAGGCAAAGAAGAGAAAGAAGGAAAGAAAAAGGAAAGCAAAGGAGAGAAAGAAGGAAAGAAAAAGGAAAGCAAAGGAGAGAAAGAAGGAAAGAAAAAGGAAGGGAGAAAGAAAAAAGAGAGAAGGAAGGGAGAGAAAGAAGGAAGGAAAGAAGAAAGAGGAAGGAAAGAAGACAAATAAGGAAAAAAGAGAAAGAAGGAAGAGAAAGAGAGGAAGAAAGAAAAAAGGCAGGCAGGCAAAGGAGAGAAAGAAGGAAAAAGAAGGAAGGGAGCAAAAGAAGGAAGAAAAGAAAAGAAGAAAGGGGAAGGAAAGAAGAGAAGGAAGAGAAAGGAAGAAAGCAAAGAAAGAAAGAAAGCCAGCCACGGCCGCCGGACCCTACCGCGGCCCTGGGTACCCGCAAGTGGGGGGGAGCTCACCCCAGCCCCGGAGGCCGATCGCAGTCCCGTGCTGGGAGGCCAGGGCCGTGGATTAGCCTGGCCCCGGCCCCGGCTCCGCCGGCCCCGCCAGCCCCGACTCCGGCCCCGGCGGCTCCGGCTCCGGCGGCTCCGGCCCCGCCAGCCCCGGCTCCAGCGGCTCCAGCCCCGCCAGCCCCAGCCCCGGCCCCCTTACCTGGCTGGAGGCTGGGAGTTGCAGGGACGGCCGGCAGAGCTGCTTCTCTGCCAGGCCGCTCCCGCCCTGAGCACGCTCTCTCTGAGCATGCTCAGGGCGGGAGATTTGAATCTCCCCAGCCCGGCCGCAGCAGGAGTCTGCAGCTGGGAGGGAGCACCGGCGGGGACCCGAACGGGGGCGGGGCGGGTCGGCTTCGGGCGGGGAAGTTGAGGCGGCCGGCGGGTGGGAGACCGGGAGCCTGCCCCGGCCGCGGCCACCCCGCTGCCCCGGTAGATTTGGCAGCGAGCCAGATGCAGCCATGAAAAGAGCCACATCTGGCTCGCGAGCCATAGGTTCCCGACCCCTGCTCTATATGCTGTTCCCCAGTGTTTGAATCCCAACACTTATTCTGATTTGCTGTTACAGCCTGACCTGATCCTGTGTTATACATTTCCCTGCATTTAATTTCCTCCCATTCTGTAAGTTTCCCATCTTCAAAGCGTCTAACAAAGTGGGATTTTCTCCCACGAAAGCTCATGCGATAAATAAATCTGTTAGTCTTTAAAAGTGCCACAGGACTCTGTTGTCTATCTGAAAAGTTAATTAGGGGATTTTTCCCCTGTAAAAGACTCTGCAATACAAAGAAAGGGAATAGAGGAAGGAAATTGTGAAAAATAAGTCTTCTAATCTTTTACATTTCAGATCCTATAACTGTTTTTCTGTTTTCTGTGTCCCCAATTAAATCCTAAAAGATTAGCTATGGTTGTTAAAGTGAGAACAAGCCAGTGATAATTTGACACAATCTAAAGCCATGCTCAACTCTTTTAATAGAATACTGTACAAGGGGCTTAATAATACTTTTCTCTTGTTTTGGCCTGAGACATCACCTTCCCCTTAGCAGTACAACACATACTTTTAATTCCTTTATCCCCTTCCTTTTTTTTTTTCTTTCTTTCCACTTTTACTTTTTTTGCATTTTGTTTCTCCCTTGTTTGGCTGTTTCACTATTTCCCTAAACTGTGTGAAGAACATGCTATGGGAAGACCATAAAGGTCTTTCATTTTGTCAGCTAACTACATGTGTAACTTGCTGCAGAGGAAAACTGCAGGTTATTGAAGGTTTTCCATCTGCAATAGTTCAGGTCTTCTTTATTGCTTTTGAGCTCTGTATTCTTCACTTCATTTTGCTGCTAGGCTGCTTAGCTCAAAATAAGAACCAGAGTATTTGGCAAAATGTACGCATTTCTCTCTCTCTCTGCTGGTTCATTTCTCTAACTATAGAAGCCACTGCAGAGCAATGCCAAGAGACTACCCTCCCTCTCTGACTTGAGCTGCTGCTTCTACAGTACTCTTTCAGCCAAGGAGGAGGAAGCAGCGCTTCAATAGTGTATCCAATTCTCATGACAACACAAAATCACTGATCTGGCCCAGATGTTCATGAAAACTTCAGTATAAATTGCCTTCTGGTTCCAGAAAAGCTTTTTTTCCCACCCATCCCTTCTTCAGAATCTTGAATTTCGAGGGGTGGGATTCTCAAAGGGAACCTTTGTCATTTCTCCAGGGTCCCCCAAATTGACTGGGCCCCCCTGGCCACTGGTCGGGAATAGCAGCTAGGAGCAAGCCCCTGACTGAGGCAATCTGAGCAGCACAGGTGAGATCAGACTCAACACCATGTGTGGGGTCCTCCTCTGACTGCACTAAGTTCGGCAGCTGCTATCTTTAGAGGCAGCACTGAAGTAAGGATGGCAATCTTGCAGCCCCCCTACAACAACTTTCCACTACCCAAATGTGATCCACTTTTGGTCGGGACATCATGGTTACAACAGGGTGAAATTTAAAATGTAAACAGATGAAATCATGAAACTGACCAGCTTTAAAACCTCTGGCTGTGAAATTGACCAAAATGGAGTGTGAATTTGATAGGGCCCTACTCACAACCTTTGCTCATCTGCTTCCTAGCCTGTAGCTACCTAGAAAGTTTAGGTGTCTAAGTTTCTAGTAACAAAGTCCCCAAATGATAAATTTCTACTGGTTTCCATGGACGCTCCCACCTCAATCCTTACACCACTGAGGCTTGGCATTTATTTCACAGATAAGATCTGGTTGGATTCATAAACTAAGTATTCCCCCCCATCTTGCCTGGGGGGGCTTGATCCCATAGATGTGTTCAGAGGCTACTTAGAACATGGTGACTAGATTGATTCCTACACAAAATACAACTAATAGTGGTGCTTCTCTTTATCCAGTTCCAATGGGGTAGCCGTGTTAGTCTAGGTGAGCCAAACAAACAAGGAGTGGGATTTTCTCCCACGAAAGCGCATGTGATAAATACATTTGTTAGTCTTTAAAAGTGCCGCAGGACTCCTAGTTTGTTTCTCTTTATCCAGTATCCCAGTGGATAGATCACTCACCTAGGATGTGGAACTCTTAAGTGTTCAAACCCCCTCTCTGCTTAATGCAGAGCAGGGACTTGAATCTAGGTCTCACATCTTCCAGGTGAGTGCCCTAACTACTGGTCTGTAGATTTAATCTGTCTGGCCCAATGAAAACTGAAATATTTTATGTGAAATGGAACAGCTTGAACAGGAGAGAATAAAAGAGACCCACCCCAGAATACCCAATAGATAGGGCACTCACTTGGGAGAAGGGGAAACCTTGATTCAAGTCCCGCTCCACATTAGATGGAGGGGAGATTTGAACTCAAGTCTTCTGGGTGAATGCTCTCACTGGGTGGTTTGGCAAAAGAAGGTGGGTGCCATCACAAGGGCCAGATTATCGCAGGGGCTGTAGGGGCTCAAGCCCAGGGCCTTGGCCTAAAGGGGGGTCCCGGGCTCCAGCCCCTAAAGTCCCTACCTGATCTGCCCTGTGCCCCACCCTGCTCCACTCAGCTCAGTGCTGGTGGGGTTTCTGAGAGTGCTGAGATGGCTCCTGCCCTGCCAGTGCTGGGGGGAGGTGGGACCTTGGGGCCGGAGGCTGGGCTCCACACTCCCACCCCAGTCTGGCCTGTCCACCCCTGGGGGTGGAGCTGGGCAGGCCAGAACCTTTTCACTCTACCCTGGGCGTGGAGCCGGCTGGCAAGTGGCAGAGCGTATGCTCTGGCGTGGCCCTCCAAGACCCGTGATCCCGGGGGTCTGCACCAGAGGCCACACTGTGCACCAGCTGGCCCCACTCCTGGGGGCAGACTGGTCGGAGTGGGGCTGGGGTGGGAGCACCCTCTGGCCCAGGGCCTCCACTCCCAGGTGATAGCCCACCCTCAGGCTGCCATGCTGCTGGGGTGGGATCCCCGTGGAGGGGGAGGGGAGCACAGTGGGAGGCAGCCTGGAGCCCCTGAGCTGGTTAATCTGGCCCTGGCCATCACCACCTATTGCTCGCTTTTTCTTGGAAAAAGAGCTGGTTTGTGTCAACTGCCTAATTTGAGGAGAACGATCATGGTTACGAATCCCAAGTAGAGAGAGTCATGAGGTAGATAGCTAACTCACTTTGAATGATGAGGCTTAAGCCCCACATCTCTCCTTGGCATTTCTTAGTGGCTAGTTTGTGGTTACCCTCGCAACATACTAGTTTCTATAAATCCCCCCTTTTCAGGGACCTACTTCTCCACATGCATTGTGTCGTGAACCTGGCCACTTAACATAGGGTTATGAATTTTGCTTGGTGGAAAGGGGCCTAAATGCTAGCTATTGCTGTCTGTCCTCTTTATGAATCCTAGCCCTAGAAATTGTCTTGTCATGTTTGTACGTGTCTTGTCTCCTCACCCATCACCCCTTTCTAAAAGGGTTTTAATTCTTTGATAGTGCTTATTGCCAGAGTGGTTTGAGGCACTTCCCTCCCTAAACACATACAGGGGAAATTAAATCTCTTCATAGCCGAACTGTTTTTGTGGATCATCTTTTCCTTGGGTCATAACTTGCTTGGCAGGCTTAAACATGAAGCAAATCAGTAGCCAAATTACAACTTTAATTAATTAAAAAATGAAATAAGATTGGGGAGTGGGGAAAGGAAGCTCATTGCTACCTATGTAATACTTTCATCTGAAGTTTTAGTGACTGAGATGCAATTGCTGGAAATTCTCTGCCAGAGGCAGGTCTCATATGAATTGCACTTGAAAATTTCGTTAACTTCAGATTTATAATTAAGGTTTCTACTTCTATTTTTGTAAAATATACCATGCTAGCAGCAAAAATGTAATACTGCTCACCACAGAAATTCTAGTGATCTATTGTTGGCTAACCACTCCATAGATCTTTATTGTGTCAGACCTTCCTGAAGTTTTGTATTAGTCTTTTAAATGCTTCTGTATAAATTTCAGTTTTGTGTTAGCCTTGACAAAGGCCAGCTTTTTACTGTAATGCAGTAGTGTGTAAACTAACCAGCTTCAATGTTTTCTTGCATAGTAAATATTTGTAGAAAAAATAAATTATAAGGAAAAAAGACAATAGTCCACCTAAAAGTATCCCTTCAAAAGATTTTCCAGCTTCAAGAGCTTATACTTAATTTTTATTATGGGTTTGAAAATAGGCTCTCTAATTTCTTATGAGACTAAGAATAAATACTTCCACTTATGAAGATATTTTTGCTTTGTTTCATTTGATAAATTACATTTCTGTCTTCCTGTACTTATCCAAAAGACCATAGTCACAAGAGTTGGAAAAGATCTTCTAATATTAAACAGGTGCTTAAGGAAGGAATATTTTCAATGCAACTTAAAGGTGTCCATGTTATGAACTGGGGAAAATAAATTGACATGAACAATCAAATTCACAGCCTTCAAAGTTTAGCTGAACAAAACCTGACTCTTCATTTGTGGCATGCATTCAGAGATCTGAAAATGTATTAGGGAATGATAGCATTGAAGCGCGCACAAAATGTTTTAGTGTATTTAAAACTATATTAGAGGAAGAAGGCTGACCCACATAAATTATCATTGTTTCTTCTGTTGACTAAGGCCTTGTACACACTACAAAGTTATTGCGCGATAACAGGCACAGCGTCCACACACAAATCCATGTTGTTGCGCGGTAACAGCCATCTTACCGCGCGACATGTAAACCACCAAAACGAGGGTGGTAGCGGCTACCACGGAACAGCTATTCCACGATAGTTCGTGTGTGTACGGTTGCCGCGCAATATGAAACCTCCGGAAATGTCCCAGAATTCCAATTCCATCCCTTCTGCACTTCCTTCTGCACTCTGTGGCTGTGACGTGACTGTACCCGCCCACCCATCATTCCCGGGAATTTTTGAATTCTTCACTCTTCCTGTTTGCTCGGCGTGGAGTGCAGCTGCAGCTGTGTTCTCCAAGAGCAATGGCGGCTAAACGCAGCAAACGTGCTCCAGTCTGGACCACAGCTGAGGTGCTAGATCTCATAGGCATCTGGGGAGAGTCTGCTGTGCAGGCACAGTTACGTGGCAGCTGGCGGAATTTCGATATTTTTGGCCAGATTTCTCGGGCCATGGCAGAGAAGGGGTACGAGAGAGAGACTCTTCAGTGCAGGTCGAAGGTGAAGGAGTTGCGGATTACGTACCACAGAGCCAGAGAGGCAAACCGGTGCTCTGGCTCAGCGCTGGCTACATGCCGATTTTACAAGGAGCTGGAAGCAATCCTGAGCGGGGATCCCACAGCCACCCCAAAAGCTCCTGTGGACACGTCAGCACCCCCCCATGAAAAGGATACCGGAGCAGACAGTGACGAGCAATTCGTCGACGAGGACATGGAGGTGGAGGATTACCTGGAGGGTGAAAGCGGTGCGGCCGACCTAGGGAGCCAAGAGCTGTACTCCACGCCACCCAACACGTGCTGCCCAGATTCCTTCTCCATACTGTCTTTGGATGCAGCAGAGGGGAGCTCTGGTCAGTTTCATCAGAAGTGGCTTCTATGCAAGCTGAATAAGCTTTGCTGACAAATGAAGAGCGGGCAGGAGATGGGCGTTTTTGAGTTTCGTCCTTTCTTTTTTTTTTTGGATGGGGGGGTCTACCCCACGTTACATGAGCAGTGCATCAACGCATGCTATAATTGTCAAGAAATGCTCTCCGTTGAGATCACTGAAGGTGTCCTCGATGTACTTCCACAGCCTCCTAGTTAAATTCGATGGGAGAGCAACTGTTTCCCCTCCCCCATAGAGGGATACTCTCCCTCGCCAGTTGCAAAGCACAGCAGCGGGAACCATGGCTGCGCACAAGCCTGCTGCGTACGGTCCTGGCTGAAAACCAGTGACATGCGGGATATGCATTCTGGCTTGCAGAGGCACTCTAAGCAGCGAGATATCGGCTTCCATGGCAGTGCCATATGTGAACTAATCGCCCAAAGCACTGCAAATAGTTCACGGAGCTGTGTGTCTTGTCTCGGCAACCCAAACCTCCCTTTGCAAAAGCCCTTTCAGTCCCCGGCAATGACCTGTCCCATGGGTACTGAGGAATGTGGCGGCAGAGCATATTACCGGCTCCTTAACCAAAGCAAGAACAATAGCACTACTTATGATCTTTTATTTTTCCTTAGAAACGACCTTCACCGGTCGGTGGTCTGCGCCAGCTGAGACAGATAAGGAGGAGGCCTCGCAGGAGCAAGGAGGATATCTTCCAGGAGCTGATGCAGTCCAACGAGGCATCAGCAAGGGAGACTAGACAATGGAGGCAGGAGTGCCGGCAGGAGTGCAAAGAAAACAATGTGAAGAGGCAGAAGCAGAAGGATGCCCTCATAAGCATCCTACAGGAGCAGACCCAACTGCTGAAGACCATGGTTGGTCTGCAGACCCAGCTGCTCCAGGCTCGCCCCCCCCTGAAGCCACAGCAACACTTTCTGTCCCCCATGCCCCATTCTCCCTCAAAGCAGTTCTTTGAAGCCCAGGGACCCTCCTGGTACAATGTTACATCCACTCCTGCACCAAGCTATGGCATTGAGACACGCACCTACACGCATCTATAGCCCCTTTTGCAGGCATTGCTTACTGTAAATATTTAATGTTTTATAATAAAATTGAATCACTTGAACTTTGCACAGTGTCTTTATTGATACACAATAAGATTAGTTGTTGCATGTTTAGTATTCACTCATTCGAGCATAGTACAGTACACGCCCACCGGCACCCCCCCCCCCCCCAATCAGTACCCAATAGTGCTTGGGAACACTACTGCACAGGGATGCAATGCGTCCTATGAGTCCCCATCACTAAAATGCACCCTAAGTGCCTCCCTTATGCTGACGGCTCTCAGCTGTGCCCCCCTGATACTCCTAGTGGCTGGCTGCTGGAAGGCAAACTCTAACCGCTCAGCCTCCACGTCCCATGAAGGGGGAAATTTCTCTCCCCTATTTTCACAGAGGTTATGCAGGACACAGCACGCCGCAATGACGGCTGGAATGTTCTCCCCATTCAAGTCTAGCCTCCCGTACAAACAGCGCCAGCGGCCTTTTAAGCGCCCAAAGGCGCACTCTACGGTCATTCGGCACCGGCTTAACCGGTAATTGGATCCCAGCAAGGAGCGCTTCAAATTTCCAGTATAGGGCTTCATGATCCAAGGCATCAGTGGGTAGGCTGGGTCTCCTATGATGACTATGGGCATCTCCACATCCCCAACAGTAATTTTATCATCGGGGAAGAAGGTCCCTGCCTGCAACTTCCGGTACAGGCCCATGTTCCGGAAAATGCGAGCATCATGCACCTTACCCGATCACCCTGCATTTATGTCCGTGAAAAGCCCCCTGTGATCCACCAGTGCCTGAAGCACCATGGAGAAGTAGCCCTTCCTATTAATATACTCAGTCGCAAGATGCTCCGGAGCGAGAATAGGGATGTGCGTGCCCTCTATTGCCCCTCCACAGTTCGGGAATCCCATGGCCGCAAATCCATCGACGATCTCCCGCACGTCGCCCAACGTCACTGTCCTCCGGAGCAGAACATGATTAATGGCTCTGCACACCTGTGAAAGTGCTAACCCGACGGTCGACCTGCCGACTCCAAACTGATTCGTGACCAAGCGGTAGCAGTCTGGAGTCGCCATTTTCCACAGCGCGATTGCGACACGCTTCTCCCCGGTGAGGGCGGCTCTCATTTTGGTGTCCTTGCGTCGCAGGGCAGGGGCTAGCTCCTCACACAGTTCCATGAATGTGGCTTTCCGCATTCTAAAGTTCTGTAGCCACTGGTCAACATCCCACACCTGCAAAACGATGCGGTCCTACCACTCGGTGCTTCTCTCGTGACCCGAACCGGCAGTGCACTGTGTGCAGATGCTCCGTGAAGGAGCTCAGCAATGCGGTGGTGCTGTTCTGCATTGCGGTCACCAGCACAGGGTCATCCGAATCCTGGTCTGATTCTGAGCTGAACACATACTGTGCCACCAGCTGAGATGTATTCATTATGCTGAAGGCGACAGTTGAGATCAGACCTGGATCCGTGTTGCTGCAAAAAGGACTTCCGGGAAGCAATGTGCTACTGTTGAAAATGGGCACGAGTTGCTAGTAGCAGCTCTCGTGACACAAGGGGAACAGAATGCACCATGGGAAACCAAGACTTTACCCATGGTGCTCAGTGCTAGTCTCCTTCTACCCAGGATTCTTAGCACCAAATCAGGATGGATGGAACTGTGGGATAGGTTCCCACAATTCAATTGGGTTTCTTGTGAAATCACGAATTGCAGGGGGTAGGGGGGGCGCTCTGTTCCGTCACAAGCGGCAGAGTGTGGACGCGATCCTGCGCTACAAAAACCATGTGACTTTTAAAGAGCAACGGGCTTGTTGCGCGATTATTCCTGTAGTGTGTACGTGGCCTAAGACTTTCATTCCTAAAGAATTTTCAGAAAATACAGGTTAGTTGATGGATTTTTTTTTTAATTAAATAACAATAGTGTGTGTATCAAAGATTCTAGAAACTAGATTGGACACAAGCAACATTATAGGAAAGATACACAAGAGCGCCACCATTGATTCTAGTGGAGGATTTTAATTCTGTTCTAAATGTTCACTGATTGTTTATTTTTTCTGAATTTTTGTAGTTTATTCCATAGTGTGTATGTATATAAATTGGCATCTTCCGTATTTTATTTCCATCATGTTATCATTTGAGTAAAACAAAAATCAAGAAGTAACATATTCTAAACTTTGGCCGTACCTACACTGCAGAGGGAAATCCAATTATTTTAAATTGACTTTCACCCACTGAACTCTGGAATTTGTAGGAGCACGATCACACCACGCTCTTTGCGTCGGGCTCTTGCGTCCCCACTAGTCACTGTTAGGTCAGCATTCAAGCAGTGCACTGTGGATAGATATCCCAAAATTCAGCTTGATACAGAGGCTTGTGGGAAGGTTGTTGTCTTCCCATGATGCAACATTCTCCCTCTCCTTTATTGTCACAAACAAACGAGAAAATGGTTTTTTGTGCCTTTCTTCTCTACTGTACGCATGCCGTTGCTGGATAGGTATGCAGCCCGCTCAGCTCAGCACTAACACTGAGCATTACAAACACCTCACACCTTATCTTGCATTATTTTCAACTGCAAGACAGGAGCTGTTGCCTGGAAAATTGAGATGGTACTGAGGCCGTCATTATACAAGTCATAGAGTGAGACAGTTCCTGCTTGCTGCGCTGGTTCTGGGCCTGGGAAACAAGCACAGACTGGTGGGACTGCATCGTGATGACCCTGTGGGATGATGAGCAATGTCTGCAGAACTTTCCTATGTGGAAGGCCACTTTCCTTGCACTTTGCGCAGAGCTGTCGCCGTCAGTGAAGAGCATGAATACTTTCTTGAGACCAGCTCTGATAGTGAAGAAGCGAGTGGCTGTTGCTCTGTGGAAGCTAGCAACCTCAGACGGTTACTGCTCAGTTGGAAATGAATTTGGGAGGAAGAAATCCACTGTGGCAGCTGCTGTGATGAAAGTGCGGGGCTATTAATAGACTTCTGCTGCGAAGGGTGGTGATTTTGGGAAATGGGCAGGACATATTGAATGGGCTTGCTGCACTGGCATTCCCAAACTGGGGGAGAGGGGGTATAGATGGGATGTATATCCCTATTTTAGCTCCTCACCACCTTGCTACAGAGTACATAAACCCCAAAGGGTCTTCTTAATGGTCTTGCAGGCCTTTGTTGATCACAAGGGACATTTCAGTGACATCAGTGTGGGGCGATCTGGGAAGGTGCATGACGCGCGCATCTTTAGGCATTCCAATCTGTTCAAAAAGATGCACGTAGGCACTTTGTTCTTTGTTCTCTGACCAAACCATAAATACTGGAAACATTGAAATGTCAGTAGTGATCCTGAGGGATCCTGCCCACTCCTTTCTCCCCTGACTAATGAAGCTCTAAATTGGGCACCTGGACAGGGATAGAGCGTTTCAGTAATAGGTTGGGCAAGTGCAGAATGGTGGTGGAATGTGCATTTGGGTGTTTAAAAGGAGGAGTCTGTTCAGTAGGCTTAACCTCAGCGAAAAAAACATACTGATAGTTATCTCTGTTTGCGGTGTGCTCCATAATTTGTGTAAAACACACAGTGAAAAGTTCCTCCTGGGTTGGGTCATGGAGGCTGATAGACTGGTTGCAAATTTTGAGCAGCCAGATGCCACTGTTATGATCCGAACGAACCACAGCGCACTGCACATAAGGGAAGCATTGAAAACCCATTTTTGCAATGAGCAGCAGTAATATAGGTGCCTCTTAGTCCTGTATGCTTAATTTCCATCTCCTACCCATGCACACCCACACCCTCCCCTTTTTTTCCAGGCTCACAGCACCCAGGTTATGAATGAAGACAGATTTTTATTTTTTAAAGAAACCAGTTAAATTTTATTTGTGATGTTTCATTAAGCGGGAGGGGGCGTTAAAGGGGCTGTTGCTTCTTTCTGCTCACCTCCACTGGCTTGGAATGCAGCATGTACTACACGTATAATGGTTATGTTGTGGATGGACAGGGTTGCAAATTTAAGAGTGACTGATATCAAACTCTGTTTACATTCTCTTTATATATTTAAATACACTTTGCATGAAAAGGTATTGAAATGTATATAAAACTACAACTCTATCTTAAAGAAGCATTTTTATTTGGAAATTGCATACAACTATATATATTTTTTTAATTACTGGTTTGATCTGCTTGTTTGTTGGTAGTCCTGATAATGGAAATTGGACTCTTTCTTTGTAATTGGTAAACTTTGAGCCCATAGAGGATTGATATTTCATGCATATTGGACTATATGAAATGTCAGCTTAACATTTAGTTGTTAAAACTATGACAAAACAAAATGCTATATATTTGATTTTTAAACTCTTTTAGATACTATACTTGTTCTGAGTGGGACTGAGGTTTGGAGAAACATAGGCTATGACTACACTTGTTAATTTAAGTCAACTTAGCTAAGTCGACTTTAAGTCGACTTAGCATGTCCCCCACTCAAAATTTAAGTCGACTTAGAGGGAACACTACCAAATCGATCTAGAGTGTCCACACTGGACACCTAGGTCGACTTGTAGGGGCTAGGTGGACCTGGGACAGGTCCATGGTGGCGGGGGGGCACCCCTTGCCAAGTGCCAGGGGGCTCAGCCCTTGCCCCATTGTACCTGGGTACAATGGGGGCTGAGCCTGACAGGGACCCTGGCACAGCAGGGGGGGCAGGGCTCTGTCCTGCCCTCTGGGGGGGCACGCCAGGCTGTGGCTGTGCCAGCCACCCTGGCAGGGAGGGCAGTGGGGAAGCCCTAAAGCCCCCTAAGTCAACTTAGAGTCGACTTAGGGCTACTGCACGTCTACATTGGCTTAAGTCGACTTTCTAAAGTCGACTTAGCCAGCAAAGTCGACTTAAAACGAGGTTTAATAAAGTCGACTTGAATTTTCCTGAAGTCGACTTAAGGAAATGCCAATGTGGACTCAGCAAGCTTAAGTCGACTTAATTTGTAAGTGTAGACGCACCCACTGTGTCTAAAAATACTTCTAAGTTTTTATTTTAATTCACTAGATTTCAAATTGACTGCATCTCTTGAAGAAAACCATAGGTAATGCTTTCTGACTGCCAGCAGTAGGGAATATCTTAGTGTGGTGCAAGTGGATATGATCAGAGGATTTCTCCTTCAGTATTTCTTTTTATTTTTAGGTTTAAAAATAGGTTCACTGTGTAGTCTAGACTACCAAAGAGATATTTTGATAATTCACCAGTACACTTTGCACACAATTCTCTAGTTGTGTGGCGAACATTAACAGCCCTACTCTTTTCTCTGCCAGTTTCCTTCTGGTTTTTTCTCTTTGTTTTTATTTTTCTCTTGACAGGGAGCATTCCGACATTTGCACTGCACCAAAGTGCTTAATATTGGCTTCAGCATGAAACAAATAAGGATTTTGTAATCCTAGTTATTTTAGCTCTGAGCTGGCTCCACTTGTAAAGCACCACAATACCTGTGAAGATATGGATACTGCAGGTACTATAGGCTGTCTGTCAATTGTCTGCCAGCTGATCAATGTCACAAGTAATTAAGTGCTGTGTGCCACATTGGCCACTTGAGGTAATGCTCCTAGAATCTCATGGCCTCTCCCCCCAGTTAGATCTCTGGCCTGGTTTGAATAATCCTAACTTTATAACCTTATAGATAAGGTATTTTGTGCAGTGGAGCCAGGTGTACCCCCTGTAGCCAATTCTCCCCCTGCCTTCCTGTTTTTTTGGAAGAAAGTAGAGAAATTCTTCATTTGAAAATGCGTTGGCCAAACTATTCAGACACATCTTAGCCAAAAAAACCCAACAGAGTCCTGTGGCACTTTTAAAGACTCACAGATTTATTTGAGCTTTCATGGGAGAAAATCCCACTTCGTCAGACGCTTTGAAGATGGGAAACGTATTTTCTGTAAATTCTGAAACTTTCTGTAAGTTTTCCATCTTCAAAGCATCTGATGAAGTGGGATTTTCTCCCACCAAAGCTCAGATGAATCTGTTAGTCTTTAAAAGTGCCACAGGACTCTGTTGTTTTTCTGCAAATAGACTAACTCAGCTACCCCTTTGGATCTTGGCCAAAGACACACTGGTTATGCTTCTTATGAGAAACCAAGCTTGCTTTTCCCCCTGCTGGTTGCTGGGAAAGAAAATAGTTTCAGGTAAGTGGAAGGAAGCTGCTGTTATGCCTCATTGTTTATTTTGGTCTTGGCTTGTAAGGGTCTGAATCATTTCGAGCTTCTTTAGCTCTTGGTTTAGGGTGCTCCTTTCCTTCTTTAGTATCCTATTTGCTGTGAAGCACCCTATGCCTTCTCTCTTTTGGAATTTTGGAAAGCTGCTCTTTCTCTCCCCCACCCAAAGCCTCCTGCCAGATCACTTTATATCTCTTCTGTTGTTCTTCAGCAGCCAGCTGCATAACAAAACTGAAAGTTTTGTTACTGCTTGTTATGTTCCAGTGGCAGTGATATTAACAAGACCTTGTAAACTTCAAGGCTAGTGTTAAGCAGAGAAACTTTTTCAATCACAAATCGCAAGAGGATAAGTGTCTTTGTTTTCCAAGTCTTGAACATATTGTTTGAGTTTGTCTTGTTCTTCAGTGCTTTATAGCAAAAATATGGTTTCTTGGAGAACTCCTCTTTGTATTATAGAGGGTCTTATTCACATTATCTCTGATAGAATCGCTGAGATTCAATTCATGGTCCTATAAATGGCAACTTTAATTGCTCCGAGACATGGCGTAAGACAAAAGAGAGAGAACCTGAGGACACTGTGCACTTAAAAGGATAGGAAAATTAAGCTATTAGCATGCTGTGGTTTCTGTCCAAGCTGTTTTCAGGTCCTACTTAAACAAGAACACCAAACACTGTTTCTGACTATGCACCTAGGTTTCTAGTTTCGAAATTAAGAGTATGAAGTGGCCAGCGATAAAAGTAGGAATACTGTGGCATCTCAGATTTTCTCAAGAAACTTGGAAAAACTTGCATAGTTGGATTCAGGAGGTGCCTAAGTAGGTAGTTTTTTCTGGGTATATTGCACAAGTGCTTCATGATTCATGCATTACGATAAAATTGCTAATTTTCAATATTTTATTATCAACGCCTGTATTCCCTGAGGTTTAGCATGGTTAAACTAAATTTTAGGACCTTACAGCATGTTTACTGTGTTTTCAGTGTTCTGTTAATTTTGCTCCTCTCCTTAGGCCAAATATGTTGAACTGGGAACAGAATTACTTGTTTTTTTCTTCAGTGTAATAAGTATTCTTTATGAAATCACTTCAATATAAAATTTCAAGTACAAAGATTCTGAGCATTATAATATGGAGCTTGCATTTCATGTTACAGTAAAACAATATACTGCTAATAAACCTTAATTTTTTAAAATGCGTTTTACAGGTTACCTGAGATGGTGAATTGAAGAACTTAGTTCTCCAAGATGAACAAAGTAAAAACCTCATCCGAGAAAAGGTAAATTTAGAAGTATATTGACTTCTTGAAGTTCAACCCATTTACTTTTCTATATGATGGATCTTGAGAACCTTACATTTCAAGGAAGCATAATATATATATTATATATAATATTTATATTTGTTATAAATTTATTTATAAATGTATTTATATTTACATATTATTTTATTATTTATATTTAAATATATAATATAATTTAAAAAGGCAAAAAATAAGAAATCAATTACATGGCTCCATAGGGTAACAGTTGTAATCAAACAATTTCTGTTGATTTCCCTGAAATCTTTTCATATAGAAAAGTAGCTTTAATTTAATTTAATTAAACAAATTATTTTACTTTAAACAGGAACTAATGGAAATTATTTTCTTTAGTGTACTTAGGAGAATCATGTGAAGGATAATAGATGCTAACACCTTCCTATTCCTGTGTGCATTTTGTCATATGTGAATGAGACTATATGAATAAACCTATTTAATTTCTTTGAAAAAAGTAGCAATACATTACCACAACACTAAATGTTTAGTGCTGTTTTTTTGGGAAGAAAGTCATATGTATGAAGTTTCATGTGCATTTTTACATTTGTGCATGCAGTAATCCCAATGGTGCATGTAAAAACAGCCATTTGATCACTTGTTCGCTGAAATGCAACCATAGTAATTGTGCATGCAGATACATGAAAACTTTGCCTTTGTGTGTGTGAGAATATTCCTGGGCTTCCATCTAAGAATCTGTCTTGAATAGCAATCCTTCAGTGTAGGATTGTTCTGCATAGCAATTGTCTTGAGCAGCAAGCCTGCATAACTTCACAGATACAAATAGAGACAACAATTATAGTGGAGCCAAACACATGTATAGAGATATGTGCTCAAAAATGTGTATAATCTGAGCTAAGAGGGTGATTCCCCTGCTTGTGTACAAATACTCGTGTTAACTCGCATCAAGCTTGCACAAGTATCAGTGTAGCTGCAGTAGCGTGTGTAACAACAGCAGAAGCACAGATTAGCCATGACAAGTACCTACCCCTGGTTTCAGGCAGATTTTTCAGGCTAAGCTATGTCTCTGCTGCCTTTCCTTTAGCATCCAGAGTTACATTGCTTTTTGTACTCCTGCTAGCCTGATGAGAGCTAAGGCTATGTACACACTACCATTTTTAACGCGCAATAATCCTCTTCCGCATTAATTCTCCCGTGGCTGTTGTTGCGCGAGATCGCGTACACACTATGCTTGCTCTAACGGAACAAAGCCCCCCCCCTTCTGAGCGCAGTCCTCCAGGAAAGCGAAGGGGATTGTGGGTACGTATCCCAGAGTCCCCAGTATCATCTCCCGTGGTGCATTCCGCTACTGACGCTACCCAGCGGTTGCCAATAGCAACGAGCGCGAATTTCAAATTGAAGCAACCTTCTTCTCGGCACTGCCTTTTCAGAATCGACATGGATTCAGCTGTGATCTTGAATGCTGCCTTCAGCATTGTGAACACAGCCCAGATTCTGTTGCGGTTTGCCTTTGGCTATGATTCGGAGCATGACACGGATGACTCGGTCTCGGATGATGACAGCATTGAAAACAAAACGGACATTCTGATCAGTTTCGCGGACCAGCAACACAGCCTGAACCGCCGTGTTTGGTCCCGGCAGACGAGCACAGACTGGTGGGAACGAATCGTCCTTCAGCTGTGGGATGATGATCAGTGGCAACAGAACTTTAGAATGCGGAAAGCCACATTTATGGAGCTATGCCAGGAGCTTGCCCCTGCCCTTCGATGCAAGGACACGAGGATGAGACCCGCCATGACCGTGGAGAAGCGTGTGGCTATCGCACTTTGGAAACTGGCGACTCCAGACTGCTACCGCTCGGTCGCAAACCAGTTTGGGGTTGGACGCTCGACCGTTGGAGTGGCACTGTCACAAGTATGCAGAGCCATCAACCGTATTCTGCTCAGGAGGATGGTGACCCCGGGAAACGTGAGGGAGATCATCGCAGGATTTAATGAGTTGGGCTTCCCGAACTGTGGGGGTGCAATAGATGGGACTCACATCCCTATTCTCGCTCCCGACCACCTTGCCTCTGAATACATCAACAGGAAAGGATACTTTTCGATGGTTCTACAGGCACTGGTGGACCACCGTGGTCGCTTTATGGACATTAATGCTGGCTGGTCTGGAAAGGTGCACGATGCACGCATCTTTAGAAACTCTGGACTATTCAGAAGGCTACATGCTGGCACATTTTTTCCAGACGAGAAAATAATTGTGGGCGGTGTAGAGATGCCAGTGGTGATACTTGGGGACCCCGCCTACCCACTGATGCCATGGCTCATGAAGCCGTACACCGGGAAGTTGGATCCTGACAAGGAGCGTTTCAATTACCGGTTAAGTAGATGCAGAATGGTTGTGGAGTGTGCCTTTGGCCGTTTAAAAGCGCGCTGGAGAGCGCTGTATGGCAGGCTAGATCTCCACGAGGACAGGATCCCATTAGTTATTTCGGCTTGCTGTGTTCTTCACAATATATGTGAAAGCCGGGGGGAGAGATTCAGGAACTCTTGGACCACTGAGGCACAACGTCTGGAAAATGCCTACCAGCAACCAGACACGAGGGGTATCCGGGGGGCGCAGCTAAGGGCAGTTCGCATAAGGGATGCGTTAAAAACCCATTTTAGTACTGTTGGTTAAAATTGTACCTTTGAATATAGTTACTAACCATTTCCTATATGTTTCAACTGTTAAAAATTAAGCTTTAGAAATTTTGTGTTTTTCCCCTGTAAACATTCATTGAATCAAAAACCGTTAATGTTAAATTAATGAAACAAATAAAGAAAGTCTGATTAAGTTTAACAAGGATTCAACTTTATTTAATTAACATTGATCAAAACTCGGGTTTGAGGGGAGTAGGGACTAAAGGTGGGTGTAGGTGCGGGACTCAACTACATATGTTGGGGGAGGGGTTCTGTTAGGGTTACACCATGGATGTCCATGGTGGTCTAAAAACTGTCTGGGGGGGGAATGTGGCGTGGATGCACTGAAAGGCATATGAGGCTGATGATGGGGGGTGCGAGCCTGTAGCAGACCGACCATGGTCTTGAGGAGGTTGGTCTGCTCCTGCATGATGCCTATCAGGGCATCCTTCTGCTGCTCTCTCCTCGCACTGCTCTGTCTCCTGTCCTGCCTGCACTGCCTCCTCCATTGCCTTGTCTCCCTCGCAGAAGCCTCATGGAACTGCATGAGCTCCTGGAAGACGTCTTCCTTGCTCCTGCGAGGCCTCCGCCTTATCCTCCTCAGACGCTCAGCTGCAGCTGTAGACTGTCCACCGAAGGTCATTCCTGTTCAGATATGAAAAATGTAGAATGCCGCTATTGTTCTCGCCACGGTCAGGAGCAAATGATGTTGTTCTCCCCACACATTCCTTCAATACACAAGAGGGGACCTATGGGGGGGCGGTAACAGATTTCCCAAAGCTTGGTACGGGTTGCAGAGCTAGTACAACGGAGAGTTGACTATTGCCACACCAAGTTCTGATCCCGTGCCCGAGATGGCTGAAATAGAGGCAGATCTCACACTGCTTAGAGTGCCTCTGCAAGCGAGAATGCATCTCCTTCATGTTGCCGACTTCAAGCCGGGACCTTACGCTGCAGGACTGTGCGCAGCAATGTTGCCCGCAGGAGTGCTTGCGAGTCTGAAAGGAAGAGTGTCCCTGAATGGTGGAGTGCAAAGGAATGCTCTACCATGTAATTTCAAGAGAAGACTCTGGAAATATTTGGATGACGCGTTCAGTGAGTTGAAAGGGAACGACTACTTGGAAATCGAGGCATACATCGATGACCTTTTTAAGTAATGCTAGTAACACCTTTACAGTTCTGTAAGGAACAGAACTGAGGACACCGAAAACAAAAACCCCTTGCAAAAAAACCATGTCTACGCTGAGCTGTAGCACCTAGAATAGAGGACATTGCGAACGGGACTTACCAGAGCTGCCTTCTGATGATTCCTGGGTAGGCGTGGAGAAGGAATCAGTGGAGCTTGTTTCTGGCTGGGTGGAAAATAACTCCTGGCTCCCCGGGTCAGTGGCTCCGTTCTCTCTGTCCTCGTAGTCTTCTTCTTCTGATTCCTCGTCCACAATTGCCTCGTCGCCTTCTGCTTCCTTCTCTGTTTGGGGTGCAGTCTCCGAGGTGTCTACCGTGCAGTTCGGGGTGGTTGTGGGATCGCCGCCCAGGATCGCCTCCAGCTCCTTATAGTACTTGCACGTTGCTGGCGCGGAGCCAGAGCGCCGGTTAGCCTCTCTGGCTCTGTGAAATGTTATCCGCAGCTCCTTCACCTTTGCCCGGCACTGCAGGGTGTCTCGCTCGTACCCCTTTTCGGTCATGGCTTTGGATATTTGACCGAAAATGTCAAAATTCCTCCGGCTGCCACGTAACTGTGACTGCACGGCGGACTCTCCCCAGATGCCGATCAAGTCCATCACCTCTGCTGCTGTCCAGGCTGGAGCTCGTTTGCTGCGGCGCGACGACATTGCGAGCGAAGCACACAGAGGCAGCAGCACCGAACAGCGAGGCAGAAGGGAGAGTGGTGAATTCAAAAATTCGCGGGACAGAAGAGGAGGTCGGGAAAAATGACGTCACGACGATAGAGTACAGGCGGAAGTGCAGAAGGGATGGAATTTGAATTGTGGGCCATTTCCGTTATATTCACATTGCGCGATAAGCGTACACACACTGGCCATCGCGCAACAACTATTCCGCGTTAGCAGCAACCACGCTCGTTTAGGTGGTTTACATTTTGCGCAAAAAGAAGGGACTTAACGCGGAATAACTGTAAGTTGTGTGTGTACGCTCTGTTTGTTATTGCGCATTAAAGGGCTTTATCGCGCAATAACTTTGTAGTGTGTACAAGGCCTAACACAAGTATGAGTATAATACAAAATTCCAACGGTATTACACTTTTTTCATGCACTTCAAAAGCAAACCTCTGCCCATTCAACCCATCCTTTTTGGCAAACCTTTCTCAGCTAGCAATTTAAGTCAGGAAGGTGGTGTGCTCATGAATGATTGCTGTTCAAGGAATAAAGTATTTTACCTGTTCAGCGTATTTCTCTGAAACATTCCTTTCTAAATTGGAGTATTGATTTACATATTGAACACACATGTCACACCAAGTGGATTTGTCTCAATCACAGGAGGGATTTCAAGTTTGTAATGAGGGCATATTACTTCTGGTTTGAGTGCTCCCTTCTGGAGTGGTCTTGGCTCCTTATTTGTCTACTGCACCCAGGGAACAGTTCGACGTTTAAGACTAGTCGTGTTTGTGATATTCCCTGCCAGGGCAGCTAATGAAAGACAGACCTTTAACAATGGTCAAGAGATCAATATGCATCCCAACCAGGGAGTATTAATTTTGCTAGAATTCATCAGGAGCAAAATGGAAGTCAAGTTTTCTTTCAGCAGTAGGTATTCATAGAGCACCTGCTCTGTGATGATACCAGGAAAACATATCCTTAACTAGATTCAGCTCGGGATATCCTGGCATTTTGCATGGAAGGATATAGTAATTAAACAGACCATAGATGAAGATATTTATTTGTGGTTTTTTTTAAAGAGTTTGTTTTGTTCCGCCACATAATTCAAAACAGATGAACCTCTAATGATGAATAAACTTTGTGAAGACTGAAGTGGGTTGGACCCCACAAAAGCTTATGCCTGAAGAAATTTGCTAGTCTTTAAGCCACAGGACTCTTGTTGTTTTTGCTATACACAGACTAACATGGCTACCCCTCTGGATTTTGTGAAGACTGTAGGTATTAGTGAGCTGCATACTGGCTGTAGTCATTAGAGGGTTGTGAACTTTCCAAGATCAGGTTAAAATAGATTCCCAAACATTTAATATTGGAACTGGCTTATATAGGGCTCTGAAATAATAAAACAAAAATAAAAGGCACAACCCCAAAAACTGGGCTTAGAGAAACTTCTTATGAGAAATCTCTTCTAGTGAAATTGGAGTTTGCTAGCTCACTGGACATTGATCACATGACTTAGCCTCTGTGACTTTTCCCAGTTAAACACTCCTTGATCTTTAAAGTTGTAGTCTCAGTGTATACAGATAGAGGAAGAAGAGCAAAATAGTTGACAAACTTTGAAAAGTTCCAATGACTTCCTCCCTTTGGCTGCACTTCATTCTTTGTGATAGAATTCCTGTAGGAAGAGGAGCTCAAAGACATTCTAAGATGACATCTAATGGTTACTATAGTAACCCCTCAGGATTCAATTACCTTTCTGGCCAAGCTCTAGAATTAAGTTATTGAGTAGAAACTGAGCAAGGTGTACGTTGTACTTAATGTGCAGTGTAGTGGAAATCTTCTCCAGAAGAAGTAATGGATGTGTGTGAACCCATCATTCCTGAAGAAACACAGTGAGGATGTTTAGGCCTTTTGGGAAGTGGGCAGGACTTGACAGCTCCACTTACCAGTGGCAAATAGGGATGTTTCCCTGGTGAGTGAGGAGAAGTAAGACAAATTTCTGCAGAATTCAATCTTTCTTTGAAAAGAAAATTGTTTATGGCTATGATTATACCCTTCCAAATGTGAACCAATACTTAGTTGTCTATTCTTGACTCTGCAGACAGCTCCAGTGCCTCTTTAGTTGCTAGCTTTCCCAAGCTTTTGCAGCATGAAATGGACAAGAATGGCAAGTTACAACTTCCCACAGAATTCTGAATGGTGGTAGTGAGGGTGACCAGTTTATTAGGCATTTAATTTAGCTGTAGCTTTGTGGGGTGTTGGAACCTACCCGCTCAAGTACAGTCAGACACTGGTGCTATCCCCTAGGAAAAGAGATGACCTAAAAATAGCAGTCTTGCTTTGCAACAGTTCGTAGCTAAGACTCTCTGCTTTACTTCAGATCGCAGGCGTGACCCGTCTTTGCCTATGTTAGCCACCTGAAAATGCCAAGTTCAAGGCAGGCATAAGGAGAGCAGATTCTCCCAGCACTGATGGGTGACACTGAAGTCAAACTTCCTAACCAGTCACCAATGGTGCTCCGAATCCCCCCCCCACTGGTCATCAAGAAGCCAAAACAAAATATAAACAGTCCCCTTTACTGCATTTCAGTCTCTGGCTCCCAAGCAACCATTCGGTTCAGTAAAGAGATAAGTTATTTAAAACTCCATGCTCTTTACCAAAAAGGCTCTCCTGACCCCAAAGGATCAGCCGCATTACCAGATCAATACGTTCGGATTTTACCCAAAATTCCACACTGCCAGCCAATCCTTTAGTAAATAAAATTAAAGGTTTATTATAAAAGGAAAGAAACAAACTATAAGAGAAATGTTAAATGATTAAAGCACTCAGATACATCCATATGGTCTTCCAAACTATTTGTATCAGGTTTTCAGTAGAATTGTGGAGTTTGCAGGCTTATATAGACCCTCTGGTGTACATCCAGTACCTGGATGGGTCTCAGTTCTTTGTTTCAACAGCTTCAGTTGTAGATGAGTAGATCCAGAGGTAGATGATGGCTGAAGGCTGAATACTAAAGATTGACTGAAGACTAAAGACATAATGGGTGTGGTGCAGCTGTCTTTTATCTCTCTTGGCCTTTTCCATGCTGCTTTTGGAAATTTATAGGAATAAGATGGAGTCCAGAGTCACATGAATATGTTCTAGTGACTCATCAGATGTAGCCCTGGCTTTCCCCCCTGGGTCCACCTGTGAATTTTCTTAATAGGCTATTAAGCAGCCTGTTCCTGCAGCCATCCTGTCTGAGGTGTCTCCCAGAGACCTAGCACAGGTTGAGATACAGATACATCAAAAATATCCATAACTTCCAATACAAACATGACACACACACATAAACAATAACATCATACTTAGCAAATTGTAATCTTTCTAACAGCACTTGACATGGCTATCTCATATGAATTATTGTAATTTTGTCATGCTAATGTTAAATAATATCATAAATGGTTCCCCAATCCAGCCAGTGACATGGGAGGCTTTATAATAAAAAAGGGGAAGATGTACATACGCTCTCTGTTAGTAATCAGAAGGATTCTTGGGGGAGAGAAAATAGGCCAATTTATCAGAGATTTAGGTCGGTTTATCAGAGATGGACAAAGATGTTTGGAGACCTCAGACATGGTCCAGAAAAAAGTATTTTCTGCTTTCCCAGAAGCTTGGGGGTACATGATTTCTGAACAGTGCTTTCTCTATGGAACTTTTTGGTGGGGGTGTCCTCTGTTTTTCTTATCAGCATCTCTTTGTTTTTCTGGGTTTGGATAAACCTTGGAGTACTGGATTGCCTGAGTCAAAGTTAGCGCTAGGTATGAATGTAAAAAATGATTTCTCTGGTGGCTATTTTAAGCAGCTGTGTGTGAATCATACATAAACTGTTGTTGACTTTTTTCCCCCTGTTTGGTATATACCAAAGTTCTAGGATTTGTATATTGTCATACATTATTCTTATGGAGTATTACCGTACATCCTGAGAGTGGATAAGTAGCCTAAATTAGTCTGCCCTTAATTCCTGCTGTGCATAGATATTTGGTTATGAAGGGGGTTTATGTAGTTAAACTATACTTGAAAAGTCGTAAACTAGGAAGGAAGGTGATTTAAAAAAAAAAAAAAAAGAAAAACCCCTCTAATCCTTATCACAGATAGATTTGACACCCAAAAGAGATGTCTGCAGTGGCTGGGCCCTGGCAAATCCTTGTTCTGATTTCCCTCCTTGCCCCCATGACTATTCTTGCTTTTCTTTCTACCACAACTGTCAGCTTTCTGAGGCCTTGTCCACATGAACATTTATGTTGGCAAAACTTTTGTGGTTCAAGGGTGTGGAAAAAAAAACATGCACCTGCATGTGACGTAAGTTTTCCCAGCATAAACATTTGTGTAGCTACATTAGGTCGAGAGGAGAGAGAGCTCTCCTACTGACATTGTGGTGTTCACACATCCATTTCTGCTGGCAAAGCTTACGTTGCTCGGGGGGGTGGCGGGGTGTTCTGTCTCACTACTGAGTGACAGTTCTGCCTCCACAAGTGCTAGTGTAGACACGGTCTAAAGGTGAAATATCAAATTTTAAATGAAGTGCCCACCATAAATAGGATAGAAAGTTTCAGATAACTAAAATATTTAATTAATTGATCATCTCGAACTTCATTTTCAGATTCCGAAGGGGTAGCCGTGTTAGTCTATTGTAGAAAGACAACAGAGTCCTGTGGCACTTTTAAAGACTAACAGATTTATTTATCGCATGAGCTTTCGTGGGAGAAAATCCCACTTCGTCAGAC
>ML685776.1:9427705-9438231 GCA_007922175.1 Pelusios castaneus
TGCTTTAATGATAGCTGAGGCCTCAAGAAGGAGGGCTGTACGACTCCTGAATCAAGGAGAAGAAGAATTAGACTTCAGGGCCTAAAGAAAAGTTTTGTACCCTAAAAGAGATAATGATAAATCAAATTCCACAAAAGGGGATCTTGTTCTCAATACTTGAGTTTGGGAGTCAAATTATTGCAGGGAACCCATTACAAACTGACAGCAGGGTGTCTGCTGGACCATCTGAGGCAATTGGGGTGCTCTGCAGGTGATAACTCTGACAGTATCTGAAATTAAGTTTTACTAGATGTAACATGAACTAGGTACATCTTGATTCTGCTGTCAGTTATCTCAGCATAAAACCAATGTAACTCGACTGCTTATAATGGTGCTACTCCTAACTTATACTCACAAAACAGAGGGGAGTCATAGAATCATAGAATAATAGGGTTGGAAGGGACCTCACGAGGTCATCTAGTCCAACCCCCTGCTAAAAAGCAGGACTACTCACACTAAATCACCCCAGCCAGGGTTTTGTCTAACCGGGCCTTAAAAATCTCCAAATATGGAGATTCTACCACCTCCCTAGGTAGCCCATTCCAATGCTTCACCACCCTCCCAGTGAGAAAGTTTTTCCTAATATCCAACCTTGACCCCCCCAGCTGTAATTTGAAACCATTGCTCCTTGTTCTGTCCTCTGTTACCCTCGAGAACAGCCTACCTCCCTCTTCTTTGGAGCACCCCTTCACGTAGTTGAAGGTTGCTATCAAATCTCCCCTCAGTCATGTCCAGCATCTCCTTAATAATCTCTTATTTTTAAACCTAGAATCAGAAAGCATATTTTCAAGACAGTTTTATTCAGTTAACGTTCAGAAGAGAGTTAAAACAGTGTTCCCTATTGTAAGCTCCCTAGTGCCAGTTCCCAGGACTCCTTAAACTTTAGACAAATAAGCCTCTTCTGAACTTTCTGAATGAAAATCTTCAAGTGTTTCTGAAAAATATTATCTTGTAGTGAGAGCGGGTTATCCCTTCAAAATCTCTGAAAGCTTTTACTAAGTGTAGAATGATTATGCTACATGTTGTCTGGCTTGTAAAATGCGATTGAGGGGCACTTGATCTGAATATGGTAAGCTTGAATAGACAAGTGTTTAGAGACCATATTGCTTCCTGGCCACATAAGGCAAATATCCGCTTAGTTCTACAACACCTAATGTCTTTACTGGGAGCGGAGCAGGACTGGGTGTAAGGTGAAGTGAATGAGACCTGCAAAGAGTAATTTTGAAAAGTTTTGAGTACACACCTTAGCGGTATTACTTTCTCTCATGGGTATGAATATAGTCCTGGATGGATTACTATTTGTTGAGTGGTTCATGGTTTTATTCACTGGGGAATAGTCTTGTGTATGAGTTCTTTCATATATTGGAACCTTAGGCATGCCTTGTTTTATATCCTTAAATGCTTGCACCCTGCTTTTGTGGTCCTTGTTCACCTACCTAACTGGCAGGTACAGTCTTTCAGGACTGCTGCAGGATAAGGAGGATGGATAACATTACAATACATTTAGCATATAGAGGCCTAGTCATTGTCTGAAGGGGCTTGGGTTTTCTGTTACTTGCTGAATTATTCAGGGGATTGGATAGAAGACCAAGGGTAATGCATTTAATATTAGTCCCACTACTCTGTTGTCTCTTCTTTGATCTATTGGATATTGGTTTTGAACCACTTAACTCTCATAATAATCTCTGGTTTTATTAAAGTTAATGCTTTTCATGATTTGATCACGACTGCATGTGCTACCTGCAAGAGTAACCTGCATGTGGTTTAAAACCTGTCAGGATGACTGCTGGACTGTTATTACTCCAAATAGTGCCTTTTGGGTTGTCTTCCCAGTAGGAGAAAAGGCAGGACTGGGGCAGTTTTATGGCTCTATTTGTCTCATTTGTGTTTAAATGTAGGATATTGTCCACCCCAAAACTATAGTCAAGTGTGAGAGTGAGTCATGAGAAACCAAATTATAGATCCCACAATATACAGTCATTTCTATTCAAACTGGCTGGATTCCTGTTCATTTTTGATCCAAAGTTGTTGAGGATGATCATTCTTAGAGAGTACCATGTGAACATTGCAGGACCATTCCCACTAAATCATCCCAGACAGGGTATTGTCTAACTGGTCCTTAAAAGTCTCCAAAGATGGAGATTCCACCACCTCCCTAGGTAACCCATTCCAATGCTTCACCACCCTCCTAGTGAGAAAGTTTTTCTTAATATCCAACTTCAACCTCCCCACCTGCAACTTGAAACCATTGCTCCTTGTTCTGTCCTCTGTTACTACCGAGAACAGCCTAGCTCCCTCCTCTTTAGAGCACCCCTTCAAGTAGTTGAAGGTTGCTATCAAATCCCCCCTCAGTCTTCTCTTCTGCAGACTAAATAAGCCTAGTTCCTTCAGTCTCTCCTTCAGTCATGTGCCTCAGCCCCCTAATCATTTTTGTTGCCCTCCGCTGGGCTCTTTCTAATTTGTCCACATCCTTTCTGTAGTGGGGAGCCCAAAACTGGACACAGTATTCCAGATGCGGCCTCACCAGTACCGAATAGAGGGGCATAATCACATCCCTCGATATGCTGCTAACACTCCTCCTGATGCAGCCCAATATGCCATTGGCCTTTTTGGCAACAAGAGTACACTGTTGACTCATATTCCTCTTCCCGTCCACCATAATCCCCAGGTCCTTTTCTACAGTGCTGCTACTTAGCTGATCGGTCCCTAGCCTGTTGCAATACATAGGATTTTTCCGTCCTAAGTGCAGGACTTTGCACTTGTCCTTGTTGAACCTCATGAGATTTCTTTTGGCCCAATGCTCCAATTTATTTAGATCTCCCTGAATCCTGTCCCTGCCCTCCAGTGTGTCTACCATTCCCCCCAGCTTGGTGTCATCCGCGAACTTACCGGTACTAGGCGTGAAATCTATCCCATCATCCAGATCATTAATATCACTGGATCTCACTTTTGGATTGGTATTAGAGGTAGAGTTGTGGAATGAGGGATGTGAAGATTATCTGTTATTATGGAGTATTATTTTCTGTTTTAGTAACAGTGCTGTAGTCTGCCATGGATGACTAAAGAACTAATTGGGTTATGACTAGGTTTGGAAGGGTTAGATTTTTGTTGGTAAATGTCACTTTCACTGTACTTGCACAAACTGATAAATCATTGATCATCAAAATTTACAGGTAGGTGAAGTAAGAAGCATTCTTCAGAATTTATTGATTTGATTTAAGGATAATTGTTTTGTATATTTCTTTTAACATGTGATGCTGACAGTTTGTTTTAATGGTTATAAAGCTTTAACTTTTTGAATCTCTGTGTACTGTCATTAAATTTTCTAACCACACCTCTAATTTCTCAAAGCTTTGAAAATTTAAATATTTAAAAACAATGGTTAAAACTTATAATTTTGCATAACTGCAAAAACTTAAATTGATAAAATTCTAAAAAATTATTAAAATAAAGATTGGGTTTTTTTAAAAAAAAGTGATGGATAATATAAATTTTTGACAATCCTAATTCTCACATTGCAAGGAAACGATACATGAACAATTGAGTTGGGAGATTGTCAGATTAAAACTTTTTTATATATTGCTAACTGAAACCGTTAAGGTGCACATATTTAGCAGTGAGATTTTATGGTCTTTAGAAGATAATTTCAAGCAGTTTATATTGGTTTTTAAGGGTAATTCATACTGTTGGGTATAAACACATGGCACTTTTTAAAAGTTACTTTAGTTATGCTTGTGAAATTATAATTTAGTTGTCTGTAGAAAAATAAAGTGTTGCTGCAATGAGTTTCCTCTGTTGCTGTTACATAAATTGTTTCTACATTAATAAAACACTTGCAGTCAGCAACTGCTTTTTCTTGTTTTAACCTTTACATCCAAGGATAGATTAATCCTATGGCAAACTTAATAATAAGGGCAAAACCATTTTATTGCTCTAAATTATGGCTCAAGCAATAATAATTCATCAACTTCTTTATAAACAACATTGACACTATTTGTAAAACCTTTCATTCTTTAGCTTTCTTGCAAAGAACCAGAACTTGCAGTACCTTGATAAAATAAATTGTCATTTGCTATTGCTGAACTGTAATGGAATGCTTTGCTGTGCCGTTTGTTCCTTAAAAAACATAGTTGTATACAGCAATAATTTCAATTCTGTTCATGGAAAAATGTTATACATATTTGCAAATGGTGGGATGAATCTAAATATGAGAACGAAATCTGATTAGTAGTAGTTTGTTATAACTTGAAGAAAGAAAGTTGATAGCATAAATACATAGGTATAAAAGTGCTTCTTTTGAAATGGTTATTACATAAAAGATAAGTGACTACATCGCCAAGCGAGGCTGTACTTGTGTTGCTCAAAATGACACAAAACTATGACAGAATGACACCGATGGGAGTGACTGTTAATTTTTAAGACTTTGATTCTCAGTAGTTTCTTCAATTTTGTGAACATTCTAAACTAAAGACTCTCCCATCTAGTAGTGCTGGTCTATTAGATGTTATGCTGTATTTCGTCCAAAAAGATTTGCAAAACTGAAGAAAGCTAACTGGTTGCGTATATTCTCAAAGAATATGCTGATAAAGCGAATAAGTAATAAAGAATGGAATTGTCTCAAAGTGGTTTACAGAGTGCATGAAGTAAAACTTCTAAGAGCCTATAGCTAAGGCTGTATTTTTTTCACTGTTACAGATTTATCAGAAAATGTAAAAGTGAATGTTTGCTGTGGAAAAATCGTAGATAGCAAGTGAAAAGGTGAACTTAAAATTTTTAGCCAGTAGGGGTTTTTTTGTTTTTGTTTTGCTTTGTGTGTGCAGAGAAAAGCCAGACACAAGAATATGACTGACTATTCAGTCTTGTTGAGGTAAGATAGCAGCAGCCTGGAAGGGATGGGAGACTGTAGAAATATGACCTCCTAGTGGATATTCTCAGGCAGGGGTTGTAGACCTGAAACACTGACATGAGGGTGTGGGGAAGAAAAGACAGGAGTATACTAGAAAGGTGACCTCTATCTCCCAAAGAAAACAGCATTGTTTTCTCAGAATAGGGTTAGCTTCCACTTCTCCTAAGCTTCTTTCCTTAATTCTTTTTTCCTTTTCCTGGTATGATTATTTGCAGAATAGGCTTGTTGTTCAAGCAGTGTGAGGAGGAATAAAGTTGGAAAGAGGGAAGAATGCTCAAGAACTGAAAAGAACAGTGTTCTGCTCTTCTCTGAAAACAATAGCCTTTTTGGCATGGTGGACCTATGTTTTCTTGCATTCTTGAGTATTTTTCTTCTCCACACCTGAATGATTACACACCATGTGGGGTAGCAAGGCTTTGGGGCTTTTTTGTAGTCTGGTAGAGCCAGGGCTACTGTATGTATACAATAGAATGTCAAAGTAGATGAAAGTGGATTTTAAAAAGCTGGATTCCTCCTTCTGTGGTAAAATTCATGAGAGATGGCTAAGGAGGAAGTAACTTGTGCAAAATCCCCATCCTCCCCTTCTCTAGTCATTCTTCTGGGGTGGAGGATGAAAGTTGTCTCCCCTACTTGTGGAATAAATCCTTGGGGAAGAGGGACATGATGGCTGCAGAGCCCAAGTGGCTTTCCCCTCCAGCTCCTTCCCATGTTTCTTGAGAGCATGACTTCACTGGAGATGTGCTGCCAGTGACTTCCCTGGTCATGGTTGCTCTGTAGACACTATTGACTATAGGAATCTCAGCTGTAAAGGGAGTTCCATGGAAGATGGGAAGTTTTATACAGTTGTAGCTATTTTGCAATCAAGACTGAATGTTGGGATATTATATAGATGAATTTTGAAGACCTAAGTTGTTAAGATGTGGAGAAGGAAAGTATTCAAGACTGTAACAGAGCTTGGGCCCACCTCGCCAAAAGGACTACTGTTTCTGGAAAAGAGCAGATCATTTTTAGTTCTTGAGTGTTATTTCCCTTCTTTTCAACTTTTGTGAAACCTATCCTTTAAATCGGCTTCTGTACCAGATGACTGGAGAATAGCTAATGTGAAGCCAATTTTTAAAAATTGGCTTCACTGGTAATCCTGGCAATTCCAGGCTGGTAAGCCTAACTTCAGTACCAGGCATATTGGTTGAAACTATAGTAAAGAACAGAATTATCAGACACATAGACAAATACCATTTGTTGGGGAAGAGATAACATGGTTTTAAATAAAGGGAAATCGTGCATCATCAATCTACTAGAATTCTTGGACGTGATCAACAAGCATATCGACCAGGATGATCCAGTAGGTATAGTGTACTTAGATTTTCAGAAGGCTTTTGACATGGTCCTTCACCAAAGGCTAAGTAAGCAGGCATGGGATAAAGGAAAGGTCCTCTCCTGGATCGGTAACTGGTTAAAAGATAGGAAACAGAGGGTAGGAATAAATGCTCAGTTTTCAGAATTGAAAGAGGTAAATAGTGGTGTCCCCAGGGTACTGTACTGGGATCAGCACTGTTCAATATATTCATAAATGCTCCAGAAAAAGGGATAAAAAGCCAGGTTGCAAAATTTGTAGATGATACAAACTACTCAAGGTAGTTAAGTCCAAAGCAGACTGTGAAGGGCTACAAAGGGCTCTCCAAAACTGGTGACTGAGCAATAAAATGGCAGCTGAAATTCAAGGTTGATAAATGCAAAGTAATGCACAATGGAAAACATAATTCCAACTATACATATAAAATAATAGGGTTTAAATTAGCTGTTACCACTCGAGAAAGAGATCTGAATCACTGTGGATAGTTCTCTGAAAACTTCCACTTAATGTACAGTGGCAGTCAAAAAAGCTAACAATGTTGGGAATCAGGAAAGGGATGGATTAGAAAACAAAATGTCATATTGCCTCCTTGTAAGTCCATGGTACACCAGCATCTTGAATACTGCATGGAGATTTGATCGCTCCACTTCGAAAAAGATGTATAGAAATTGACAAAGGGCAACAAAAATGATTAGGGGTTTGGAACAGCTTCCATGGGGGAGAGATTAATGAAGCTGGAATTTACAGCTTGGAAAAGAGACGATGAAGGGGAATATGATAGAAATCTATTAAAGTATGACTGGTGTGGAGAAAATAAGTAAGAAAGTATGATTTACTCTTTCTCAGAATACACAAACTAGGAGTGAGCAAAGGAATTAGACAGCAAGTTTAAAATGAACAAATAATTCATTTCTTCACGCAATGCACAGTCATCCTGTGGAACTCGTAGCCAGAGGATGTTGTAAAGGCCAGTACTATAATGTGGCTAACAAAAGTTGGTGGAGGATAGTTCCATCAATGGCTATTAGCCAGGATCGATAGGGATTGCTGTTTGCTAGAGGTTGGGACTGACTGACATGGTAGTTACCTGTTCTATTCATTCTCTCTGAAGACAGAATACTGGACTAGATGGACCATTGGTCTGATCCCATATGGTTGTTTTTATATTCTTAAAAAATAGGGGATTTGTAATTAAAAAGTAATACTTTTTTTTATCCTGAATTTCACATATGAATTTTAATACCTGGATTTCCTTGGGTAATCTCAGTAGTTGGAGCAAATCCTAATGTCCTTTTAAGAATGTATCAAAGACTGCTGCCCTCCTCTGTTCATAGCAGTCTTCAAGTGTGTCATTGGTAGCAGGAAGAAAGGCTAATTTTGAGAAGTAACTAAATACAGCAAAACAGTCAGGTTTAGCTACAGTCGTGTACGGATGCTACTGAGTTAAACCTAGTTCACTAAAGAACTAACTTTTACTTTCAGAAATGTAACTAAATTAGATTTTGCCCTCCGAGTTTGAAATAAAATATATTTGTAACATGTTGAATAGGGATTGAAACAAATATAAATATTTCTTTCAGTCTTACTAACACTTCTCGGATTGTGGGGCTGCTGACACAGCTGGAGAAGATCAATTCAGAATCTTTGCTGGTAGAAGCAGACACTGCCAGATATGTTACATCCAAAATCCTTCACCTGGCTCAGAGTCAAGGTAAATATTATTTTAGTATTTATTTTACTTAATAGTTTTAAACATTGTCCCTTTTCAGGCACCCTATTCATCCTCCTACACCTCCTCCCAAAACACACTTGTATACAGCACATTTAACTTCCACATTTCAGCATTGAAACACTATTTGTGCTTTTGCTAGCCCTCCAGAATAATTTCTGTATTCTTGTTTTATGTGAACAAACAGGGAATAGTTGTACTTATGACTTGTCTTTATTCGCTTGCACATGAAACTCAAAATTTTTGTATTAGGATAAGCCTCTCCTATCTTGGTCCTTTTTAATCTGACCATTTGCTATATTTTATGGTATTTTTCGTCTCCTTTAAGGCATCATTTTGCCTGCTTTACTCATGCAGAATACTATTTTGCTCCACGAGTAATACTATCAAAATAAATGCCATTAGTTTAAGATTGTTACTATTCTGTGTGAACAAGGGTGGCAGAATCAAGGCCCTTACATAGCTGTATATCTTTTTTGTCATAGCCTGTCTTGACTATTTTTAACATGAATGCCTATGCACTGTAAAGAGAATCAAGCAGTTTTATTGTAGCTTCACAACACACTATATAGAAATTTCAGTTTCTGTAATTTACTTAAAAGGGGGGAAAATCGCAAAAAAAAAAAGTTAGTTAATAAGGATCTTTTCTGCATCTCTTGGCTGAAGAATGTCAGCTTACAGGTCTCTGGGTAAAAGATTCTTTCTGGTACCCTAAAAGCATATTCAGTAGCACTCTGAAGTAACAAAGAAGAAATATCTAGAGCAGCTAACTGGCCATCAGAACTCTGTCAGTACAGTCAAATTCTTTGGAACAGCTTGGCAGACAGAAAGGGAATTGCAAATATCACAAAGAATGGGGTTGAGGTGGCTTTATTTCTCACATGCACTACACTATAGGCATCTTAGTTTTCTTTCTCTTTCCCTTTTCCAGTTTAGATTCCCTTTGCTTAAGTGCTGTATGATGTCAGTTTATTTTGCTTCCATCTGAGAGCAGGGTCATTTGTGTCCAGAGCAAAGATATCTCAGTGAGTGCAGATTTTCGCTCAAATCTGTGACCTCTTTAGAACAGCTGGATTTTTACTAATTAGAACTTCTCTCCTTTATAAGGAAGATTGAGGACTCTGTGCTAAATCTGTATTCGTTCCAGTTCTCTAGATTGTGTACCTCAGTGCACCATTATTTCCTCCTACTATTTTACCATTCCTTTCACAGTTCCTCAATATTGCAACAGAGCAGTCGAGCTGGTATTGATGGCTTACCAAAGAACATAAGAGTGACCATGCTATGTCAGACCAATGGCCCATCTAGCCCAAATCCTGTCTTCCAACAGTGATCAGTGCCAGGTACTTCAAAAGAAATGAACAGAATAGGGCAGTTACTGAGTGATCCATCCTTTTGTCGTGCAGTCTCAACTTCTGGCAAGTCAGAGGTCAACCTGTGCCAATAGAGCTCCTGCATTCCTCCCAGCTCCCTCGTGAGCACAGTGTATCATTCTGTTTCCACCTGCCAGTCACTTTCCACAGTAACTCATCTGAATGGTCTAGAACATCAGATGACCAGCTTGTCTACTTCAGAAAAACATCCAAGTACCTAGAATCTGGAGGGAGAGGTCAACCTCAATTTCTCTCTACCCATGTCTGTGTGCATGCATGCATGGGTGTGTCAGACAGGCCTAGCGTAGTTTGCCGTCTTTGTGGCCTGCTAGCAGTTCTCCACAGATCAGTGTAGAAAAGAATGATCTGGTAGATTATATGTCACCCTTTTCTATACCATGACCCAATCTTACAACAGAAAAATGATTCAAGATTTCCCTCCTGTGTAGTTATAAAGAAGGGAGGATCATTTTTTGACCCACTTGGACCAATTTGCGACCATGGGTTGAAATTTCCTGACAAGTCAAGTGGTGGTAATGCTGCTAAAAATTAAGTATTGGGAGAAAAATGCCTCAAAAGTGGCACAGTTGTCAAGCCACTTCTGCAAGGCCTAGCTACGCAGAACATTTTCAGAAAAGGAAAGGTGCCCAAATATCAGTACTCCTCCTGATTTTTTTTGGTTGGTATCCTGCAAGTTCAACCTCATCTTTGGCAGTATTGTTCTTTGGCTCACTCAATGTAGTCGTGAACTGTCATCAGCAAATAGCTACAGAAGTGTCAGACTTAACCTTTGCCTCCTCCCCAAACAAGGTATGCAGTTTCAAGATAGCAATACCTTATTAGCATGTTAAAGATAGATGAGGATATAGAGGAGTGATTATGACTTTTCCAGGCAGCATTTTCATCCTTAGAACCTCCTAAATATCTTGTGCATCAAGAACTGGAAGTCTTCTATAGGGAATATCCATGCCAAAAGCCTGAATCCAAGCTATTTCCTTACAAAAAGAATCTTCTAATTTTCTAAGAGATACCAAAAGTGGAAGGAATCTGTTAAATTCAGTTCTTAATGTCATGTTGTCATTCCTACATTTTAATTATTTCCATTCAAAAGACCAGGTGTCAACA
>ML685776.1:9438631-9450613 GCA_007922175.1 Pelusios castaneus
TTTTTTTCTTGTTTTCCTGCTCTAAAAACTGGGTGCGTCTTATGGTCAGGTGCATCTTATGGTCCGAAAAATACGGTATTTCAAATGAAAAAGTTTGGCTCATGGATGTTTTCTTCTGTTTTCAGAGTCATCCCTCTCTAGCCCCAACCACCATCAGTCCCACTTTAACTTGGCAGATGTTTTATGATCTCTAAAGTTCTCAGAAATAATAGCAACATATTTATTGATCCTTCTGCTTAAATTATTATGGCTTTTCTTTGCTTTATTTTGTACTGATTTCAGAACCCTTTGTCTGGGCAGCTGGCATTTAAATTCCAGGCTGGAAAATGCCTTGCAGTTCAGGTTATGGTATTTTAATTAAAAAAAAAAAAAAAAATCTCATTACAGTTAAAGAAAAATTGGAATCCTTTTGTTGCAAGGTATGGTTGAACTATTATCTTTGTTGTTTAATTTCATATATTTTGTTTTCTAAACAGTTCTTACACTCTTCTGTAGGATTCACTTTTTTTTATTTATTTTTTATTTTGTTTTGCGCAACTTGTGCCTTCTTTAAATGTAGCGTCATTAAGTAGTTAATTTAAACACTATTGTATGGGCTATCGGGAATAGAGGGGTTCATTGGGGAAGTGATTATACTTACACACCTTATCTAAAGAAACAGAGTCTAGGTACAGAATTCATTATTAATCACATGTGAGACATATGTTGGAAACATTATGTAACTTTCCACACATCAGTGAAACTTTACCTCTTGATAAATTCTCATGCTTATATCTTCTCATTTTACATTTTCATTTTGGGAGCTGAATACTGGCAGGCTGGTATTTCTATATGAATTCACAAATAGCTTGTACCTCATTTTGCCAATCTATTTTTGTCTTCTGTTTATCTGCTTTGAAAAGCTAGTAATAGAGTACATGTATTGTTTTTGTAATTTTTAAAGAATTGGTTGTCTGAGATTCCGAGCCTGCAGAAAGTGCCTGTCAAAGGCCATGTTAAATAGTACCCGAAGTAATAGTTTGTGACTGTCCAACTAAATACTTGATGCATTGTCAAAGCTATAATTTAAATATTAAAGTATGGTTTAAAAAAAAAAAACAAAAGGTACACACAAGCCTGTCACAAGCTGTGGCTTTGTAAGACATAGTACAAGTTTACTGAATGCTGTTCTATTGTGTAATGAAAAGATTACATTTACGTTTTGTCCTGAAATTACCTTATTGCCAATATATTTTCCCTTCAGCAAAAGCTTTTCAAAATGTGTGGTAATTGTGTTTGAAAAATAAACTGTTAATTTAAATTTTACAAGCTATCTTAAATTTAGCTGTAAGTGCTGCTTTCCAGAAATTTCATAAGAGAACTAAATGTTTGGATGGTTATTTCAGTTTGAAACCAGCTAGTGATTAAGGAAAACTTGATTTTAGAGAAAGGAGAATTTTATGAAGATATGCCCTAAGTATACCACATACATAAGATCAGGAATTCTTGAGTGTTTGTATTAATTGAAATGGAATGGAATTAAATGCAGTGTTCTTATTGCAAGTGTAGCAAAACTGGTTTTCTTTCCCTTTTCTTTGTGACCATAACATTATGTTACCATGATCACATGCACATTTACTTACCTAAATCAAGTCTCTGTGGAGTTGGTATTTTTAAAATCTCATAAGAAAATCCACTCCACAAGACAGTGTCACAGGAGTTGAAATTTGATGTGGCTATCACTTGTTTTTTGAGGAGACACGTGTGATACTTATTAGTGTACGCCTCTGCAGGTAACTTAAGCCTGAAACTTGAAGCTGAAATGTTGGGTTCGGGGGAGGAAGGGGGTGTGTATTATGTCAATGTTGCAATAAAAAATAGTCTTCCCTAGTGCTGCAACTGCAGATTCTATTCTGACTGATTGATGAAGGTAACTTTTATAATGGATGGGTATACCAGCTGTCCATCAACCTGACTCACTTGGCTGCTGTTTGACTCATTTTTTTGATAATCCTGCTACTGTGTTAATTTTTTTTAAATGTTTACTTCCTCCATAAGGACTTCTCAGCGGTCTTATAGCGGAAGGTTGGAGCTTATTTGTTCTTGTTCCTTTGGAGAACTGCTGACTAATTTTGTGGCTGACGTTGGCTTCATCTATTGCACTGAGACAAACTCTCACTTCCTTGGAACTTTCACCTTAATCGATCACTAACTTGGAACATCAAGCTTTTAGCTTCCACTTCCTTAAAGTTTTTGCTTTTTTCATAAGTGATTCTGATGCACATTAAGGAGTCCAGTGGCTTCAAGATATGTTCACTTTTTTTTCTAATGTTTATCAAAGATCAGTAAGACTAACATTTTTGTTTTGTGAAGCACCATGATATCTTTGGCTGTGAGTCTTTGCTTGCTGATGTCTTTGTGAGCAGTCAGAATATAGATGGGCTCTTGAAGTCACTCCTCCTTGACCCTTCCTGTCAATGAATAAGAAAATTATGCTCACTGAATGAATAGTTTATTCAATATGTATTTTTATTCTCATTCACTGTATTTACTTTGAGGACCTTCACAGTCAGTCCCAACTATATATAATTTCTTATTCACTATGAAGGTGTTGATGCTGATTGGACTAGAATTTCTAAAACCAAAATGTTTTGATTATAACACAAAAAAACTCAAAACCCCACCCACCCTCATTCTTCTATCCATGCTGCTTCACACGCTCGGGAGGTGCTTCCCAAAAACATTCACAAAGCTACCTCATTAACCTCCTTCAGATCCCTCCACAAAGCTGCTTTGCTGTGATGCCTAAACAAACTTGACAGTAGGTAGATTGCTAGTGTGTGGAGATAACAGCCTACTATGCTGACCAGTACTGCCTCCTTGTTTATTTGTACTTCCCAACTTCACTGACATTGTAAGTTCCTTGGGGCAGAGACCATACTTTTTTGCTCTGTGTTTGTACAGCGCCTAGCAGAATGGAGTCCTGGTCTATGAAAGCTTATGCCTGAAGAAATGTGTTAATCTTTACGGTGCCACAGGACTCTTGCTGTTTTTGCTGTATACAGACTAACATGGCTACCCCTCTGGAACTTGTCATCTTATATGTATGCATTTATCCCAGTACACTCAGGATGTTGAAGGGGAATTATGTAAAAAAGCAGCCAGTTTTAGAAGTAGGCAGAAACTGTTTTGGTGGTGAATGTTTCTTAAAATGACATGGATAGTGATTCTGATTATTTCTCTATAGAGTCTTTAAATACACGTTTAAGAATATTGCTTTCATCTTGCTTTGATGATGCAGTTGGAAATGAGGTTTCAAGGTTTGATTTCTTTATTACTTAGTTTGTCTCACTCGAGAAGTGAAAAAGTCAAATCAAAGTGAACTGCTACATATCCAAAGAAAAGCCTGATTTGCCTTTCATGGCACTGTGCCCGTGAGAAAGTAGATGTGTATTCCAAAAATAGATACTATAAACCGCTCATGAGCTGTTTTACATAACCTGGCGCCATCCACAGCAAACCAGAAAGAAAATTCATTGGGATTATATATTAAATTTGTTTTGTCGGTTTCATGTACCAAGTAACATAAACTATGCGATAAAGAAACCAGATTCTGAACACCCCCGTATTGGAGCACTTTTTGCAAGCCGTAAAACAGCAATAATTGCAGAACACATGGGATTAGTGAGGTAAGAGAGAGAAAATATGTTTGCCTGCTTAGTAAGGTAGGTAGGGAATCCTAGGAAGTGGACTTTCTGTGTTTAACCCCATTTAGTTGATATTGTTAATGTGTAGAACTAGAACTGCATTTTTTACCCCCTTTTCTTTTTCATGTGTTTGTCTTACTGTGCTGCAGGCCATAGAACGAAAATATCTGAAAACATGTTAACCATACCCTCTCCTCTCCCCACCCCCCACCTAAAAATCTATCTTTCCTCTTCTTTCCTTGAATAGAATAAGATTGCTGTATAAACACAGCTGGAAATGGTTCTGGAAATCTCAAGAGCTGGCTTTTTCATGGAATTTCCAGAAATTCTTACTACTCACCTTGAGTCAGAAAATATCACAAAAGATCCATTCCTCCTTTTTTTTTTTCCCTTCAGTATTTTGCCCATAACTGTGGTGTGTAGAAATGTATGTAAACTGAAAAAGAAAAAATAAACCAAATTAAAAATTCAAAAGCAGTCCAAATTTTGTATTAAGTACCGGTAAGAATTCATATCTTCATCTAAATCAGTTTGCTTACCCTAATTTTGTTATGCTTTTGTACCCTACGTGACTTTTTTGGTGCAGGTTTTCACAGATTAGATTTTTTGAATGTTATCCATTTTTTTAATGCTCAGAAAACTTTTTATAATCTACTTGGAGAAAAAATAATCTCTTTCACTTTCAGAAAAAACCAGGAAGGAAATGACTGCCAAAGGTTCCCCAGCAATAGAAGTTATCCTCTCTACATTAGAGGTGAAACGTCTTATTTGTCTGTGTGTATGTAATAGAATTTGCAAATACATGACTTCAGGTTACTCTATATTCTTTAATTTTCTTTCTCTTCCTGCTACAAAAAGGTGCTTATCTGGGGTCTTGATCATTAAATGATATCTAAGGCCTGGATTCAACAAGTTTATTAAGAATATGCCTAATTTTGAACATTCAAAGGAGCTAATGCTATACTTAGGCTTATGTTTAGGAACCTTGCTAAATCTAGGTCTAATAATAAGTCAGGTAGTTTCCAGTTGCAGTCAGAACTCTGAGAAGTGTGTCAGTCATTATTCATTGACATCTGATGGTAGAAATGGAACAAGAAAAATTCAGGTTTATTAAAAATATGAAAAAATTCACTCAAGTATTTATCAAAGAGAATATCTTTTACAAGTAGAAATCAAAGTAAATTAAAACAGCTTGTTTTGGAAATGTCTGTGCCTCTCAAAAGTTGGAGCAGTTGGGCAAATATAAAACTACAGCTGGTTTATTTGGACATTAACTTTAAGCATGCTAATAACTGTGAAGCTTGGAAGGAAGGATATGTGTGGTTGTAGAAGTAACTGTAATAAGGTACCACTGTTTATAAGTCTTGAAGCAAAGCCTGTTACCATTACAAATTAAGCAAAGGTACATCTGTGTCAGGTTTGCAGTATTGTTACCAAAACTAAAAGAATATTATTTAATTTCAGAATACAAGAGATCTTCGGACTACTCTAAATATATTAAATATCCTCATTGAATTGGTATCTGTTGGTAAGTTTTAACTGAGTGGTAATTTTTGTGTGTGTACTTTGTACAAATTGTTTTTTTTTTTTTTCAAGGCATTAATAACAGTGACTTGCATGATTTTATTTTTCTGAAATTGAGTGATCAAAAGTCTATTTTATGCATGTCTATAAAAGTGCCAATACTGTTCGGTGCATTGCAAATGAACACGAAGAAAGGGCTAAATAGCTAAGTAGATCAATATTTTTGACTCCTTCTGATATTTCTATTTTTTATTTCCAGGTGGTGGTCGGAAAGCAAGTGTCTTAGTTTCTAAAGGAGGGACTCAGATCTTGTTGCAGTTGCTTTTGACTGCCAGCAAAGACTCCCCACCAAATGAGGAATTAATGGTGCAGCTTCATTCCCTCCTTGCAAAAACTGGTCCAAAAGGTAATCATAACTATTAATACCTTGCCTATCTGTAACATCATTCATATGATGATCTCGTTGAACTTTAATAAGATTGTTTCATCACAGATCTATTCTCTTCTCTTCTGTTCTATAGTATAATTGTTTTTATAGTGTGCTCATTACTGTAGTAGCTGAGTGCCTTCCAGTAGTGCATTAAACAACGTGACTACACACCTGTCACATCTTGTCCATTTACAATTGAGTAAACTGAGAAAGTGATATCAAGATGAAATTTTTGTAAGTGTTGACTAATTTAGAGTACCTCTAATTTTGAAGTCCCAACTTGATTTTTAGGGGCCTGATTTTGGAGGTGTTGAACCTTTTCAGGATGGACACCAGTGTATTCCACATTTGTGGATGAAGGCATGAAAAGAATGGAAGAAGGATATAAAAGGAGGGATGAAGTAAAGTTCATTATTCAGAAGAGAGGGGCTACAGGAGATGTAGAAATAGCATATTTTTCCATGGTTTTGAATTAATCTTAAACTTGGTTACAGAAATAGAATAATTTAGCTTTAAAATCGAATTATTTTATGTGTGTGTTTTCATTCTGTTTGTTCCAGATAAAAAGTTTGGAGTAAAAGCTAGAATCAGTGGGGCCCTAAACATATCTCTGAATTTAGTAAAACAGAATTTGCAGAACCACAGGTTAATACTGCCATGTCTTCAAGTACTAAGAGTATACTCAACCAACTGTAAGTATTGCAACACATACTTTTTTTCTATACAATCCCAAATATGTTAGTCAGCAGTGCTTAAAAGGTAGAATTTAAGTACTTGTTTAATATTGCATGATTACAGTGACTGTTATTTCCTAAAAATCCTTGCTATTTTTTTCAAGTAGTCTTCCATGTGCGATCCAATTCAGGTGCACATGTGCGTCTTGAGCTCTTGACTGGAGCTTGTCAGTTATCAGTTTCTGGCCTCTGCATATGCCCTGTACCTACTTGTGCTGGCTACCGAGGCTGTATAGGGGTGTGCTGGTGAACACCCCTGAGTTCTGTCTTAATTGCCTCAGCCTCAGCTGGAGTCTTAGTGCAGCCTCCTTGAGCTTGCCTTGGCTTTTCTAATATTTCTGTAGTGGTTAAGATAATTTTTTTGTAGTTAGTTAAATAAGTAGTGAAAGGACTATTTGAATCATCTCTTCTCCCTCAGGGAGACTTACTATTTTCCTGGCAGGGCATGCCTGACTTGTCAGGTTTCAGATGTTGCTGCCTCACCTGCCAAGCGGCTATAGCTGTGAGTGACTGCTACTCTGTGTGTCTTTTGCTTGGTTCTCTCATCACTTCTGCTTGGTTCTCCCATCACGAGCAAGGAAAAACAGGGACATTAAACTCAGAGTGCTAATGTTTGAAGATTCTTTTCAGCCGTTTTGTCAGGTCAGGAGACATTTCCCTCCCCCACTGGCACATCTGTCTCCAGACAGCTCCAATGCAGGCTTCCCCTATGAAAAGGAAAACTTTGGAAGCTTCAGGGAAGGCTTCCAAAAAGAGAACTCTCACCATGCAGAGCCAACTCCAAAGAAGTCCAGATATCTGGAGAGATCTAATGGGACTGTGAAGTCCTAGAGCACAAAGAAGAGATGCCTTCTGTTGGTACCTTCTACCAATACTAAGGGCAAGCATACACAGTTGGGGTTAGCACAGTCTTGTTCAGCCCAGCCATTGGTAGCCAGGCACGCATCACCCTTAGCACTGAGCAAGGAAGAGCACCAGACACCATCAGTGTCTACCTTAGTACATTCACCATTGGTGGTAACGTTGGCTTCACTGACTGTCGCCTAGGCTACCGCATCAATACCAATCCCTTACACAGGAGTTCAGATATACTATGGACCACTTGATAACTGATGAACTGGTGTCCTTGTTCTTCATGGGTACCGAGCATGTCTCAGTACCAAGACCCTGATCTCTGGTCTACTGTCCTTGGGTGTCATAGGAATCTCCACTGTTCTCTTTATGTGCTCTCCTTTGAGTGAGATGGAGGAGGAGGAAGGAGCCTTCCAATCAGTTTCCACGATTTCTGTTCAGGGTTCTCCAACATATCCCTTCAGGAATCCATTCTCTGAAAGTCATAGAGAAGATTGCAGTCATTATCAAGAGTGGTAGAACCAATTCTGCATGCCATTCCCACTTTTGTATGGGCTCAACCGAAAGGCCGTAGTGGGATCCATGGGCTGCCTATTGATAACAATTTGTTTCATGGCTTATGCACAATAGTGCATATTGTCTAAATTCAACTTGTAAATTCCCTCTGCCAGGTTTTGGTTTGTTCAAATCAAGATTATTCTAATTTTCATATTTCACTGTTTTAAACAAATGTTTTAATTTTTACTCCTAACAGCTGTAAATGCAGTATCTTTGGGGAAGAATGGCATTGTCGAACTGATGTTCAAGATCATTGGCCCTTTTAGTAAAAAGAATACTGCGCTTATGAAGTGAGTAAAAGCCTTTTTAACATACTAAGTTAAGACGCTTTTAAAACTTTTTTCATTAAAATATTTTAAAAATCAAATTCTTCCTAGTATTTGACAACAAGGGGAGAACATCCCCACCCCAAAACAGAACCATATTGCAAAATATTAAAATTCCTGGTTATGGCACATTTATTGCCTTTTATCAGTGCAGCTCTCACTCATACAAAACCTTCCCATAGTCCCTTCTCACATCACTACAACTACAAATATACAGAGGCAATTCCACCATTCTTAAATTTATAGAATTTGCCTACATTTTCCCCTCACCCGTCTCTACTAGACACTTTAGAAACTTATTTCCTGACAGTTCCTTGTTCTGTTAGGCTGACGTAATCAGGTTGTTACTACTGTGGCTTCTTAAAAGCTTTTTGTTTAAAAACCACATAAGAAATGCTTGATTGGTTTTATTCTTCACATCTTCTAACAGATTATAATCTGCCATCTCTGCAAGATAAACACATCTAGCAAGAATGCATCAAGAGTAGCACTATGCTAGCTAGTGCTCCCGCATATAAAATAAATGTTCCTTGGGCACCTCAAGTAACAATAAGTTTTGGATCTTTAGCTTGTTGAAAAATCTTGGGCAAAAATAGGGAAGGCTGGTTCTGTATGCTTTTTGTTTTTCTCCGTTACATTTTTTTTTTTAACTTTTCCCTGGATTATAGTGTAAATACCTCTTATACTCTGCCTCCCTTTTTTAAGCTGGTGCACAAATAAACCTTCAGCTGCATGCCAAATAATCCATATTGCCGCATGCTAACTTCACCATATGTGCAGTAAGATGCACTGTACAACTCTGTCACATGAAAACCTATAGAGATTAGTATAGGTCTTAGTTTTGATAGACATCTTTTATGTAGGATGATCTATTCTTTTTTGTCCAGCTACAATTAAATATATGAATAGAATTCCTTGATGCTGAGCATCACAAAATTTCTTAATGTATGGCCGGTCGGATGGCCTTTGTTAAAGAGATTAAAAGAAGTATGTAGTTTTTCCAGTTTTACATTTTAATAAGTTGAGGCAAGGGCTTCAGTATGGTTATATTACATTTATACTGAAAGATATTTTGTTTAGTAGTATGATGATAGGAGTGTACTAATGAGATCTTTTTAGAAGTGTTAAACTATTTGCTAGTTTTCTTTATGGATATCACTTGTTAAATTATAAACGTAAGATTGACTTTTAGATACATATATAATCATATGCTTATGAGTCCCATGAATGTGTTTTAAGATTGAGTGTATTTTCTATGCAGACTGAATGTTTATGTAACCATTATGCTGATGATTCTAACTAGTGTTATTAGGTCTCAAATCTAGAAGAGATGCATGATGTGACAATATAACATTTTTTGAAGAAAATCTGTCTAAAATAACGCAACCAAGATAGCTTTTAGGATGGATACTGAGGAAATCGGTCACCCATAAAACTTTGTATGGCTTTAGCATGTTGTAGATTAAGTTTATTAGTTCGTTGTTTCTCTTCTTTTTATGTTGACAGGGTTGCTTTAGACACTCTTGCTTCATTGCTAAAATCAAGTAAGTGTTTGAGTACTAGAAACTATTTTTAGTAAAATGCAAAAACTAGCTAAAAACATTAAGTGCCTGGCTGAAACCAACAGAAGCCAGGAAATGTAGAATTTAAGTTGAAATTGATCTTTAATATGTTCCGTTCATTATTGCCATATGTATAGTGCATAGTAACTGTCTGTCCAGTTATGCAGACCAGAGACTACCTGACTCATGCAGAGACTGAGTTGGATCCTGAGATGTAGAAGAAGCCCTTTTTTAAACTGATACTCAACCAAACCCCTCAGCAGTAGGCTGTGGCTCTCTTTTCTCAGGTCTGACTACCATGCGTGTCGGTGAGGGTGCTGGGAGATGGCACCAAATGATATAATGTTTCTGCCATAGTGAGGCTGTTGCTAAATGGTCTTGGGGCCTGGAGTATGTGTCCTTTTGGTGATAGCTCTAATACAGGGAAGCGACTAGGCCCATCCTTCTCTCGTGCTCAGTTGCCACTGGAGGAAAGTGGTGACAGGCTCTACCTCCTCTAACTCTAGGTGTGTTAAGGATCATGATCCTCTTTCCTCACAGAAACTTTATGCAAGCTATGGTTGTCATAGAACCTCAGTAAATTGGGTGGGCAATTTATGGAAAACCATTCCAGGGGTATGACTGGAAGCTTATTTACGTGAGGTCTCTGCCCTCTTTTATACTGAGCTAGCTATCTTCATGTTTGATCAGATGAGTGTACAATCTGCCTCTTTAGCCTTCAGGACTGTGTAATAGTAAGTAGTTTTTAGGATTTGTCCCTAAGAGAATGCCAATGGAAGATAATGTTGGTCTGCTGCTTTGTAAATGATAAGTTAAAGCTGAGAGTGAAATGTCTGAAAAATTTGAGGTTTGAGTTCATAAAGTTATGATTGTGAGCAACAGAAAAACATTTAAAGTCTAACTTCTTCCTTATATTGTATATGTTAGCTAAACCTATTAATAGGCATGTGTAAACGCCTTTCATGTGTTTGATTTAGTAGTTGGCCAATGCCTAACTCGTGCCAATTAACTAGTGAAGTAGAAATGTAAGAGGCACCAGGGAAGGTAAATGCAGCATCAAGTTTGAGGAATGAAACAAACAAAAGTTAAGATTTTTATCATTGTTGCAAATACTCTTCAGATATGTAGTATTTTCTAAGTCTCTTCTATTGTTAAATATAAACTATTAATAGAATTGTTGTGTGGAGGTTGACCTGGAATATCAGTCACAGAAATATATTCCTAGCAAAAGTCCTTATAAAATAATGTTGTTTTTGAAAATTAATAATAATTTACTGCTTGCTAATGTCTATTTTTATATTAAAAAAACTCAGCTATATAAATCAGCACATTTTCTTAATTAGTACTCATTTAGATTATTGTCCAAATTTATTTTTGAACATGGGTTTTAATAAAAAAATTTTAATTGCCTACAGTTATACATTCTTTTCACCAAATGTTGTCTTGGAGCAAATATTAACAGAAACACATGAACTCATGGAAAAATTAAATTAAAAAAGAAACTGATGCCAAATACCTATCATAGTGGTGCTTATCACCATTATTTCAGTTTAAATAAATTCCAAGACTTAGAACAACAAGGAATTTGATCCCTTGTTTACATATTCTATTCAGTTAGAATAGAGAAGTGGGTCAGATATGATTATTGACTGAATAAAATTTCTTCAGTCTACTTAAATATGTGTTTCACAATGACCTAGGGACAGGCTTTGGGTCTTGTTATAGAAAGCAATAGCAAAGCATGACTGAGGACTTCTAGAAAGTATAGAAACTTACTGTCTGGAACTTGCCATATGTACTTCAATGAAGGAAGTGTAAAATATACTAGAGATGACTGGAGTGCTTGTCACCATAATGTTTCCATAACATGGAACACAACTGAAGTTCCTAGTTGTAAACTTGAAGTAAAATTAGTATTTACAGTTGATAATAATTAATGAAAACAAGAGCTAGGTTGTTGTTATATGCTTTAGCAATCTTTAATTTCTTAATTTTCTTTCATTGAGAAACAAATGCCAGAAGAGCAGTAGACAGAGGATATGTCCATGTGCTTTTAACAATTTATGTAGATTGGCATCGACATGATAGTCGACACAGACACATGCTGATCCGTAAAGGAGTCTTACAGTGCATTAAAAGTGTTACAAATATCAAGTTGGGAAGGAAAGCGTTTATTGATGCCAATGGAATGAAAATTCTTTACAACACTTCCCAAGTGAGTTCAAGTCCTTTTTTGCTATGATTGCATGATTGCAAATAAAGTTTCTTTCTTTCTTTCTTTCTTTCTTTCTTTCTTTCTTTCTTTCTTTC
>ML685776.1:9450623-9519043 GCA_007922175.1 Pelusios castaneus
TTCTTTCTTTCTTTCTTTCTTTCTTTCTTTCTTTCTTTCTTTCTTTCGTTTTATGGATATGCTTTATAAATTGCCCCATGACTCAGAATAGTTGCCTTGTAGAAGACAGATGCTAACTTCTAAGATACAAAGTACAAAACAACTAAAATGCTTTTCGTCATTGAATTGTTACACTGCAAACTACCACACCATAGTGGGTGTATTTTGCTTTTTTACATGCATATATAACAGCATATAAAATACTTGTGAATGTTTAGCTAATCAACACCTTCATTGGCTACATGTTTTGACATCCTGACTCTCGGAAGAAATGTTTTCTCATGCAACAGAACATCTACTACCTTGCTCCACTACAGATTATTGGGAAGGACATTAAAAAAACCCCTCTGTTAAATTACAGCTGTCCTGGCTTGGATATACCATCAGTTATGTGGATTGATAGAGGTTTTTATTGCTTTCTGTATGGGGACCCTCTCTTCAGCAGTTGTTTCCATTTCTAACTGAATGCTGAAGGTCTCCCTGTGTCTTCTGCTTTGCACCCTAAGGTGTAATGCAGAAGTCGCACACTAAAATAGTTTCATTCTCACTGTCCTGTGATGATAGTGTTCTGTCCTGCTTTGAGAGTTAGGTTTAACTTCTTCTCACTCTTGGGCTTGGCTAATGCTACTCAGCAGTAACTTAGGCTACTAATGGAGAGACTTTGAGCTTCAAAGTGAATACTGTTCCAAATGATAAAGGGGTAGTAAAGTAAAGTAAAAATATTTCAATATTATATTAATATTAAATGTATGTTGTATTGCAGTTTTTCAGAGGTGATATAATCTAAATTTGTTGTGTGCGCTCTATATATGCAGTGTTGAATGTTTCTAAAAACGGGTCTGTAGTTTGTGGGATGCATTCCGTTGTTTCCTTTCTTTCTTTTTTTGTAACAGGACTGCCTTGCAGTAAGGACTCTTGATCCTCTAGTCAACACATCCAGTCTAATAATGAGAAAATGTTTTCCTAAAAACCGTCTTCCACTACCCACTATTAAAAGTACTTTCCATTTCCAACTACCAGTTATCCCTATTAGTGGTCCTGTGGCTCAGCTATACAGTTTGCCTCCTGAAGGTATGGTCAGTTTGTAATACATTGACTTTTGTGTATTTCTAACACTGTTCTCTGCTAGATGGATCAGACTTGCGTTTGTTTGTGATTAAGTCCTCTACAGCTTGGGCTCACTGTGGAGAGAGTGAATTAATACAGATTGTCCTTCAGCTCAGTGATAGGTCTGCCGTTTTGGCAGGGAGGGTGAAATTCCATCTCCTGTAATATGTGTGTGCTGTTCAGCTGACAACAATTTCATCAGCTGACAACAATTTCATCTGCTTGTATGTGGCTATTAAAATGTTGTGTATATTGTGAACTACAGACTAAAATAGGAATTTTAACTACATTTGAAGCACATTAAAATAAATATCACTTTTGGGTACCACTTATACTGCTGATCATTTCATTTAAAATATTAAATAAATTTACATTGAGGCTAGTCATTAGTCTATTTTTCTCTAACTGGTTATCTTCATTCTGTGAATTTATCAAAAGTAGTGTAGTTCGTATCTTGCCTCTCCAAATCTGTTTATTTTTTGATGTCCTCTACTCTCCAGAAGTATCTGAGAATATTTGTGCCCTGACTCTAGAGTGGAGTTACCTTCATCATCTGCCACAATCTTTTAGGCTGAAGATTCTCAAACTGTAGCCTGTGCAGCGTTCTCCAATGGCTGGCAAAGATGTCTGGTTACTTAGTGCTACTTCAGCTTCGTTATTTTCAGCCATCAAATTGTTCTGACAGCTAAAAGCACATTAAATACTTCCTTAAAATTGCTTTTCCTTGTAAGAAATTGCTACTGTTGCTGCTGGGAAGTTATTCCAACATTAGTGGGTAGAAATAATATTTATAGTTGGAAACAGGAAAGGATTGTCCACAAGATAGTCTTCGAAATAAAATGTGTCTACAGTATGAAAGATGGATTTCTGTTTGGAACTTATTTAACCCCCACAAGTCTCTGGTTATATTTTGTCTCCTGAATTGGGAATAGGTTTAAAAGCTAATGGAAAGACTCCAATGAAGTCCAGTTTCTGCTCAAATAGAGCCTTTTATGTTGCCTGCAAGGCTAAGGTAGAAACTTCCTATTTAATGAAAGAACAAAATCAGCAATTAGCACTACTTTTCCTTTTACCATTGCTACCTAATCTAAAACAAAGGAAAATTTTAGCGACAGAAAAATGAGAACAAAAAGCTGAAAAGATATACAAAATAGCTGTAACACTGTATTTTTCTTTTAACTGATTAAAATTAAAAATATGATCAAATATGGTAAGAATGACAAATGCAGCCAAAAGAAATTACTTTTCTCCAAATGTCCAAATAAGTGATAATATTAGATGTATTACGGAACCCATTAACAGAATGAGTGTCTACATTGATCTTTTAAAAATCTGCAAAATTCCTGCACAAAATCCATTTTAATTTTTAGAGTATTTATATGATCCATAATAGACCAAATTCGCCAATCATGTAACCAGGTACATAGTCATTGAAGCCACTGGAGTATGCCCACTCATATCAGCAGTGAATTCATCTCTCTCTCTCTCTCTCTCTCTGAATCATATGATGCAAACAGTTTAATGTGCTTACCTTAGCTTCTTTTCCATTGAAATAAATTTAAAAGCATTAAGTCCTTTCCTTCATGTTACTGGAGCCAGATCCTATTCCAAATCTAGCAGTGCAAAGCAGCCAGGAAGGCAGTTTAGCTTCACCAGTCCAATGTTCGGGGAGGTGGTGGCAGGAAATCCTCACTCCCACCCCATCCCCAAGCTATGCCTAGCAGAAAAGGCCCAGTCCTGAGGAGCTCAGCTGTAATGTCTTCAGGGCATATGCTGAATATTTTCTATATGGAAAGGTTTTTTTTAAAAAGTGGAACAATAGTTTAAATTTTTCATACTGGACAGAAATTTAATAGCTGGTTCCACAGTATTGCCAGTTGAGCCCTTCATCTCTAGTAAAACTGGTAGTAATATTTAGAGCTCACGTGGTTTCACAGAAGTTTAATATGTGTGGTATTGACAAATTTCACCTGGTGAGTGAAAAAGTTTCACACACTACATTTTTTTTTCTGGGATGTACATGTTGTAGAAAACCTACATCTGCCTTACTTATAGAGCATTTTATATCACAGTGGATGACGTAGTAGATGAAAGTGATGACAATGATGACATAGAAGCAGAAAGTGAGATTGAAAATGAAGATGACAAGGATCAACACTTTAAGGTTGGTAACTAGACCCTGTCAAAGGGACCAGATTTATACCATAAATATATTTTTCGTTACTTGAAAAATTTACCTATGCAGATAACTATATATTCATGTATTAAGGAGAGGTCAGCAGTGATTCCAGCTAGGATTTCAAAAAGCGCATAGTGGAAATGAGCATCGAGATGGATGCAGAAAGTCCATTGGAAGTGAATGGAATTTGGGTGCATAACTCCGTTTTGTCCTCTTGGGCGGTGGGGGGCATCTTCTGTATTTAAGACTGCATCAAGATTTGTACCTAAGGCAAATCTAAATTGTCTCTCCCCCGCATCCCCAATCCCTGCCAGTGATTTAATATCTCCAGTCACAGGGTATAAAGAGCATCAGTAGTGATAGTGTCCATGTGAATAACTACCAGAGTTGCAACATACTTATTAAAGCTGGGAAATTTTGTACATCAAACCCTCGCTTAGCTTTGAAATTAGCGTGTTGGGTTTTCTGATTTTTAAAGTAGGCTGTAAGCTATGTTATGCAAGTTGTTAAAGCAAGGGAATAAAACAGTTAAATGATTTATATCCCATCCGCAGTCAACTCATTAGTTCCCCCTTCGCAATCTATATCCCAATCCGCAGCCCACATAACTTTGTGCTCTTCTTGGATGACTTCATCTGAGAAATGTATTATAATATACAAGACCTGTGCATAATATATTTGCATACAGACAGGAAAATTTGACATACATGTGGTGATACACGCATGAACAAGATTGTCTGCAGACAAATTAGATTGGAATGCTAGTATCTGTGTAATGGAAATATTAACAGTGCTTAACGATATATACAGTAGAACATCAGACTTACGAACACATCAAAAATGGCCGTTTATAACTGAACAAAAAGTGGCTTATAGCTGTTCTTTCAAAAGTTTACCACTGAATACTAACAGCTTTGAAACTTTACTATGCAAAAGAAATATGATGCTCTTAACCATTTTAATTTAAATTAAACAAGCACAGGAATAGTTTCCTTACCTTGTCAAACCTTTTAAAACTTTCTCTTAATTTTTTTTTAGTAGTTTACATTTAACACTGTATTGTACTGTATTATTCCAAAGGGGTAGTATTTGCTTTCCCAGATCTCTGCTGCTGCATGATCGAGTACTTTTGGCTCCAGTTGAGGCATGTAGTTGATGGTCAGTTCCTAACTCTGGTGTTCATAACTCTGAGGTTTAACTGAAAATTTGAGATTAAAGTTCTTTTTGTAATGAGTTGAGAAGTCCATTTATAGTATTTGTGTCGTTAACTTTTTCTGTCATTCTTGCAGAACGATGATATCGAGACTGATATTGACAAACTGAAACCAAAGCAAGAATTGGGGCGACCCATAGAAGATCTAAAAATGTATGAACAATTTTTCCCAGAACTTGTAGATAACTTTCAGGTAAAGCATGTTAGATTTAATTAATTGTTATACTGCATATGTTGAATACTCAATTTTTTAACAGTTCATAACTTTAACTTCCAACCCATCTTTTCAAACTTGGTCATGGTCATTCCTTCATGCCAAATAACGAAGTTCAGCCATTTCAAGTTATTGTGTGGGAATAATTTTTATAGCAAGCGTAGCTACCTCTGATGTCTGCATTTGTAACTTAGAGGGCCCATGGTGTCTTGCTCACACTTAGATTGGAGATGGGGGAGAAAAATGAAAGAAAATCACATTGTAGGTGGAGTCCACATATGGAATGCTATGAGCACGTGGAAACAGGTATGCTTGGTAATGAACACTATATTTACCATAAATCACTATACGTTTTAATTCCTTAAATAATAAGAAATGCTGGCTTTTAGTGCTAGGACAATAGTGTTTCCTGTGCTTGCAGGGCAATGGTCACAAGATCCCCTATTGACTTTAGGCTCCAAGCAATCAGTTGATTTAGCAGGTAGTATTAGGCGGTGGTCACGACACTAAATGAAAATGACTGTAGCATGTGGTAAACTGTATGTCTGTTATGAAACTGAAATGCAAAAATGGCGTTACGGGATTCCATATTTGCATTTCAGTAACTTCCAGAGCAAACTTAATAATAATAATCAAATAAATCTGTAGGCCAAACTAAATGACATGTTAACCTGTGGTTTTGAAGTCATGTCTTTTATGTCACTTTTCACATCACCTCTGTAAACCCATCACCTCCAATGGTTTTGCTCAGATGTAACTAATTGAAATATTGGTAAACAATTCTTTTAAGAATGACCAGGATACATACAAGATGTTTCTCTCCTCGTTGTGGTGGTTGTGCCTAGGAGAGAACAGTAACAACTGGTTTTGGCACAACTGTAAAAAGAGGACCCTGAAACGACAACAGATTTGTAATCTAAGAGATTCTCCCTTTTTTGTATGGTCACTTGTTAGAACAAAACTGTACTTAACCCATTTCATTTGTGTGCAGTTTAGTGATTTGTTAACTTGTATTATTGTAGTATCAGCTATTTGTATAATCAGCAACAAATTCGATTGGAATAATTGAAGCAATGGCATATGAACTCCAGAATACCATTTTAAGGCCTTTCTCACACTATACTTGCGTCTTAGTTATGTTACTGAGCTAGTCAGTAATCACGATCATTTTTCAGCTTTTCTCATGACACTATCAATATTAGTTTTGTTTCAAGATTATAAATCAATGTCTATCTTGGTCTAATTTACTGTGCTGAAAAAATAGTAACTGTGATATTTCTAAGCTGGCACAACATTGGCATAAACAGAGAAAGCTTGCAGCTGACACACAAATTGGGGGAATGATAAATATTGAAGAGGACAGACCACAGGTACAAAGCAATCTGGATTGTTTAAGCTGCCTGGAAGCAAACAATATAGGCACTGGCCAAATGTACGGAACAAAGAGGATGGGCTTTACTTTTGGGATAGGGAACTGTATGCTGACAAGCACTCACTCTGAAAAAGACTTGGGAAGCCTAGTGGTAAGGCAGCTGAAAATGAGCTCCGAATGTAATGCTGGGGCAAAAAGCGCTAGTGTGATCCTTAGATGCCTGAACAGAGGAATCTTGAGTAGGTGTAGAGAGGTTCTGTTACCTTTTTATGTGGCGCCAGTATGACCACTGCTGGAACACTGTGTCCAGTTCAGGTGCTTGCAGGTCAAGAAGGATGTTGATAAATTGGAGAGTGTTCAGAGGAGAATGATGAAAAGACTGGAAAACATGATAGATCTATCTAGTGATATGCACTCAAGGGAGTTCACTCTATTTAGGCTAACGGAGAGCAGGAAAAGGGATGACTTGATCAGTCTATCAGTATCTACCTAGAGGACAATATTTGATAATAGGATCTTCAGTCTAGTCGACAAAAGTATAGTATAACAAGATCCTGTGGGTGAAAGTTGAAGCTAAGCAATATCAGACTGTAAATAAGGTGTAAAGTTTTACCAGTTCCTGTTCTAGTTAAATATTGGAACAATTAACGAAGAGGTGTGGTGGATTCTCCATCACTGGTAACTTCTAAATGACGATTGAATTTTTTTTTCTAAAAGAGTATGCTCCAATTCTAACAAGACTTGTGTGGGAGCAGTTCTATGGGCTGTGTTACACAGGAGGTCAAATTTCACAATCACAGCAGTCCCTTTTGCCTATGGAATCTATGAATAGCACCGCAGTGTGTGTGCCCATATCTGATGAGAGGAGAAACTTGTGTTTGAAACAATAAGTATCTTTCTGCCAGTAAATATCTTTCTGCCATAAGATGACTTCTCAAAGCTATTTTTGTCTGACTTCTTACAGCAAAAGTGCTTCTTGGAGTTTTGAGGAAGGTATACTGTACAAACTTGTTTCCCAGTGACTTTGACTGACTGAAGAGGGGAAATGGTGCTCTGAAAGAAGAGCCCCATTCTTGTTGCACTGGCAGACAGACCTGTGTTTTTTCTGGCTCTGCTGTTGGCTTGTTGCCTGACCTTAGGCAAATTACTGGATCTCTGCCTTATTTTCCCCATCTTTAAAATAGGGATGATTATGATTGTTCACCTTTCAAAGGCATTTTATGAACTAAAAATGAAAAGCATCATACAAGAGCTAACTATTATTATCCTCTAGATTTCAGACAGCAGGACACTACTAAATCTGCGAGAGGCAAGGGACTAAGAAATGGTCAAAACTTGAAGGAAATGCATTTTATTTCTTGTTTAATATCGGAATATTGCAAACACCTTTTAAATTTAATGGCACAATTTTTTAAAAATTGTTTGAAAGTTTTTTGATGTCACTGAAGAATTGCTTCATTTAGGTGGTGTTTTGGCATTTTTCATTTGGAAAAAATTAACTTTTACAAAGCTTCTGTCGCTGTATTTTTTTTTTTTTTTTAAACAAACTTTTTAGAATTACATCTATGCTGAATACCTTATCCGAAATACTCTTCGTTTATTGCCACTTTATAAGATATTACAAACCAACTTTTAAAATACGAAAAATTGTTTTCTAATCATGATCTTTCTTTTTAAAGGACCATGAGTTAGTCTCCAAGGAACCAAAGCCTTTTGCATCTGCTGCCAATCTCGGTGGGCCTATTGTTGTTCCTACAGCAGGAGTGGAGCAGTCTGTTGAAGCAAATCACTCAGTCAAGGGAATTACTATGAAAGAGAGCAACTGCATACAAACTGAGGAGTGTAATAAAAGGTCAACCTTTTTGGATCTGCCAAAGAGAAATCACAACAAAGACAATGACTTACAGCAGCACAGTGATCAAAAGAAACTGCTTTTGTCGTGCCAGTGCCTAAGCTATGAAATAGTAAAGGGCTTGGATAGAATCAGTTTGCAGAGTGCGTCACGAAATGAACAGTATTACAATACAGAATGCGTAATGAATAAAGAAAGCAAAACAACCCTTACCTCACTGACTTGTAATAAATCTTGCCAGCATGTTTCCTCTTGCGGAAGTGTTCTGTTTGAGGGACGATCTGTCCAGCTGGGGAAGCTGTGCTTCACTGGTGTTGATCCTGAGGAAGAGGATGATTCTAGCTCTCATTCATCAGGGGAACAAGTGATGCTTGATGTGCCTGATACATTGTCACTCCATGACCCTGATCTTTATATTGAGATTGTGAAAAACACGAAGTCAGTCCCTGAATATTCAGAAGTGGCTTACCCAGATTATTTCGGGCACATTCCACCTCCATTTAAGGAGCCCATCCTAGAAAGACCTTATGGTGTACAGAGGTGAGTTCATATTTCTTGAAAGAGCAGTTGTTGCAAGAATAATACAAATGAGAAATTGTTTAAGGGGTAAGATCAGCTTTGTGTATAATCTTGTTTCTGAAGAATTTTCAAAAGCAAATTATTCTAAAGGCAAGTGAAAAGCTATTAACCAATACGCATAGACAAATAAAGATAAAATCCGAAGTTCTATTGTGAAAGAGGAATTTGGTGCAATAGTCTGTAATTAAAGCTATCTGAATGTTAATCTTTTTCCTGAAATGAGAAATACTGCCTTTAAAATAAGTTGTGAGAAATAATGTAAAAATAAATTGAAGGTGTAAGCTAAAAGTTAACCTTTCCAAAGTTAAGCAATGCATTATATTAAAAAAAAAAAAAATTAACATTTGTGGATTTCAGCCTGTAATTAGGGAATGTGTTATCAAACAGAAGAATTTAGAGTTTGTTTAAAAAATAATTTTAAAAAACACCGAAATTGCATAGTTTGTTTTTTTTCTTCTTCCTTCAAGAAAGAAGAGCTTAGTTCCCAATTACATAAATCAGTGAATGGCTAGTTTCAACATACCCTTTTACATTCCTTCACAGATCTTTCAGTACCTGAAGCATTTTACACTCTCCTCAGAATGCTGCTGGGTAATCTTATCCTTAGAGAAATCTTCGTTAGAGATAAAATTGGCATCTTGGTTCCTGTGTTTGTTTCATGTATGCATTGGTTAAGGCACCAAGAATAACATTTCCTTTTAACAAGTGCTTATATATTTGCTTTTATGTCTAGAGCTGGTATGGGTAAACCTGATGTTTGTTTGAGAATTTTGTTTGTTTTTTCTTAATCGTATTGGGTTGGCGGGTGTGTGTGTGTGGGAGGAGGGTGGTTCATAGTCTGAAAATTTTTGAAATATATTCAGACTTGTATTGTGGAACAACTAGAATTCTTGTGAACCCTTCTGTACTTGATTCAGAAACCTATATTGCCTTCATTTTACAAGAGACAGCATCCTAAGGATTCACTGGTTGCAGATAACTCAGTTGACCATGTTACCACAATGTGATGTATTTATTGTAGGAAAACATGTTGGAAGTTCCTCCAGGAATCCACACTTTGCACACAAAAAAAAATTGAAAATGAGCATTGCTAAAGACTGGAGCAAAATTTACAAACCTGCCATAGTGACATAGGCGCTAAGACCTGCTGATTTTCTGTGGGGATTGAAGTATTTTTGAAAATTTTACTTCTAGTGTAAAATAAGCTGTTGTCTGTGTTTAGGACCCAAGAATGGAATTCCAAGAGCAGATAGGCTGAAAATCCATTCTTTCTCCTCAAAACAAAGGGATTAAACTGGGATTGTGTGCTTTATTTAGTGTGCCTCACACTAGAGAAGGGCAGCTGGGACTTTTCTCCAGGGGTTTTAACAAGGCCTGTTGTCAGTGGGGCTGGCTATATAAATAGCTCCCTATTCACAAAAAAGGAGAGAGGCTGATTTTGGTAGGAGATGGCAATGCAAAGACACTGTTGGTCTCTCTAGGAAGAAGCGGTAAGTAACCCATTATCAGCCTAGCTTTCATGCACTGGTTTTGGTTTGGTTTTTTTTGACTTGGGGAATAATTGTGAAAGAGATCTGTATGGGGATTGGCCAAAGAATTTTTGTTGGGGAAACAACATGTTGAGCTTTTTAACTGAATTGAGGATCCTCTTATAATTCACCTTCAGAGAAGACCGTAATAACCTGTAATTCAAGTTTGCTGAAGTTTAATAGATATATACCCATCCTTTCCTTGAGATTTGAGGGTTATTCTTACCATACATTTTAGGGCTTTTTAAAGATCAGATATTTGGAATCTGGGATGATCACTCAAGAGCCATGAATCACCAGGCTCATGACTATCACAAAGTTCTAAATTCTTTTGCTTATCAGCATCTAAACAATCTTGTGACTATATTATAATTGCTGCTCTTAGAGAACAAGAATTGCATGTAGGTAATCTTTTTTGCTTTTCCAATTTTTAAACATAAATATCTTCAACTAGCTTCTTTCATTGAGGTATTTGTATAACTCATATCATTAACGGATTTTATCCTGACGACATTATGGTGAGGTATGGAAATATTTTCCCCATTATACAGGTGGGGAGCTGAGGGATAGTCAGAGATAGTGACTTGCCCTTGTCATGTATGAAGTCTGTGGCTGAGCTGGGAATTGAAGCCATGTCCCAGTGGTCTATCTACTAGACTATCCTTCCTGCTACCTTGATAACTTGGTACTTGTTGGGTTTGTGATTTCTTTAAGATTGGTTACTCTTGTAATTCAACTGGCTTTGGGTTAACAAGAAATGTCCTTTCCCTTCCCACATTTGTTTTCAGTGCAGATAATTGCCGCCTGAGCCCACTTTCAGACTGCACTACAACACCCTCCTGCATTCATTGGCTTCCTTCTGTTTTTATTGCAGGTTCTGTGCAAGCTTTCTCACACAGCTCTGCCAATATATACACACTTGCTTTTCCAGTTGATGGCTTCTTCTGAACAGATACTGCCAATTACACACTGGGTTTATGCTATCGATAAAATATCCATCAGGCATTTGTCTGGGACCATAGGTCTCCAGAGGTGAAAGATTAATGCCTCAATCCACTCACTCCACAGCCTAGCTCCTAAAATTCCTTTTAATTTTAGTTACAGAAGAACTTGCTAAATTACTAGTATAACTGAATCATTTTCAAATGCCACCTAGACTTGATTTGAGCACAAATACCAAATAATATAGCTCATCACTTAATTTGAGCTTCTGCTATAATTATAAAAACAAATAATTTCATAAAAGTTAAGTGGTTTTTGTACATGAAGAGTGAACCCCTGTACATACAAGTTGGTCATCTGTGTATGCAGGTGCTTACACACCACAAGATGACATTGAGACTCACTGAAAATCAGTCACTGTATTTGCATGTTTGTGTCATAGCTTTGGTTGACACACACATTAGAAATTATAAATTACAATTGCAGAATTACTTTAAGGATTCTCTTCTTACCCACAGGACAAAAATATCCCAAGATATTGAAAGACTGATTCATCAGAATGATATTATAGACAGAGTCATGTATGACCTTGATAACCCCAGGTAGGCTATGTTTTTATAAAACTCTTCTATTTGATGATTACCAGTTTTGCTTTCTTCAAAAAAACCTATTTTGATTTAAGACAAAGTACAGTTGATATTATGGTTGTGGAAAAGTCTGTATTCCTAATTAGGGCAATACCCTTTTTTTTTTTTTTTTTCCTCTGTGATCTTGAATGTATTTACGGTATTTTGGATAGATTTCCAATCCAAAATCTGAATTAACCAATGAGTTCTAAAGATCCATTTCATTTGCTTTATAATTGTCTTTTTTCCCTTTCTTTTTAAAGTTACTCAGTGCCAGAAGAGGGGGAGATTTTGAAATTCAACTCCAAATTTGAGTCTGGAAATCTGCGCAAAGTTATTCAGATTAGAAAGTAAGCTACCTTTCATTTTCTTACTGTGTATATGGACTGCAATTTTCCTGTTTTAAGAAGACTTATTTTTCTTCGTTAACCTTCAGAAACGAGTACGATCTCATTCTGAACTCAGATATAAACAGCAATCACTATCACCAATGGTTTTATTTTGAAGTCAGTGGAATGCGGACCGGCATTGGTTATCGGTTTAACATCATCAACTGTGAAAAGTCGAACAGTCAGTTTAATTATGGTAAGACTACTTTTCAAAACAGATCGAAAACTAGCATGTAGGAAAACCCACTGAACTAGTCAGGATCACTAGTTTATTCATATCTTTATTACAAATAAAACTCAAAATATTTCATGTGTTAGTGTCATTAGTGAGCTATAAAATAAGCAACTAAAAAAGTCCATGTGTGAGGATTTAAAATGATTTTTAAAATGGAAAATTAAGGAGGTATTATTTTTTGAGTAAAGCTGGAGTATAAAAATGCTGTTTCTGGCTACTGTTAAGAGTGGTACAGCTGTCACCATAAGGTTCTGGAAGAGACAACCTGAGATGCAAACTGGAAGCTATTAGTCGCCCTCTGAAAATTTATACATGTTTAGTAAATGAAAATAAACACAAACATTGTCAAACAACTTTGTCTCCTGGATTTTATGGAGTTACATGGGAAGGAAAATGCCATATTGCTGAGAGATTAAATGTAATAAGTAATTCCATGTAGGAAATCAGAATGAGCTATAGCTTTAGGTGGAAAAAACCCCCCAAGTTCTTTTTTGAAACTTGTTTATTTACATCATCATGTTGGAAATGTTTCTGCTTCCAATGTGACATTTGAAATTTCTAGCTGGTACTGTCTGGGTGATGGGGTGGGCGCAAACCCCTCCGTTCAAGGATGTAAAAGGGAGTGTGGGCCAGATAAGGTTCTTTTCTTCTATTGACTGAAGAATCAGTGGCCTTAGAACACTTCCTTCATTGGTCTTTCTTTCTTTGCTCTCGGGCATTTTCCTGGTTAGCGCTTTTTTTAAAATTGTTTTTTCACCAGTGTCACTGTGAGCATTGAGGGTTAGTTTATAGGGATTATTTCCTTATGTTTTTCAGTTCTGCTGTGCCTCTCTTCCAGTAGTTGGGTCTGCGAACCTCTGTGGCAGCTATTAAGGCAGACTTCTGGTGCTGTGGTTCTTAACATGCCATAGTGTTGGTCACAGAGAGCTGTGTTCAATGTCTTGGGTACTTAGATGAAAGATCAGGACCAGATAGGTATTCCATCTATCTTGCCTTCATTCTGAGAACCTGGAAGGAGCAGAAAGATTGCCTCAGACTCTTTCTGGTGGAGGAAGCTCTTGAGATTCTGTTGGCATTCCAGTTTTAAATGCCAAGAATGGTCTATGTTGAAAAGTCTTTCACTCAAAAGACCTGTGTACCAAAAGAGCCTGCTTGTGATATTGATCAAAGCAGAAAGTAAAGGTTAATGGGAAGAGCATGAAGTCCTGCCATATAAGCCCAAGACTCCAACTAAGCATCAAGCTTTCTCTTTTCATTTATCTTGAGAATCGAATTGAAAGTTGAATATTGTTTCTCTGCACCTCCTAGGCAGCTAGGTAAAAACAGAAGGCTCCAATGTGACTTATAATCCAACAAATAAAATGCAACTGTTCACTGAATAACTGCAACAACTGCAGGGTAATACTTTTTCACAGAGCCCATAACACACTGCCACAAGAAGTTTGGAGGTCAAAAATAGCGATAACTCCGGATATTCTTTTATCCATATAAATGTCTAATCCTCCTTCAATCAAAAATTTTGGAAGGATTATTAAAACTGCTACTTGAAGACTTGAGCAAGTCTCTAGTGGAGGTTAGGAGGAGCCCTAACTTGAGTGGGACATGATCTCTTTTGCACTTTCTGAAGCAGGTAAGATAGCGTGGGGTATGCGGTTTTAGTACTGGGGTCTAGAGAATCTACTAGTCCTTAACTCGCTGGACCTGCCTAACCTGGATTCTCAGAAAGAGGCCAAATCCTGCACCCCAACCAGATAATATCCTTGTGCCTGATAGCTTGAATGATGCCTGTACAGAGTCTTCAGAAAGAACTTAATCTGCTGTTCAAGATATCTTGTTTCAAAGCACAAAATCTTCCACCAGGCTGACAAACATTTTCCATTTGGCCTTTTCTGTTTAGGAAATTCAACAACAGCTTTCTCCAGTGTCAGCTGCAATTCAAATATACTTTCCCTGAAATAATTGGGTCTGTCTCTAAGCCTGATAAGAGTATACCTGGCAGCGAGCTCTGCAAATCCTTCCTCTTTACAAGACCACATTATTTTCTCACATCCCACAGTGGTGAAAATTTTCACAGGGCTCCTTTATTTTCTCATTGCCAGGATCATAACGAGGGCAGCCATGACCAAGGGTCAGAGCTGGTTCAGTTCTGAGGCTGGAAGTAGCGGAGGAGTTCCTAGGTTCCAGGCCAAAGTCAGAGTCCACGTCAAATTTCAGAGTCTAGGTTAGGAGGCCTAATCAAAATCCAGCCAGGGTTGAAGCCAGGAGTTCAGGAGGAAAAGAGTAGGAGTGGTTGTGGCAGTTACAGGAGTTCTGCAATGTCGACTGGACATTTTGTGAAATGCCTCTTGGGTTTATATAGTGCAGGGAACCAGTCAGGAGCTGTGAGGCTGCAGCCTATCAGAACCCTTGAGGTAGGACTTCCTGTGGTGTGTGTTTAGATTGAGTCCTGGGCAGTGGAATGCAAGCTGGTTACAGCTGCTGCCAGGTAGCAGAATGGAGATGGCCCCTGCCCTGGAGCGCTACAGGCTGGATTCTAGACTCTCAGTACCGTACACCACCAGTCAGGGAATCTCCTCTTTTCTGAGACTCTACTTTACTATTAATTGCATGACTGGGGAAGCCTTCTGAGCCATAGCTACCTGCCATTCTGGTAGCTGTTGCATGTGATGGGAGGATAGAAGACATTCAGTTCCCCAAGGCAGACCCCCATATATGGCTTTTCACAAGGGAAAGGTCATGCTCAAATCTCACCCTAAGTTTTCTATCCAAGGACATTTCTGACTTCCCTGTCAATTGATTCATCTCCTGGTTTTCTTCTGTAATCCACGTTCTATCCTCAGATGAAATCAAATTTCACATTAGAAGTTGTGAGAACATTGTCATTTTTAGATAGAAGCAAGCCATTCAGGTACACACTTAGACTCTTTATAACAGTTGCTGAAAGTGTTAAGGGATAACCCATATCATCCAAGAGACTAAGTGGGCCTTGTTGTATACCAGGACTTGTTACAATCTGGCTATGATAGATCTACTTGGACATATTAGGGCTCAAACAGCCTCTGTGGCCTACTTAGTTAACATCCCCATATCAGAAATAGATAGAACAGCAATGTGGAGCTAAAGCCACACATTTACCACCCGCTATTCCTTGGTATGAGCTTCCAAGGTCACAATTCAAGTAGAAAGTCTCTCACTCATTGCTATAAAGCTAGGTAAATAATAGCCACCAAGAGTGGAATCTGTGTGGGGAATCAATTGAAATAAGAATGGTTATGTATGCTATAGAGTGTGAGTGTGCATGGGAGGGGAAAGAGGTGGTTGATTGGTGGTTGTTTTTGGAGATGTGCTGTCCATGCAGACTTTTGCTCTGTTTTCTTCTAAAAGACATCTGGCAACTCAAAAGTCATAATGCTTTCCCATGATACATTGATGTGAAATATGTAAAATTCCTCTTAGAGCTAAGAAAACTGCTCTTAACAAATAATATATTCAAACAAAGTTAATCCTAATGTGTGCTTCCTAATTATTCACTAGCAAACTTCTGTTTTTATGAAGTTGTTGAATATTTAAAACTGTCTTCATAGTGTGATAGTGCATGGTATGGGGTTGTGATTTCTAAAGCACAGTAACATGTTGCCTATTAATTGGTCTGTCTAGACCTTGCTACTGCATGCTAAAGATTTGCTAACATGCTTGAATGTATACCATTTGGCAAAGGAAACATTTTTCTAATTTACCTGAAAAGCTCTGCTTATTAGGCAGCATCATCTGTTTTTCATTCTGGTTATCATCCAGTTTTTTAGGTGTGTGGATTGACATGCAAGATATTTTATAGTTTCAGTGGGTAAGATGCGATTAAATCCAGGATCTTATCATTAACAGTCTATTCAATCTACTGCATTATTTTTAACTTACATTTGGTCTCTTTTGACCAGATGTTTCCTTTGTCCTTTTCTCATCTTGAGTCATTTTTAATTTCATCTGACTCTTGGCTGCCAGAAGATGGTACAACATGACATTCAGTCTTTATAATGCACCTTGTAGGTTAGACTATTATTAAAAAGTGAAATGACTATAGTGAGTTCATATAAGATTGGATTTAGATGTGATCCATTGCATATTATCTTTACAAACTGTATTCCATGACAATATGATAAAAACTTAATGCATTTTTCTTAAAGGTATGCAGCCCCTCATGTATTCTGTTCAGGAGGCATTAAATTCCAGGCCATGGTGGATTCGCGTTGGGACAGATATTTGTTACTATAAGTAAGTATGGCAACAAAAAATGGAGAGCAAATTTATGGTGTTACGCTGAAGATTAAGAAAAAATCTAAGGCCGTGTTTTCACTGAAATTGCTGCGTCAATCCCCATGGATTGACATAGCGGGATCGTTTGAGCAGCCAGTATAGACGGTCAGTCATTCCCAGACATGTGTCCTTTTGAGCTAGTAACATCCCCCCCATCTTCCCCCCCACCCCCCACAAAGAGTAACATTGCGTTGAAAGGAAAGCATTTCCCGTTGACGCAACTGAGTGAAGATGCCGCAGTAAGGGGGAGTAAGTTGGTCAACCGTACGTAGATTGCAGATCTCCCGTGAATTTAGCATGGCAGTGTAGACAGTGGTAATTTTCATGAATAAAACAAGCACAACCCTGAAATGTGTTGTGGTAATTTACTTCAATATTTCTATAGCAAAGCAATTTTGTTGATTGGTTGGTTTGTTTTTGAAGTTTCTTTAGATGTTGAAAAGTGAATTTAGAAAATAAATTGAGGAGTTGCTGCTATGTCAATAAGACTTTCTGGTAAACTATTCATTTAATAACTTGTGCATGTAAATATTTAAGCATATTTGTATTAAGGGTTTACCACATGTGGTATTGTTAACTTTCTATTGGGAACCTGTGATGGAACATCTTTTAAGGTATTCACTCCTTTTGTTGGAGAGATACTAGAAGATAGAAAAGCAAAACTACTTATCTTTACAAATAGCCGTATCATGGGAGGAGCTGTCATGTCCCCACTTGTTACCCTTTTTGTTTAGTGGATGTGGCCCATTGACAATAAATGATGAAGAGTTGAGAATGTTTAAAGAGGGAAAATTATCTTTTATAGTGAACTAGCCACTCACAGTCCCTATTCAGACTCAGTCTGATAATGTCAAGTTTGCATATGAATTCCAGCTCTGGAGGTGTTTCACGCTGAAACTGTTTTTGAAGCTTTTTTTGCTGAAGTACTGTAACTTTCATGTCAGTTATAGAGTGTCCAGGGAGTGTCACCCTTAAGTCTTTTTACATTTCCCCTTAAAAATTCCCACCATTTCTACTACAGTGCGTTTCTACCAATAGTAGCAGCAATGTACATAGGTGTTTTATCCATCATGTCATCTCATCCTTCTCAGAGCCAGGGCAGTTTTTCATTATACTGTCAGAAATGATAATATCTGATGTCATAAAAGTATCTAAAAATCTCTACTAAGACTTTTATGTTGATTTCACTTCACTTTTAGGAATCACTTTGCTAGAAGTTCAATTGCTGCTGGTGGTCAGAAAGGAAAATCCTATTACACAATTACATTCACAGTGAGCTTCCCACACAAGGATGATGTCTGTTACTTTGCTTACCACTATCCATATACATATTCAACGTTGAGGGTGAGAGAATACCTGAACCGGGTTACTTAGCTGTTCATTTATATTGGTTCATAGCTTTCCATGACAAAACTCTGTTTCCTTCTACATATTAATTCATTAATATGAAAAGGGTATCTAAATGAAAGCATATATGTTGAAAAGTAATAAAACACTATTAAAAGTTCAAATAAGAAAGGAATCACTTAGAATATATGTAGCAAGTTTGTTTGTTCCTTAGAACAAACACTGCACGTAATTTGGCATGATCTTCATTTCCCTGTACCGTATGTCTGATAATTGTAGGAATTATAGCTATATCAGTAATTGACTTAGAAGATATTTCCTTTTCTCCCATTCTCCCCCCTTCCAAAAGGCATTGAAAACATCGACAGCAGGAATGTGTGGATAAAAATCAATTGATCAATATAATTGCTCTATAAAGTTGCTAGAATGACATCCAGTTTACCGTAACCCAGACCTATCTCCCACTGAACCCTATGGGAGTCTTTTTATGGACTTCAGTGGGATTTGAGGAGGCTAAGATGATCATGTCAAATTACAGAGTGGTAGCCCTGTTAGTCTACGTCAGCCAAACAAACATGACAAATAAGTCTAGGTTCTATCTTTCTTACCTGTCTACTTATACCTTGCTCATTACTGATATGACTGCACTATTAACATTAAGATTAAATAGGATTAAAAAAAGACACATTTTCAGGACAGTCAATTAACTTAAATTATGGATTTGTGAGTCTTTGTTAATGTTTTATAAAGCAAAGTGAGATGTGTAAGTAGAATGTGCTGTATTGGTTATATTAACAAAAGTTGATCTGGGACTTGCCATGTAGAATAGATTAATATTGAATGAGCCTGATCATATACTACCATTTACAAACCAAACGGCTGCTGCTTCAGGAAGCATCATCTGGTAGAAAGCAGAATGAAAGAGGATGATGCATAGAAGTGGAGAATGATCCAAAAAAGATTAAGAAAGTCTCAGAACATTGTACACAAGAGAAATGCATATCAGCTATAGATAAAGTAGAAACCCAGAAGGTATTTCATGGCCAAAATAATGATAGGGGAATTATCGTCACTACCTGGAACAATAAATATAAAATACTTAAAGAAATCTTTATTTGTCATATACAAAATTGCAAAGGATTTAAGTACCTTTTCATCATTTTGGGGATGAAGATGCATCTTCAGAAACTGGAATCCATGCACAACCCTCAGCAGATCTATTTCCGACAAGATATTCTGTGTGAGACCCTGTCTGGGAACAGCTGCCCTTTAGTCACTATCACAGCCATGCCAGAGTCAAATTATTATGAACATATCTGTCAGTTCAGTAAGTATAAATTCTCTCTGATATGCTTAAAAAAAATGTTAGCTCCTTCTAAAAACATTAATGCTTCATTTGTCTGCAATTGTTGGTGTGTCTTTGCTGTAAAAATAATGCAACAAAACTCCATGAATTTGCCAATGGTTGGTCTTACTGCTTTTGTATTTCTCACACACTCACGCGCAAGCACACACACACACACCCCGATTCTTGAATTGTTCAAGATAAATGTTGGATCTGTATATTTTCTAAATTAGATTTTTCTTTCTTTCATTTAAAAAAGTACTCAGGTGTCAAACAAGATTTGTTCTTATGCTACATTTTATTAGTATGTTATTTCAAGACAGTTCCTAACTTCTGAATCTTTAATTTTCTTCATGGTCTCATAACAGTTCCTCAGTCCAAAAAGATGTTTCTTCCAAAGAGCCCATTTCATAACTCTCACATTGTTACTGGTGATTGTACAACCACCGGTCCCAAAAGCATTTCATTTCTTTTCTGAATTTCTCTTACTTATTCAGAAAGGATTTGAAATTATAGTATATAAAGTTCTTTTAACTGATGGTGTTTATGTAGTTTTTTCATGTTTCATTAAACTTAAAATCCATTGAGACACTCGTGTAGCAATCAGTATTATTATAAAATACTGTCATACTTTATTAAGAATCCAAAATTGATGTGAACAAATTTTCAAAAATACTGTATACCACCTTCACCAACTCAAGTTAGCTACTGAATTTCAAACTGTTTAATTTACTTGTATTTTATCTTGCAATTTTTTTAATGCTTTTTTTTTTTTTTTTTTTAAGGGAATCGTCCTTATGTTTTCTTATCTGCTCGTGTACATCCTGGAGAGACTAATGCAAGCTGGGTTATGAAGGGAACATTGGAATATCTTATGAGTAATAACCCCACTGCCCAGAGTTTACGAGAATCCTTTATTTTTAAAATTGTCCCTATGCTCAATCCAGATGGTGTCATCAATGGGAAGTAAGTTAAACTATGATAAGAAAAGTACAATTAATTAATGTGAGATCTTTTTGTATCTTCTCATAAGAAAAAAATTCTAAGTCTTGAAAATAAAAATGCATTAGTTTTCCAATATTAACACAGAATCAGTATTCAGCTGAATTTTCATAGTTAGATTTTTAGGCATCTTCTAGCATTTTGGTAGTTAGCAAAACTACTATCTACACATTTTACTTACAAAGTATTTTCCTGATTTCTCCAGCAAGACATATATACTAGTAGTTTTGAGAGCCTCCATGATAGACTATGAAAATCTTCCTTTTAAATGTAGGGTGTTTATACACAGTCTATGGTTTGAGATGGCATCTTGTCTAAGAATTAATTGGGGCTTTAAGCCACAGCCCTGGGCACAGAAGGCAATATGGAATTTAATAGGGAGGCTTATGCAAGTGAGAGCAGAGGTGGAAGCACAGTGCAATTGGTGATGGGTCCATAGCCTCATCCATCAATGTCATATACCAGGTATGCCACAAATTCGTTGGACTGTAAGAATATTACTGCAGCAGATCTGTCAGAATGGAGGTAATGATATAATTAAACGATGAACCAAATATATAGCATTGTTTAAGATTTATATATTATGCTGAATCAAGGTTTCTTAGAAAGCTGTCTTCTAGTACTTTTTTGTTGGTGCAGAATCAGTAGTGTAAATGGGTCCCTTTTGTATACCTGTAACAGAAGATAATGCTTAAAAAAAATAAATAAATAAATAAAAAATAAGGTTTTAGGACAGACGACCTTAAAACCAGCTCACTAAAAGGGACAAAACAGGTACAGAAGTAATTCAGATTGGTCAGACTTCTTGTACGAGGCATTTTAAGCACCGTGAATGCGTTTGTTTGCAAAAAGTCAGCTGGCCAGTGACCAATCTGAATTACTTCTGTACTTGTTTTGTCCGTTTTAGTGCGCTGGTTTTAGGGTTGTCTGGTCTAAAAAACTTGTTTTAAATGATATTTTTCAATCAAGACTAAAAGTAGATCAAATCAAATCTTATGGACAGCAGCTTTTCAACCCCCCAGGGGGTTCAAACTAGTGATTGCTGTGTTCCCAGCCTCCTGCCCTAACCCTTGTACCACAATGTCAGATGTCTGGAAGGATTTGTGCTGGGTGCAGGTTGCCATTAAAACCTATAAACATTATGCCATCTGCTGGGGAAAGCACAGGGAATACACAGACAGATATAAAGCAAAGTTAATATAAAGGTCACCTTATAATAATAATAAGTACCTTCCACAGAACTTGCTTTTGCAATATGTTTTTCCAGAACATATTTTATCGGAGTTTTACATGCATACCTCACAAATGTCTTTTTGTAGAACAATAGATGGGATGTGCTGTTGATCTGCCCTAAATTCTCAACTTCTTAAAATCCCTGGATTTCTAGGTTGAGGAACACCAAATTTACACAATTATAATTAAAAGAAAGAGTGAGTTCTGTGGCACTGTTAAAGCCCAACAAATATATTTATAGCACAAGCTTTTATGTCTGTAATCCCTTTCTCAGGTCTCAGTTACATCTCTGGTTTTCCCACAAAAGCTTTTGCAATAAATATATTTGTTAGGCTTTAAAAGTGCCATGGAACTCCTTCTTTGTTTTGGTTTTGCTGGAATAGATTAATACAGCTACCTCTCTGGAACTTGTCACAATTATAATTGTATATATTGTTCTTAACTTTAGTTATCTGAAGACATTACAATTAACTAAAAATAAAATTAGGTCAAAATCCAATACATTTACACAATCTCATCCAAAATTAATAATCCTCACACATAATAGAAGAAAATCGGATGGCTTATAGTCTGTATGAGATAAAAGGGAAGCCAATTCAGTATTCAAACACTTCGTCAAAGAAAAGGACTAACACAGGGGGAAAACAATTCCCAATTTAATACATCAAGGCTTAACCGCAGGGTTCCACACTGTCATTCTTTAATATTAGTATCCCCACCCAGACCCCAAAGGGATGGTCACAGATGTTTCAATACCATTTTTAATAAAGACTTGTATGAAAAGCTCAGTTTACTACATTTGACTCTCAAGAATTTAGGTGGAAACACTTTATTTAGGTTATAAACAGGTTTTAGGTTATAATTTTGCTTTAATTAGTAAACATGACAGAAGATATGACTTCCTGAGCAAGTAGTTTCTAAAAGATTCTGTCACGTCATGCTTCACATAAAAGGTGCTGTCATGCCTTCACATAAATAGCCCATGTGGGCATTACAGCTGCTCGGTTACATATGCCACCTACCTACACTTATCCACACGCATTCCACCAATCCTTCGTTGGTTAAAAACTCATGCTATTGCATGAAAGCCAAGAATGTGTGTCTGCACTCTAAAAACCAAAAATAAAATCCTGAAAAAGGCTGTATAAACTTACAGCACTGCTTAAGTCTTTCTGGAACATTGCTTGGTTTAGAGACTGATCTTCTTGGTTTCTGTTGGTTTTTTACTAGCTAGTTGGTCTCCTGAATGCTACCAGGCTTATCTGTGAAAGGTCTTATATGTTGGCTAATGTCGAGTTCCATATCCCTGCAATTGTCAGTCAAAGCAGAGGTGGAAGCAAAAGCCTTGCTAGAAGTCATGCGGCTTCTGGAGCTGTGATGATGTACACAGCATACATGAGTTACTTTTGAAGCCACTATTTTAAAGGCTCACAGCTTCCTCCTTGAGTTGCCTGATACATCTCAGTAAGATTCCTGTGAAGTTACCAGGTCTTCCATCCAGTTAGGTTTGATTTGATCATCTTCTTAAAGATGGGAGTCGTTTCCCTTTTCAGCAGGTGGCATGAAGAACTTTAGAAAAATTCAACAGATTCAGCAAATCTATAATGGAACATTGCTGACAGTTCCAAAATATCAAATTGAGAAGACAAATTATGATCACAAGATAGTGAACTAGGAAAAAAAGGTTGAACAATAAAATCATTGACCATCTTACAAAAATAAAAAAAAATATAACTGTTACAAATTTGGACCTGGCTTATCTCACACATTCAAACATCTAGTTTTCACAACAGATAAAGTGCCTTCCTCTACTCTGAGTAAGTAAATTGGCAAATAGCTTTAAATAAAAATTAACTTCCTTTTTAATTTTAGCGGATACAAATAATATATAACAGTTAAATTAACTCTTCTGCAAGAATACATTTTTTTCTTAATATAAATTTGAGTTTAAATTCTCACTTGACCACACACATTGAGAATTGATCACAGGCAAAACTTGGATTAGTAAGGGTAGCTTTTAAAGTAATTGAAGCTCTATTGTGAGACACGCATTCATTTATAAATTTGTTTTTCATAGCCACCGCTGTTCTTTAAGTGGGGAGGATCTGAACAGACAATGGCAACACCCAAACCCAGACCTGCATCCCACAATTTACCATGCCAAGGGCTTACTGCAGTATTTGGCCGCTATAAAACGTTTGCCTCTGGTGAGTATGTTTGTGTTGGCCTAAAATAGGTATTTCAAAATCATTTTAGCTTTGTGTACAGATACTGTCTTCCTCTCTGTAATAGTGAACACATTTCTAGGTCGTTGCAACTGTCTCTAGTGCTTACAAATGTGACTTAGTGAGTTGATTAGAAACTTCTGTAACTATGGTTAAAGCTGCAGAATGTTGAGTTATAACTACTCCGTTTTGATCCATTCATGAGCCTTTCAGTACTGTGTATCTAACATTTGTTTCCAGACATTGTTAAATTAGAAAATGGTGGAAAAAAGCCGCGTATTTTAACATCAAATTTTTTTTAAGGAAGTTGTAGTTTCAAAAACAGTTAAATTCAGAAAGTTCTAGATATGTTGTGTTGCTAGGTTTGAAATTTTCTTTGGAACCGGCCTTGTTTTATAAACCCTGTGCCAATTTGGAATATTTGCAACATGACTGAACCTCTAGTTTGTGCTTATATTGTATATATGCACAACTACATAAGCCCCCAAATTTATGCATATGCTTAATAGTGCATTTGAGTCATCCTTTTGAAACTAGTGAAGTGTCACTGCAGAATCAGGACCCCAAAGGTCAAAATCAGGATGTTCCTATTGAATTTAATGTGGAAGGGAAAGCCAGGATTCTTTTTTTTTTTTTTTTTTTTTTTTTCCTTGCAGTGGCACTCCCAGACATTTCTGGTCTTCCTCTTCCAAAAAAGAGTTAGAAAATTCAAAGGAGAAGAACTCTAATCCTTAGAGAAGGCACATGGGTATAGAGTACAGAGCTCTTCCCTCAGTTCATGCACATCTTCATTTTACTTTTCAGTATGCAGCTAAGTTAGCAATGCGTATATGTGTAGCAAAGTCTTCCTTATTTCACACTTTGAGTTTAGAAGAAATTTCAGTCTATCAAAAATCTATTGTGCATGCAACTTTGAAAGCCTTCTAACTCCATTTAACCACCTGATTTTTACTAGAACACTCAAAGGTACTTCTGAGGAAGGATTCTTTTTATGCCAATTTTTTAACCCCAACCCTTGCAGCTGTAGCTGAAGTTAAAAAACGCTTAAATAGGATTGAAGAATAGTTTCTTTTGCTCTCCTCCTACTCAAAACTGACTGCACAGATTGAGTAAGACATTGAAATTTAAGATAAGCTTTGGCATGGACCAGTTCTGTCTGACAGATGAAAGTTTCAGGAGTTATGAGTGAATGAGGCTAGGCGTTTGGACAGGATATCTCTCTGAAAGCTTAACTCTGGTTGGGGTTGTTGCTATTGCTTCTGCTGTGATAGAAATGATTAAAGTCACATTTTAACTGGAATAAAACCTACTATGCTTTCTTTTTAATATGTTGATTGTATAACTGTCTCTTTCGTTTGCTAATGCTGGCTTTTTTAACATATGTTAATGAATGCAGTTAGGATGAGAGATGAGGAAATGTATAAAACTTTGTATCTTATGCTGTAGCCTGTTTTCAAATGTTGCTTTAATTTCTCCATGTGTTGTAGGTCTACTGTGATTATCATGGTCATTCTCGTAAAAAGAATGTATTTATGTATGGTTGCAGCATCAAAGAAACAGTGTGGCACACTGTGAGCGCTGCCTCTTGTGACCTGATTGAGGACCTTGGTTATAGGGTGAGTAAAAGTTAAAACTTCAAATAAGTTATTAAAGTATAATTATATCATGATTTCATTGTGTCGTTGCTTTTTTCCACCCCACTAAGAATAATGTTAATCTGATCTAAAATGTCTAAGTACTTAATGTTTTGTCCAAGTATTCATCGCAATAATAGGTGGTGTTCGCTTGCCCCTAGGATATGCCATTCTCTAGGAGACGTGCATTGCAGATGCCACATAACTACAATTTATGCTTTGGGATTTGTGCTGTAAAACCAATACATATCCATGCGCAAACAAGTGTTACCGATTTACTGTAACTTACTTTAAGGTAATGCTGGGATCTAAACTGGAAAGTAACGTTTGATTGCTTTTACTTTTTTTGGTTGGAAAAACAGCAGAGGCAACTTCCTGTTTCCTTGTTTAATACCATTCTCAAGCCTGAGGGATGGTGTCATTGCGTACAGTGTGATTACAAGTTCCAAAGGGATATCCATGTCAGTCTAGTTCAGTAAAACTCTTCTGGCACTTTTAAAGACTAACAAATTTATTTATCGCATGAGCTTTCACGGGAGAAAATCCCACTTCATTGGATGCTTGAAGATGGAGGACTTACAGAATGGGAGGCAAATAAATGCTGTTCCACACTGAATCTAAACAACTCCTTTGATTTGCTGCAACAGTCTGTCCTGATTCTATCACTTGCATGGTTACTTAGATGGTTGCAACTTCTGCAGTAAATGCAGCAGGTGTCCTGCATACAAAGTGCAGTGAATGTGGCATAAGATTGCAGGCAGAGAAGGTGTGGTCTCCTGGTTAAAGCATTTGAACGCTACACCAGGAATTTGGATCTATTGTTGCCTCTACCACACAGTTCACATATATTACTGGACACGTCACTCAAACCAGACTTTTCAGAGGTGGTCACTTTTGTGTTTCTTGTTTCTGGTTGCTTCATCTGAGATGTGATTAGAAGTGCTGAGAGCTCACAGTTGCAACTGAAGTTAATGGTGGCCATGCTAGGAAGATATAAAGGACTATACACTGTTCCATATTCTGAACATCAGGTCCTGAGTGTCTTAAATTGGCCCCCCAAAACTCATGGATACTTTTGACTTTAATGTCTCCGTGCCTCCGTTACCCATCTGTAAAATACGGTCAGTAATCTCAGAGGGGTTGTTGTGAAAATAGTCACACACTATAGAGATGAGCATCACAGAAAATATCAAGAAATTAATAATTCTGTCTTCAGAGCAGGGTTTGAATGAGGAGAGGACAGAACACTGAATAGTTCCTCATTAAGTGAACACTGTTCACCTTGTACAAGACAGAGACAGTAGTCCTGTGGAAAAAGTAGAATATAATCATGTATTTAGACTGTTTTCATACTGCATGTACACAAGGGGGCTGGATTAAGGCTTCATGGGTAGCCTTAATTCTGGCATTTCCTAATTTTTGAGTGCTTAACTGTGCAGCCATAATGTTCTTTTAATGTAGGGTTTTTTTGTGGGTAATATTTCCCAGTGTATTATTACTGCATAAATCTGTTTGATAAGGTGTTTTAAAATTAAGAGGTGAAAATGGAATTTTTGCATGCTCAAAATATCTGTAAAATAGTCTTTCCTGAATATAAGCTGCTTATTGTGTAGTTTTGCTGCCACCCTGTGGCAATCACAAATATACACAATAGCTTTTTTCTTTTTTACTTCAAAGATGACACTTTTTAAAAGGGGGCCTGATACATGCACTACTTTGCACACTTATTTTTTTCTTCATGGTTGTGCTCATCAATCAGGTGACTGCACATGCAAACTACTGTACTAGTTATGAATCTAACAAGAGCAAACAGTTATGCATGCTATGTGGTGCTCAAACTTCTGGACTCCCTTTAAAAGTGCCACAAGAGTCCAGTATTTGCGGGTTTTTTTTTTTTTAAGACTAACAAATGTATTTATTGCATGAGCGTTTGTTGGAGAATATTCCACTTTGTCAGATGCTTGGAGATGGAGAACTACAGAATGGGAGGAAAATAAATGCAGGGAAGTGTTAAGTCATAAGATGTGGTGAGACTGTTACAGCAAATCAAAGCAGTTTATTCTTTTGCACAGAGGCTGTCCTCTTTGTCCAATGTGTACATATAAATGGACACAAATTTGACATCAGAAATAACATTCAAAAACTAATAGGGAAACATTTCAATCTCCCTGCTCACTCCATTGACAATATGTTAATAGCTGTACTTAGGCAAATTGATAACAAATCAAAGCTTCAAAGAGAAACTGCAGAATTGGAATTCACATGCAGACTTAACACCATTGCCTTAGGGTTAAATAGGGATTTCAGGTTCCATACTTATTACAACAGATGATTTTACCTCACCTCCCTCTAATATGCTGTTCTCCACTGTTTGAATCTAAACAACTGCTTTGATTTGCTGTAATAGTCTGACCTGATTCTATGACTTAAACTTCCCTGAATTTATTTTCCTCCCATTCTGTAGTTTTCCATCTTCAAGCATCTGGCAAAGTGGGATTTTCTTCCATGAAAGCTGATGCAATAAATGAATTTGTTAGTCTTTAAAAGTGCCACAGGACTCCTGGTTTGTTTTTGCTGAACTAGACTGACACAGCTAACCCTTTGGAACGTGTCAAATACTGGATTATTTCCTTTGTAATTTCTTAGCAGTCTTTCATTATTTACACTTCATTATCCACCTCACTCATGTAAGCCTTGTCAACACTATGACATTTCAGAAACCAGCCCTAGCATTAATAACAAAGTACTATTATAGATCAGACTCTTGAGTTTTTTGACAAAGGCTGAAATATCTGAGCCCTATCTATATTGGCAGTAGTGCCATTTGCTAATAAAAACAGGGACAAAATTTGTATGGAATCCAAATTTGTCCATATTGCTAGAAATGAAGAGAGTAGTCATTGTCATACATTGCCAAACAAATTCAAATAACACATACAGCTTTTTTTGAATCTATCACACACAGCACCATGTTTTTGACTGAACTGAAATAATTTCTGCAAACTTTTCATGGGTGAAGGATAAAGGTCAAAAAGAAAAAGACTTGCAAGTGAACAGCTGAAGTTAGTGTAAGATTTTTTTCAACTACAGAAGAACTGAAGATATCAATGCTATTTAGTTCTTACATTTAAAATATTCGGTTTTGGTATACATAACATTTAAGGTTGGCGGGATAAGTTAATACACCTGCTCCCAGTTTTCTTAGTTTTAAGAACAGATGCCGTAGGAGGTCACCTGATATCTTAAATAGGATTTTCAAATAATGTATGAAAATCACTCTGAAGAGTACTTGTTTAAATATATCCTACACCAACATTATTTCCAGTGGCCTAATCCCAAGGCAGTTTGTTCATATAATGTACTCAGTGATTCAGAGTGCTGAGTTGAAATGTCACTGAATAGTCCCTTCTCTTCTCCATAATACTTTTTTCTTGGCCATTTTGACTCTTGCTTGTAGTTTGGTTAGTTAGAACATTACAAATGATTCCTGAATAAGTCACCAAGTATATATCAAATTAAGATGTCCTGTGCATGTGCTTTAAATGGGCATTTTTCAGATAAAGCCCCAGTTCAACAAAGGCCTGATCCAGAGTCTGTGGAAGGACTCCCATTAATGTCATTGGGCTTTGATCACACCCAGGGCTTACATATATGGTGAACTTTCAACCTATCACTGTTAAGCAAAGCACTAATAGTAAATTTGCATTGATTTTAAAGTTGAAAATTAAAAACACACAGTTAAGTGTTTTGGGCTCCAGTCTAGCAAACAATTGAAGTATGTACATACTCCTAAGCATGTAAGTAATTCTGCTGAAGTTGAACGTATGCCTGTGCTTAAAGCTAAGTATGTACTTAAATCTTTGCTAAGTTAGTGTCAGAAATACTACATATTATTTTAAAATACAGAACTTCCTATGAATCAATTACTGAAACTCAATATGAATAATCTAAATTATATTTCAGTTTTCGCACTACTCTCAGTTGCACCAGTAAAGCCTGCATTAGAGTCAGATCTTTTCTACTAGATATTTCATTTTTTGGTTTTTATGCACTTGTCTGTCTAACGTTTAATAATTGGGTTGCAGACCCTACTAGGCACATTTTAAAGATGGGGGAAGAATGAATCTTTTGGAGGTTTTGGCTGTTTTTACATAATGAAACATCACTTTGGATGGTTTTTGCAAAATCTTTATTCTGAAATATGAGATCTGAACTGTGGTAATGTACTGTGGTTTTGCTTTTTCTTAAAAACAAATTGAGTCTTTTTCAAATTACTACTCTGTAGACTCTTCCTAAGGTTCTCAGTCAGATTGCCCCAGCATTCTGCATGAGCAGCTGCAGTTTTGTAGTAGAAAAGTCCAAGGAATCAACAGCACGTGTTGTTGTCTGGAGAGAGATTGGAGTACAAAGGAGCTACACAATGGAGAGCACGCTCTGTGGCTGCGATCAGGGCAAATATAAGGTAAAGAAACTAGATGAAGTGAAAGCTTGCCTCTCAATTTTGTTTACCATTTGCTTTGATATCGCTTTTTTAAAACCCAAGTTGTCTGTTATTAAAAAGCTAAAAAACCCTACAACAGGATGGTCATGCACACTATATTGTGTGAAACAGTCTATTTCAATATAGTGTAAATTCCTTTATAATTAGTTTGGATCTATTATTCAAAAAATGTAATTTGTATGTTCTGTTGATTGTCCATATTAACAAGACTACTATTAATAGTCAATTTAAATAAAAATATTATGGTTGAAATTTTAAATCTACAAATCAAGAAATTCATGGTTCTTGCTGTTATTTGGAAACATTTTATCAGTTAACAGTACTTAACAAGTATTTTAATATAAACTTCTTGGATACATGCCCATTTGCAAGTCTTCGTGATGGAGAAGCCCCTCCTCTTCATCCACTAGACATTAGGTAATGCCTTCTCCAAAATTATTTTCCATGGCAGAAGCAAGAGGCAGATAAAGCCAAATATTTTCATGCTATTTTTGCAGCTCACTGTTCAGTAGTGAATAAATTTGCTTCCTTCTTGCCTCATTCTTAGCTCGGGGTCTTGTCTTTTGGAATTTTGTTTTCTTCAGAAGTGTCTCAGCAGTGCTGGATGAGAAAATCAGGGTCAGCAGTACAGCATAAGTTTATTCCCGTATGTCTTTTTTAAGAACCTGTTATCCAACAACCAACAGTTGAATACTGCTAAAAAGACCAAATGAAGAAGGCTTCAGGTCATCCACCATCTTATTTCCTTCCCCACAGTTCTTAGAAAGCAAATAATCTCTAACTGCCATGTTTTTGGTAAGTCTTTGAACAATAGCAGTACTTCTATATACATGGCACCCCCTTTAAGCTCTTGAAAATGCTCCTATCTTACATCAACCATTCTGACTAAGATCGGAGAAGAGTGGGGTAGGAGGAGAGCACATGATCCAATAATAGTACCTTACTGATCTAGGAGACTCTTGTTTTTCATTGTTTGACATGGTAGTGGAATCCCTGGTGAATATACCATTGTAGGAAGACTCTTAGTCAAAGGCAATCATCTACCTGGTCCCTGGTAACTTTAAACCAGTTCCCTGAAATCTGAGTGCCAGCAATGAAGTATAGTTATTCAACGAAAGCTGTCATCATCTTAGCTGTAGCAAGGAAAAATTCATCTAGTATTTTAAATGCCTGAATCTGAAATTAAAAAGGGCATACATTTGTAAAAAAATGCAGTAGAGCAAAGGACGTCGTCTATCTCAAATTCTGCTCACCAAAATCATAGAATAATAGGGTTGGAAGGGACCTCACGAGGTCATCTAGTCCAACCCCCTGCTAAAAACCAGGACCACTCCCACTAAATCACCCCAGCCAGGGTTTTGTCTAACCGAGCCTTAAAAATCTCCAAAGATGGAGATTCTGTCACCTCCCTAGATAGCCCATTCCAATGCCACACGTCTGTGTGTAGGCTTGAAATAAAGTTGATGATGGTTATAAAAATAATATATCATAGCAATTGCAAGAATTCAGAAGATCATTGTGCAGAGCAGAGATTTCTCTTCCCTGCAGCCTTCACTAAACTGTATCTCAATCTATCGACATCCATGTGAAACAATCTGTACTAACTGAAGCAGGCTTTGAGTCCGTCACTTCCTACAAATCAAGATAGTACTCGCTGTAGCAGTAACTGTGGACTGAAAATTTTCAATTTGCCTACTGTGCAATAGTGTACTGTAGAAGAGTTAAATATGATAGTTTCTATTAATTTTTCATGAATTATTAAGAATGAATTATTTATCCATTCATTCTTGGTAAGAAATAATTTTGTTTATTAGCTTTTAAACAAATTGGTGTATTTTATTCAGTTTTATACATCCAAAATATACTCATTTTTTTTCATTCTGACAGAACTTCCTGAAGAAAATCTTTTAGATTAAAATTTAAATACTGTAAATTCAATTTCTTTGAAAAATGACTTAATATACAACTGTTCTGCCTTTCCATTAATGAATTACAGAGGACGATAAACTGTGATTTAGGAATCTATGATTTCTTTGGTGCTGTGTGTGTCATTCCCGTTTGCATTGATGAAAATTAAACTCATGCACTGAGGGCAGAATATACCTCTGAAATACTGAAGTCTTCCAGAAATGGCTGTTCTATCCAGGATGAAGATTAACCTTTTAGTTTTGTAAATTCCTGATTAGTAAGCATTTATTTAAAAACTCTTGTCTACATTTCACAACTTCTTTGGAGCAAAATATTGTAACCTATAGCATAGAATACTGGAATGTGGTTTTAAGACAATACAGTGCGTATCTATATTTTTCATTTCATGCGTAGGGGTTACAGATAGGGACGCGAGAATTGGAAGAGATGGGCGCCAAATTCTGTGTTGGCTTACTGCGTTTGAAAAGACTGATCTCTCCACTGGAATTCAGTATGCCTTCTAGCCTCCTTGACATTGAAAATGAGTTGATTGAATCAAGCTGTAAAGTCACAAGGTAAAACAAATGAATTGCATTTATTGTCTTCCCAAAGAAATATATTATCCACATGGAGTCTAAAATAAACAAATCTTGCAAAAGCTTACATGAGTGAAGGTTTTAAAAATGTTTAGTGTGTGTGATACCGTCACAGGTGCCATGTACATTATTAAATGGTTGAAAGGTTTATTATGAAAAGGGTGTGTAACTGACTACATCTGAAGGAAACTGGTATATCAGATAGCTTTCTAAGCTCTTGAAAGAACAATTACATGGGCCAGATTTGTTGGCATAAATTTGTACAGCTCCATTGACTTCTGCGGAGCCCGGGCAATTTACACCAGCAGAGGATTTGGCACTGTAGTTCTAACTCATCCTGGGATTGCATGTTTCAGTCACTGTTTACAGAATTCCCAGTACTGTCAGAGAGAGGTCAGTGTGGATAAAACCCATGACTGTTTTTACGATTCAGTGGAGGCACTGTAATTTATTTATTTTTATTGAAGCTAATAGTATGGGGAAAAGTTTAATTTCAGGTTGCTGCTGTTTGTATTTTGACATTAGACAATTCCTTCTATTCTTGGGTTATCAGAATAGTATTACGATGGCTTACATTGGGCTAGTTTCTCTTTGCAAGAGAGAAAGAGACGCATTTGCTTTCGGTTTTAAACAAAAATATTGCGGAGCACAACAAAAAGGGCTAAAAACCTACAGAAACTACCACACCCCTCCAAGATATATTTATATTGTCCCCGATATTGGAATAGTCACTTGAAGAGTCTTTCTGCATATATTTCTGTAAGAGGCTTGCAGCCTTCTGCAAGCAAACTGTCCTAGCAGCAGCTTCTGTGCCTGAGAGTCAGGATAGAGGGAACGTGCAGCTCTTCCATTCTTTAATGAAGGCACATCAGGTGAGACACTTCTCTGATTTTGCTAACTATCTTTGCAATTGCCCATTGATTATGCTCATTATAAATAAAGACTAGCTTTTAAATTCTCCCCCCCAGTTGTAGCATGGACTACTAGACACATATTAGTTTTGGAAATTGTTTCCTGAATTAGTTAAGAAAAGTCTAGAGTTTATTGATTAGTTTAATTTGTTTTTAATTTGGAACTGTCTTTCTTCACCTCCCCTCATCCTACTGTAACTCAGTTAGAGTTTCCTCAAACTTTCCATTCTCCACTTCAGTCCAGAGGAAAATATTTTAGAAAGCTGTATCTCAAAATAATACTTTTTCATGAAACGTGATTATGCTAGACCTATATTAACATTAATTACAGCTTTGGTAAAAGCTGTAACTGTTTCACCTAGTGGTTTTTATTCAAGGGTTTCAAAGTACTTGATAGTTTTGTTAAATCCTGCAACATCCCTATAAGGTAGGGACATGTTTTATAATGACAACCACTTTACGGATGGATAATCTGAAACATAGGGGTTAAGTGATGTCTTACCTAGCAGCAGAGATTTTCATATGAAAGCGTATGTGGTGTTTAGTTAATGTGTCGTATGACGCTCCTGTTGTTTCTCTATTTAAGATGATGATTTTGTTTGAATATAATTTGTAAAGTAATCCTAAAGTACCAATAATCTTATTACCCATCTAAATCACTGAAGTATAATTTGACTTGTAAATGATGTCACTGTGACTAAACATCAATAAATGTGTGGAAAAAAAGCATGTATAGGTAATCTGGTACTCTATACACTTTGAGGTGCATTTTCCTTCACAAAATGTCCTCTGCAGGTCCCTCTTGTAGTAGTTTATATGCCATGCCTCACAGTCAATAGACTCATTTAAAGCAATAAACTTAGGAGGCATGTGTATATTGACCATGGGTAGAATACTTGTCCCCATTAATGGTCTTTCTGCATCTGCTAAGCAAAAGCAGTCACGAAGTATTACTTTTTGTTTCTGGTTTTGATTGGTGCCTTATCTTTAATAAATAAATAGTAGGGTACATACTTCCAATGTATTTAGTTGTTCATCTGAGGTTTAGAGGTTCATCTGAGGTGGAGGAGCTGCATCCTCTATTCAGACTAACAAAATGTGGAATCTCAAAAATGCATGGGCTTGAAGAAAAGTTTTGGCAGTAATAACATGGTTATCTCTGATTAGACACCTTAGGTGACGCCAGTGGTTTCAAGAGGTTCAGCCAGTCTTTCAATTCTTTACAAGTTTACTATTACCAAAAAGTATATTTTAGTACTTCAGTCCTCTAACTGAACATTTCAACTGTTTTGTTACATTTACAATGGAATGTGCATCTAATTTCATGAAGGAGCAAAGGAGGAAAACTTAAAAGTGATTGGAATTTTCTGGTTATGTTGACTCTCAGACTCAAACTATTCCTCCCTTCTCTTATTTGGAGAATTTATGTATACTGCTGAGGAGAAGAGGAACTGAAGACAGGTAGTGGAAGGACAGGCTTCTCTTAACTGGAATTTGAAATGGTCAGACAAATAGTTTGTGCATGCCACCTATCTGTTCATGGCTTTAAACACTTCCATGGCTCATAATATGCACAGCTTTCTACAGTATAGATCTGCAAAAGCGGCACACAACCTTAGTCTTAGCTGGTTCAAAGTGGTTACAGTTTGAGGTGGATGAAACAAAGAATGCCAGATCAAGTCACTGACAACAAGGAGAGATTAGGAAAAGGAAAGAAGGATTATGGGGGGAGGAGAATATTTGGAAGGAGAAGAGAGGTGACAGGTCCCTAGGCAATGGGAGGCTGTTCTAGGGAGCAGCTTGATAGAAGTCAGAAAGTAGAGTATAAACAAAGAGGATTGTTGGGTGACTGAATCAGAATGTGGCTTTAGCATTGCCATTTTGAATAAATTGGAGAAGGGAGAAATGTGAATGGGCAAGTCAGGAAGATTGCTATTGGCAAGGCGAGATAGTACCAAGCTGTACACAAGAATTTTAGCAGTGGGAACAGTGAAGAAGGGTGGTATGCTGAAGTAAGAAAACTTAGCAAATGCATGGATAAAGGGAAAAGTCAAAGGTTATTACGGAGAGGATCCAAGCATGGAAGGAAGCAGGGAAAGCGAAACTGTCTAGAGTGGAAGAAAAGAGTTATAAGAAAACCAGGTGTGTTCAGTTTCAGGATATCCAAAAAGATGTCTGAGAAACATTTGGAGATGGAGGAGTAGACAGGAGAAGGAAATAAATGGAGGCTCCTCTGCATCTGCAGTGATATCTCTCTTAAGCGGCTACTTAGACCTGACAAAAATTGGTGATTTCCTGGGAATGAATTTCAAAAGGAGATGAAGCAGAACTGTATTCAGTATTGTTGGGAACACTGGAGCAGACTAGTAAAACAGGAGGTTGCCTAATAAAGATAGCTTCTTGCATAGGATTCACTGTAGTTGACACTTGACTCGGTGGATATGTGCTGATCAAGAGTGAGTGTAGAGAGCACATGAGAAGAATGGTAATGTGCTCCACTGGACAATTCTGCCTTCTCTATTAAAATACTAAATGTAGAGACTGGTTCTTAATATTGGTATAATGCCTACCACAATGTGGCCTTGATTTCAGTTGAGGTCATAGATATACCAGAAACTGATAGAAACTGAAAAAGGGAAAAGAATGAGGATACACTAAAGAAGTTGTGAATGAGTAAGAGGCCACAGTGTCTTCCTGGCTAGTGCAAAATGCATTTTCTGTGCCATTAAGATCTCTTAGTGTCTGGTGGGAAGGGAGGGAATTCACCATTCGGGATGACAGCCTCCCTTTGGGAATTATGCCTTTGGAGGACTACAGATAATTGTCTACAAAATACAGTATTTGTTTGCTTAAACAATTTAAAATATATATAATTTAAAATTTACAGAAACAATATGTCATGTCTTCTGTCATGTTTGCTTAATTGCATAAGAGAGAGAAAAGGGTTAGGGCACAATTGCATGGCCTAAATAAGTTAATTGCAACTACAAAATGCATTAGATCAGTAGGTCACCAGAAAGGTCATCTGGTCTTTGTCCATGTAAACCCACAGAGTGGCAAATGATATTTACAATCTGTCAGTTTCCAGTTATTGTGCAGTTACATCATTAAAACTACAATAAATATAACATGTTAGAAGCTTATTGAGGTTTACTTGCCTTTGAACAGAGTTCATTTAAATCAGGAGGTAGTTAAAGAAAGATAAACCTCTTAAATAAAATGAAACAGTATTTTTTGTGTGTGTGTTTGAGATGCTTTCATTTATTCTACTTAATTTTAAATGTTCACTCTATTTATAACTGACATAATTTCTGCAGAAAACATCTTATAAGATTTTACAGGAAATTAAAGGTGCTATTTACTGTTGGCTATAATGTCTAAAACATCAGAAATAATTCTGTGCATTTGTTTTTGCTGCATCTTAACCACTGGGTGGTAATTGCAGGATTAATCAATCGAGAGAAGTCTAATTCATGTACCTATTATCAGAATTTAACACGTCTAACTACTATAACAGAACACTTTTAGGGCTGTAAGATTTTTAGTCTCATCTACTCATGGCAGCCTGATTCAGGTCCCTGTTTGGTTAAGCTAAATACTTTACAAGTCTGGGGCCTGTTGCCTTGTGTTACAACTTAGTCCATTCCTACCTGTTACCATTGTATGTATAATAACCAAATAAGCCATTTTTTGTATTATACCCTGTAAGCCACTATCCTGCTTACATCAAGCCTCAACCTATATCTATTTTAGCATTAACTGGCTTCAGTGCTCCTGAACAGATCAAAGGACATATCCTTTCTCATCTGTTTCCTTGTTCTCCTGATCAAGATCAGTCTTTCAGCAGGTGTGTAGGAAATACCCCTCAAGGATACCTCAGTTGAGGCCACTGGTAATGTGCTAGAAAGACATGGGTAGATTTAAATGATTTAAAGGCAGATGGGAAAAGATAAGTGACAAAATGCTCTAAAGCTTTACCATAAAGATCTTCCTGAAAATAATGAAGTCAGGCTTGGTTTGGGATTGCTCAGCAGCTCCCAGCATATAAGTATATGTAGCCATGAAGGCTGGGGGAAGATTAGTGTCCCAGGTGGTAACTGTAGGAATAGTGAAGTCAATATCGCTAAACTCATTACAGGCACTGATGATTCTGGCAGATGTATTGTTCATGACGGTGGTTGCGCCTGAGGAAAGCAAGTGCAGAGAATCTTTCAAAAACATATTTGGATTATAAGGGCCTTGGTAGAAGGAGTGAGCATTGCAGCCAAATGGTTCTACATCAAAGGAAGTGAGCCAGTTAAGAATGTTTCTGTTAGTGCCACTAGTGCGTGGTGCCTCTGGAATGTATAACTTTTTCCATAGTGGGGAGCATTTAGATTATTACTGGGAATCAAGGAATTTGAAGCCAAATACTTCAGTTTTCTCACTTTTCATTGTTTTTTTCCTTTAAAAACCATGGGAAATTAAATATAATCTTACTATAAAATTAAGTATGTAAAATTCAAGTCAGGAATCTCTAAATGTTAAGTTGCTTCCATTATGTTTACTTGGTTGTATTGTATGCTTTGCCGTTTTTAATACTATGATACATAAACCTGTGTGTGTAATATAAAATCTGTGGAATAGCCTGGCTTTTGACACATTTTTTCTGTTTAACGCTGCATTAAATCTAATTAATTCTTGAGTGTGGTACTCGATATGTATAGTGACCACGTTTTAAAAGCTTCTGCCTGTTTGCTTGTCATAACTGGTTCTATCAATGTATGTTTTTGAGTCTGATTTCCATTGATTTCAATGGCAAAGCTTCTATTTAAAATCTGTGGCAGCACAGTCAGAATCTCTGATTAAAAACTTTCAAAACCATTGATAAGGGTTTAAGTTACAGCATATATGTTGCATTACTGAATAAAGGTAAAAAAGCAAGTGCCCCTTCCCTGCTCCTTTATAGCCAGTATGAACTTGCACATAACCAGCACAGTCCTATGATCTTTTGCCAGAAGCCATTGGTATTAAGTCCAATCAGGCATTAATAAAATAGTTTCATTTCTGTTTATACAGCTTTTTCTGTTCATCATTCATGCATTAGTGCTCCCACCTATGGAATTTGGAAGCAGTCCAGTGTTGTTCTGAAGGCTCCAGGAGTAAGCCTCACCTTTACTACAGGCCACCAGATTTTCTGTTTCTGTTGGTAGAAGAAGTTGGCAATTGAGTTTCTTCCAACAATTTTATCTTATAACTTCAATTTTCATGTTTGTGCAGTAGCGACCATTAATCATTCCTTCTCCTCCAATGGATTGGGTATTTGGAGGCATAGTGGTTTCAATCAGCTGGATGTGCCACTTCAGCAACTCTCTTCTAGGAGTCCTTTGCACCTCACTATAAATACACTAGGGTCCTGGCCTCACTGTAATGTAAACAGAATAATCAGATGATTTCAACTTCCACAGAGTTTCTTCAGAATAGTTGTTTGGAGTCCTACAATCAAGCACTGTGGAGACATTGGTACAAGCCCCAGTGGCATTCTATAGGAAGGCACATTGGACACTCCATCTGAATATCAGCAAATAGCAAAATTAATCAAATGACAGATCAGATCAGTCAAAACACTTACCTCCAAAAAGCAGGTTGTGGAATTACTTCTGTCTGCAAGAACTGTATTGCTGCTGTTATAAAAATGATTAATCTTATAGCTCCAAAACCCTTTTGTTCGGGATAAAATTTCTTCCTCCCACAGTTGTAGGGCAGTTGTTCTCCCATCATTTTTGTTTAATCTTGTATCACTCCTTTGTGGCATAATTGGGCATTCTTAGCCCTGTAAAGTTACCTCTCAGGCATCCGCCATTGTGTACTGTTCATCTCACTCTAGTCAAATGACAAGGCCTTACCGTCTCTGTCACTTCAGGCAGGATGTTAAAACCCTTCACCAGTCGGCATGCTAGGTATCTGGGAAACTGTCACAGAAGTCCCATGAAGACTGGGGAAATAAACATATGAGCTTTTTCTGTGGAAGATTTGCAAATCTTGAATTTTCCATTCCTCTGAAAAGATCTTTGGTAGGAAGGTGCTATTGAATTGATTCCCATTGCTTTATATGGGGGAAACTTCCATTGCTACATATTCTGCTATAATTACAACTCTGTTTATCCTCCCCACCCCCGTTACTTCTGTGATTCACTGCTCTCCACTTCCCATTAGTAATGAATGTGAGGAGAGAAGCTGTACAGCAGAATGAGGAAATTGGTACCTGATGACAGTTTTCTTGATGTTGGCAACTTCTCATTTCAGTCAGGTAAATGACCTGAATACAAATGTTTTTTCTTTTTAAAGGGAGAATTAAACCTAGAATTGTCTTTAATATATATATATTGATATAGTTCATTAATATATTATATTAAATTATTGCCTTAGTGGTAATCAGTTGCTGGAGTGTTTCTACAGCTTTGGAAGAACTTTTCTGTTGGCCTGAGCTAAAGGGTGGGTCTTAGACTTGGAGCCTCCAGCAACAACATTGGATTGCCTCTGAATACTGTAGATGGAGGGTATTAACCTATTAATGAATAACAAGGAGAGAACAGCTGCTGACAGAGACAAAATGATCAGACATAAGAAATTTCTTACTCTTTATCTGCAGCATTGCAAATATGTGTATCAAACAATCCAAAAGAGGCTTGTTTGCACAAGGCCACAGTGCCCCAAGTGGAGTATTTGTGGTGAATAAAGTTACAGTTACCGCATATATTTTTCTGAATTTGCTGCTGTAATAACATGTCTGAGACTAAAAAAACCCTCCTTTTTTCAAAGATGAAAGGTGTAAGCAAGTGTTTATGCACAGAAGAACTGTAATTAATGAAGCAAATAGTTTGAGTGACTACACCCGATCCCCTCTTCCTTAACTTGGAGAGGTTAACCTTTTAAAGTATTTTTTCAGTATTTATTCAGTATTTCATTACATCTGGATGTATTTATCTTAAATTAGCCAAAGTATTTTCAACCAAATCAGAAGCATTCTTAGTTTACAAAAATAAAACAATAACTAGATTGATTTTCCTCTGGTAAAGCACTTTAACATTTTAGGTGATGAATATTAAACACTTAAATAATTAATTTTCTTTTAATTATTTTGAACTCTTTTGCCAGTATTTCCCCCACGTTCTCCAAGCAGATAACATTAGACATCATGTTATGTCGATCTTGTTGTACGAATTATAGTTGTGATGCTTACAGGTTTGATAGGCTCTGTGTGCAGTGAAATAAAAGCATACGACTTTCATCATAAATTAAATAATTGATTCATAGGAGGATTTATTAGCATTCTTTTCTTCCTGATGACGTGACCTTGCTTAGAAGTTCTGAGGGCTTGTTCAGTTTTTTAAGACTCATTCAGTATGTTCTAGGTTATTCAGTATGTTTTAGTTTATAGACTTTGTTTAACTATAGCAGAGACACAGAGGCTATGTCTACACTGGCAAGTTAGTTCGAGTTAAGGAGGCTTAATTTGAACTAACTAAAGCCATGGCTACACTAGGCCTTAGTTAGTTCAAATTAAGGGCTTCCTTAATTCGAACTAATAAGTTTGAATAGGGTATTCGAACTAAGCGGTTAATTCGAACTAACTAGTTCGAATTAACCAATGTGGCCATGTTAATTCGAACTAATTTCTTAGTTCGAATTAACCGGCCATTGGAATGAATGGGGATCGCTAATTCGAACTAAGCAAGTGCTTGCTTAGTTCAAACTAACAGTCCAGTGTGGCCATGCTAGTTCGAATTAAGCTAATTCGAACTAACTAAATTTAGTTCGAATTAGTTAGTTTGAACTAACTAATTCGAACTAATTTTAGCAAGTGTGGACATAGCCAGACTGAGCTTCAGGACATCTCAGCACTTTCTCAGATTCCAAAGGGGTAGCCGTGTTAGTCTATTGTAGGAAACAACAGAGTCCTGTGGCACTTTTAAAGACTAACAGATTTATTTATCGCATGAGCTTTTGTGGGAGAAAATCCCACTTCGTCAGACGCTTTGAGGGCACATGCCTGGAAATGCTGGCTAGGCTTCTCCTAGGGCTCTCAGCCTCCTGTAGGCCTGCCTCTCATTAATTTAAGCCTCTGCCTGGGCTTTGGGGACCTGTTGTTTCCATTAGCTGGGATCAGGAAAGAAATTTTCCTACTGGACAAATCGGTAGGTTTTCTTACCTTTTTCATGGCATCATGGGGACACAGTTTTATTAAAAAGGGGTAGGACATGGAAATGTAATACTAGAGGTAAATGAGACCTGGGATTTGTTGGTGGCCTTGTGCTTATGAAAGAGGGGAAGATCTGAGGTCCTGGCAGACTGACGTCCCCCTTTGGGGCACGAGTGGTAGAGGATTCAGAAAGGAAATGAGATGAGTCATAGGGGTAGGCTGAGGCAGTTCTACCCTGAGTTATGGGTTATATATAAACCCATACTGGATCCACTTAAATGCCCGGTACATGAGAGAGTGGGGAGATGGGGTGTGTAGAGCCTGTCTGCAGTGTTTAAGATGCAATGTGCCACTTAATTCCATCTCTGTGACTGTCCTCATTCAGCTGCCTGTCCTGATCATGCCTTCAGTCAGTTTCTGTCCCCATTAGACTTCTGTACTTCATTAACTTGAGCAGAAGGAAAGATTTGATCTCTTTGACCCAAACTAATATTTAGTTGTATTGTTCAATAAATTCTCCCACTCAAATCAACTTTACATTGTTAAAGTAATTATTTTAAAACCTCTTTGGGATTTCCCTTTTGGGATTTTTAGGTTAGTATAATTTCACAAGTAAAGGTAGAGATTTTTTAATATATTATTTTTGTTGGCTATATGCAGTGATATCAATTGCAGTTTAATATTTTCCCGTCCCAGAAGCCACAAAAGACTGCACATTTGGTGGACTGATCTTGAAACACAGTTCATGATAAAGTTAAGCATAGTGAATTAATCTGAGATTGGAAACTGGACTAGATTGCAAACCACTCGGGTATTTGGCATAACTGCTAACATTCTGATTTTAAGTCAATCGAAATTTTAGAGTACATTTTAGCCTCGCTGACGTCTCCCCCTTGGCTGATATTTTGTTGAAGTGCAATGGAGTATATCAGTTTGCTTTGGTTCTGAAATGCTTTGCCTTCTATAACCATTTTCCCCCCATTTCAGTCAGTCCCTTTATAGGAATATTACTCATCCACCAGAGGGTAAAACATGAATAATAAAGAGCTCTAGTCAATGCAATTTAACTTTTTTCTCTTTGATCATTTTTATTTACACTTTTCCTACCGTGTTTTCTACTTTGCTTTTTATCTGTTGTTTGTTTAGTATGCCTGATGTGCTCTGACAAATGTCATCCATGTAAAATAGGGATTAAAAAAAGCTAAGAATTAATAGAATAGCTCGTGAGCAAGAGCTAATCAGCATTTGAAAGGATTATTTAAATTGTCTCGAAGGCTGTGTCTAAACTCTAAGGTAAGGCTGTGATTTCTCCTGCTTGCATACCTATTGCTTGTGCTAGCTATCATCAAGCTAGCCTGAGTTAAATAGCAGTGGGCGGCAGAGCTGTGCTGAGTGCATGAACACCAGTTTTAGGTAGGTGCATTGACTCTTCAGTTTTAAGTATCATCCAGAAGATGCTTCAGAGAATAAATGACGTGGCAGCACTAAGAAATAGTGACCAGCCTATAATTACGTTCCAAGCCTTCCAGGATCTTGGATATCCAGAGATCTCTGGGTATGTTGTAAAGAACTGAGTTTGTGGAAAGCTGGCTCTTTTTGCACTATTCCCCTGACATTCTCCTCATACTTCTACTCCGCAGGCCACGCTGCTGCTTCAGCAGTGGTCATTGGTTCTGTTATATTTCTGTTTCTCACTGATACCATATGCAAGTTTGTTTGTCTTTGGGCAGAAACTATCTCAGTCTTCTCTTGTAAAGCACTGTAAATATCCCAGTGGGTATTTTTAAAATAGTTCTAAAAAATGTTGGCTGTCTGTAGCAACTGAAGCATTTGCATTATGAAAAACGAGAGTCAAAAACAAAACTGGAAAAATCATGAATTTGTTGTGGCAAAAATAGCCATTTTAGCTGGGGTAAAAAATCACAACTTTTTCAAACAGAGTAGTTGTTTTTATTTGTAAGTGTACCAAAACATTCATTCAAGTAGGTAAAATACATAATAAACATGAAGTATTGCTAAACTTCTTATAAAAATAACACTAGATCTTGTTTTGATAAAGTATTTTATACGTTCTTAAATTACATGATTTTCTAGATCTTATCTTATCTCAACACTATATAAAAGGAAAAGTATGCTTTGGAGAAGCACTAGCTTGAGAGTCTAAGGACTGCAAGACTGCATCAGTTACACTTGGTTCTCATTTAGAAGTTTATCTTCACATTTGTAAGGGTAAACATGAAATTAAAATAAAATATTTGAACACTGAAGAAGTTTTAAAGTGGTTGATTGACTAGCTGTGTCTTTAAAGAAAGCTCACACACTGTGGAATTCAGGACAATCCACCAGTCTTAATAATAAAACACATTTATTTATTTTATTTTTTTTAAATAAAAAGGGAAAGCAAAAGGTATAGGAGGGAGGAGAAGGGATTATTGAGTATGTTAATAAGAAACAGCCCCAGGGAAAAGTTAGGAAATTAAAATCCATAGACTCAGCATGGAAGGCTGCTAAAAATACATTGAGTCACAAGCTATGCCATGATATTAAAAACAAAATGGATTAAACAGCAAGGTTCAAGTCTTTTAGGCGCCAAAAATGTAGAAATCCAGCACACGTGAAAACTGGAGTAGTATCTACATTTTATTAGATGCATTCTAAAATACAAATTAAAGAGGGCTAGGAAGAATTTTGAGGAACAAATATCAAAGGATATATGATATAAATTCACTATATTAGAATTAAAGCCATGGAAGGGCCTGTTGACAGCTAACTACAAGACATTCGAATACCATTGGGGTGGATACAGGAAAAAAAACGAAAGCAGGTTGACAGAAGAAGCACACCCTAATATAACGGATTTCAGTAGACTTTGAATGGGCAATAGCAGCAGAGTGGGTGTGACGAAGAGCCAATAGTAACAAAGTGAAATTGTTAAAATGAAACTAATTTCAGAGGCAAATTTAATGGGCAAAAATCTGGCCAACTTCCTCATGTAGCTTTGTAGTCTTAACCTGTAAATTAACTCTTCCAGTGCTGGGCTACTCAGTGGGGAAAGATGATTATTGCATTGATAATGTTGTTTTATAATTGATGACATTTTTACTAAAGATTAAACAATGCTTCCTTTTCTAACCTGGTATTTGAGCAGAGATCTGCAATCATAAATGTGTAATGCTGTGCTCAGTGCATAGTTCTCTGCTGGGTTTTAAAACATGATCATGTTAAGATAAAAACGTGGCATCCCTAAATGTTCCCTGCTGCCTCTTTTGAAAGAAAGCTGCAGAATTGACTTATTCTTAACACTGCTTATGGAGGGTGGATCCAGCTGAGTTAAAATAGCAATAATTTTCTGGGTATCTTATGCTGTCTTGTATGTTATTACAAAATACAATTCAGCACGTAGACTGGGGTGTAGTCTGTTACCTGGTGAACAGAATGTAAGCTTCCTAGAAGTGAAGGTGGCTTGCTGAAATGTCCAGGTTCTCTGTATTCATCAAGACAATTGCAACATGTTCTGGACTGTGTATGTGTAAAATAGTTTTTAAAAAACTAAATAAACTTAATCTTATGGAGAGAATATCTCTTGTGGAAGACTTCATTGCACTGCAGATTTTAGTTTTTATTAAGCTGTGAGTACTTAGAACTATTAGTTAATATGTAGGCAATGTTCAGATTTAATGGCTCCATTTCCTGTGAATTGAATTACACAGAATATATTGCACTTGCGGCGTGAATTCAATGTATACATAACCTAGCAAATTAATATCTGTGTTGAGTGATCCAAAGCAGAAATCCCAGAATAAGCTATACATTTGTCGAGATGAGATGTGTTTGAATGTGGTTTCCTTCAGGGAGTAATTTTTTGAAGCGATGAATGAGAATTTCAACCTTTTTTCAAAGTAGGTAATGGTGAACTATGATTTTTTAGGAGTGGATGGACCGTCACATGGTTAAATCATGGAATGGGGAATCAGGAGATCTGGCTTCTGTTACTGGTTCTGTCACAGATGTTCAGTGCGATGTTGTACCTCACTTTCCCTGTCTGTAAAATTAATTCATTAATGCTTGTAAGTTTCATGTGGAAGGTGCTAGAATAGAAGTTCATTTGTGCCAGTCCAAGTACCTAATTGCATCCCTTCATGTGTTGCTTCTCTTTTTGGAATGTAAACTAATTAGGGCAGTGGTCCCAACATACATATGTTCGCCTAACATAATTGGATGAGGCCTGTGGGTGCTACTAAAACACTAACCTAAATATGTGTAACAATTGTTACTTTGTATTGCATTTCTTTTTGTGCTATTTAGTAAGCATATAAGCAAGCTGTTAACCCTTAGTCTGAAAATTTAAAAGGGTAAATATAATATACAGAAGCCATCTCTTATTTTTCTTGTGTGTGTGTGCCATTTTAATTTATCTATTTGTTAGACTTTTGATTTTCAGTACCTTTTAAAAACTTCTTTTAAGCTTAAAAAAAAAAAAAAAAAACTGCAGGTTTTTTGTCATTTTCCCAGTATGTGAATCTCAGCTTCAGGTTGCACACTTCATTTGAGACTGAAGGTTGAGATTGAAGAGAATAAGATCAGTAAAAAATATTTGCACCAGATTTCAGTCTATTGCAAATTAAAATGGTCCTTTTCTTACTCTCAAAAAGAGCTCTAGTGGAAACGGTAATAAACCTTTTAAATGCAGAGCTACTGTCAAGGGATCCTATAGTGGACCTTAAGGAAAAGGTTGTAAAAATACAAATGTATAACTTAGATTGAAATGCTTTGTGAATGATACTAAAACAATAAACCAGAACGCTCTACATGTTCCTAACACATCTGTTGTATTTTATGAGTTGTATCCGGTTACTGTATAGATTTCTTAGTTCCAGCTCCTCTAGTGTATAAACATAGCATGTATGTATACAAATCTGTATGATTTGTTTATGAATTAAAATGGATAAGTTGCAGATTCTTTCTGGGACCTTATCTGAATTCAGAGCTACTTCTCTTATTAAATATTTAGAAGCACTTAGTGCTTTTAAGCGTATAGCTTTATCCTGTGTCAAGGGACAGTAATGAAGCTGGGTGTGGAAAGTTCACTTCTTTTATTTTTTTTCCTCATCCTAGGACACTCTGGGATGATGAAAAAGGCACATTCTCAGTCTTTTTGGGTTTCCTCTAATGATAGATAAGCATTTTAGACTCTTGGAAGCAATTACTTTAGCACATTACTGTAGAAACCAGTTAGAACACGCCATAGCCACTCACCCAGCTTCTTCATTACCTGCTGCCTGGGAGCTGGAGGATTTAAGCTGAGACTTTTAGAATTGAATATATGTAAAGTACGAGAACGCTTAGCAATTTTCATATAACCTTCATAATTCTGCCTATAGAAGAAGAGTTAACACTTTGAGCATGTTCCAAAGAGGTAGCTCTGTTAGTCTATTGCAGAAAAACAAACAGAGTCCTGTGGCACTTTTAAAGACTAACAGATTTATGTATCGCATGAGCTTTCGTGGGAGAAAAATCTCACTTCGTCAGACGCTTTGAAGATGGGAAATGTACAGAATGGGAGGAAATTAAATGCAGGGAAGTGTATGACATAGGATCAGGTCAGGCTGTAACAGCAAATCAAAAGTGAGTTTTCATTTACAAACTAATAAAAAATGCTTTTCTGTAACACTTTCAAACTAATAACTTTCTATGCAATTAAAACAAGAGTTTAGAATCTGAAAACAAAATACTAAAGTTGAAAGCAGACGCAGGATCTGTTTTTTCTTGTGACAGTTCAGTTCCTAGCACAATTTAAGTACCGTTATACAGTGTACGCAATATGTAGTAATAGCTAGCTTATTCCAGTTCAAGGACTTTTAAATTGTGTGTATTACTTAGACATATACTACATATGATACATATAGAAATTATAGTCAATGACATTAATTTGTCATCAGTATCAATGTCATTTTGGCTCATAGTTTGTGCATTATTCAGATTAATTACTCCTGCTTTTCTTACGTTTAAATTAGTTTCATTTTGGATTATTCGTTTAGCTCGCCAGAAGGAAATGCACTATCTAACCGTGCAGCTGAATTTAAGTCTTTGGAGGGGATTAATGCAACCTCTTGTGTGTTTTCATACTGCAGCCCTACCACATATGTTCTGGATGAAGATGAGCCTCGCTTCCCTGAAGAAGTTGATTACAGTGCAGAGAGTAATGATGAACAAGATGTTGAATTGGCTGATAATGCAGGCGATTATGAATCCTCTGTTCAGGAAGAGGGGCTTTCTGATTCAGAAATGACAAGGACACACCTGCCTTGAGCCATCTTTATAGACACACAGAAGAAATTGAATATTCTGGTTTTTAGTGGACAGGAAACGGGAGTATCTGGCTCTCAAAAAGATTGGCGCAAAGAGACAAAAAAATAACTGAAGCCAGCTAGACTGAAAGACAATAAATGTGTTTCTGGTTATGATAATACTGGCATTTGTTTTATTTAAAGAATTCAGTGCTTTCATTTGGCACCGAATGTTTTAAACAATTGCTTTACATTTCATTGTTGCATGACTTTTTGTGTCCTCAGCCCCCCTAATCAACAAATGGATTATAAATTGTAATGTCAGATACAGAAACTATCAGTTCCATGTGGTACAGTCCTTTGAGTTTCCTCCTGAAAAATACATATGTACAGGTTTTTTTATTGATTTGTGTGTGATTATTGAGGTTGAGGTTTTTCTTCAAATTATGTTAAGTATATGTTTGTTTTAAGTAATGCAGAGCTTGCTTTGAAACAATTTCATTCTTCAGTTACTAAATTAAACAAAAATGAAAGTTTGATCAATTGTTGCACTTGTTTCTTGATCCTTTAATATGCTGAGATTATATGGTTTCACAGCAGCCATGATTGAAAATATACAATATCTAAATCAGTATCTCTTTAAAAAAGAAAGTTATTCTTGCAAGAGGGCTCAGCTAGTCCACTAGTCAAACTTTTTATGATGGCTACTGCACCTGTGCCAGTTATGAATTGTATGTTTGTATAAAACTCTTCTCTGAAACACAGCATCTCAGGTGAAGAGACAGAAGTTCATCTCCAGAATAACAGTTAATTTTTCTCTTTGAAAACAAGATTACTCAGTTACAAGTGGTTAAATGTGCATATTGTATGTATATTTAGCTCCCTGTTTGATAGCAACTTGTTTAATATTCTTGTCAAATTCTTATATTCTTGTCAAAAATAGTTTAGTTTATTGTGGGTATGTTTTTAAGGGGAAAGAGGCTGTCCATTTTGGTTTAGCATGTTCATGTGAGTGAGATTGTTCATTTCCACAACATGACGGTCTTTTTGATCCTCCCCTTCATCACTACTGCTCTGTTTTTGCTTAGAATAAGATTTAATATAGAGATGAAGTAGCTGCCAAAAGTTTATCAAACTGAGCTATTGCTACAGAAAGATGTTTAACCTTCCTCTGACTCTTCTTTAGTTTTTTAAAAGATGCTTGTATAACATAAGAGGGAATCAAAAAGTATCAAGAATACTTTCCTATGCTAGAACAGATCCCTAACTAAACTTTTAAACAGCAGAGTAGATGAAGTTGATGAGTGATGTCTTTTATTTTTTTGTACAAGAAATTAAACCATGGATGGCTCAGGAAGTGGTCCATAGAAATAGGAAACCTTTTACTAGTAACACATTAGCTCAAATTCAATTTAGGTAGGCAGTAACCATCTGTGTCATCTTAGTTTTAAAATTGGTAGACAGGGGAAGGAGAGAGAGGCTGGCATATTTGCCCTTGAAGTAGTAAGAGCATATATGCTCTAAAACTTAATTTTTAAAAGAAATTTCACCTATTAGCTGTAAGAAGTAAGAATCACCTGTATTCTTTTCTTTCCTCCCTCTTTTGTTTGACCATGTTAGTTATTCTGTGACCTATAGTGTATGAGTAGGCAGGCTCAGTCTACTTCCTTGTGGGTAGGTGTTCAGACAGCAAACTGACAATCACAGTAGACACTTATTGGCATTTTTGGCAATAACCAGGGAGACCAAGGACTGAAACTGCCATAGAGGCCGACATGTACCCTCTCACCACTTAGAAGTCGCCTCTCTAGGTCAATGTTGAGACAACGTTAGCAAGGCAGTGTAGGGAAGCTCATATTGCTCATAGTATGTTGTATGTGTTCTGTGCACAAATAGTTTTTCAACCTCTAGAACGCTTACTCTAGCATCTTTCGTAAGTAATAAATTAACTTAAAAATTAACTTGCTGTATTAACTCTTGAAAATCAGCATCTCTGTGTGTAGAGTCACTTAGTAATAATGTAGATTTAAACACAGATTTATACTCTGAGCTGGTATCACTAGAGAAGTATTAATTACATGTAAGCATCTTCATTATCTCAATGCAGTATTCTTAATGACCATCCTGAGTAAGTTTGTGTATATATAAACTCTGGGATTACTTTCTGGAAGATGAGAAGGAAGGAATTTATGTATGACTACTGAATAAATATTTATTCGGGGTATTTGTTACAAAGAGATACTTCCCTTAAATATAAATCTAAAATGTAGACACAACAAAGTTCCATTTCAATCTAGGTTTTGAGAGTCAGAGTAAACCTTGAATCCAAGTGTGTGTGAGAATTTTCAGAGCATGCTTTATATATGATGCTGTACATGACTTTATATCTAGGTGCTGCAGTTTGAAGGTTGAAATTCTAGTCTTAATTCTAAATTTTCTTTCTTTTCTTACTTGACTCAACATCCTTGCAACGTATTTATGGTATTACCTGATGGCTTTAATATATCCATGACATAGTCTTCATAAGGAAAGAGACTCTCCCTTGGCTTCCCCCCGCCAAAATAATGATGAGTTTTAGAAACATAAGGATTTGATTGTGATTGTTATAATTACTCTGTGCTTCTGAAGACTGAGAATTTTGCATTGCTAGATAACAAATTCCAGTTTTCCCCCATTCAGGTGTGATACAAACATAAACTAGATAGTTCTTTTTCACCAGTGACATCTTTCATTGAATGTAATGGAAGCAACCTTCTTCATGTAATGTAATTTTCAAACTAAGATTGCCATTTTTGCCAATATATATGGTGGGTTTTGGATGTGAAATATTGTGCAAGTCTAACTGAACAAAGAGAATTGGTGTTCGTTTCAGATAAGGCTACAGCAGCAGTAAACACTTCTTACAAAATTCAGGTACCAGAGACATTTTCATTGTAATGCTGTAGTAGACACAATTGTGGCAGTATTGTGCATGCCCAGATAGAAATATATTAAGAAAATATATAATAAAGGAATCATTATAATCACCTTGTTTCCATACACATTTTATTGGATAGAAAATGAAAATCTTTCATTTTGTGGTATTTTCCTTTTGGAAGTGTATTTCATAAGCATACTTATGGTTCAGTTTTCAGCAGGAGCTGGGGTTTCTCAGCATTTCTGAAAATGAGACCATTAATTTTCTAATTCTGTCAGTTTAAAAATTTAGGAAGGCAGCATTCTGTATTGTAGATGAAAGCTTAATACACATTAATGAATAGAATCAGCTTTTAAAATATTCATTGCTTTTGGTGCTTGTAAAAGGTGCCAGACTGACCAAATTGGAGATCACCATAGTACAGATACAGCAAGAGAAGAAACTCATCATATAGCTAGTATCTTTCTCACCCCATCTGGGGGAGGGAGACACTTTAGGTATAGGTTAGTCTCTGACTCTTCATTCCTTGGCAGTTCAACTGAGGCTGCAAGCAAGAGGTCCATTTAGTGACCAATGAATATGTTTTTGTGATATCAATCACACATTTATCATTTTCATTCAGTGTTAAGTGCAAGAGCCACAGAATGGTTTATAGGATCGAGTTCTAATAGAGCATAAGCACACATCTTTCATGGCTTTTGCATGGAGGTGGTACACAAGGGCATGTAAAGGGGTTCAAGAATTGGCTACAGTATTGTTTCACAAAATAAATACATAAATAATATACATAACCACATGTACATTACTTAAATTATTCCACTTGCAAGATCCCCCATACCATCTCCAGTTCCATGTTTTATTATTGTCCTTTGTAGAAGAGGAGTGCGTACTCTGTAGAGAGAAAACCAGGAAGACATTCAGGAAGGTCATATGATCTGAATGCCTGTCAGACACCTTGAAATATGGGATGTTTGTGACAATATATTGATTTTCTTAGGTTAAAAAAAAACAATAACCCTAATCACATGCCAAGAGATATGTTGATATCTGAAATACTAAATAGCTTCAGCAACTGGTAAATGCTATGTAATCAGTCTTAAATTGTGCGATTCAATTATTTTTTTAGTAGTATCAAGAAGACTGATTCCATCTCTTAAAAAAAACTATAAGAAATTTAAAGTAAATACCCTTAACCCCCTTCTACTCTTAAGACAAATGGACCAGACATTATTATCCTTTTGCAAAAAATAAGATCTGCTCCATTGTATGTGGTGGCTTCAGTTCCACTAAATTAAATAAAGCAGATGATTTTCCATTATTGTAAGTCTAATTTGAATCAACTGCAGAGGGTTCTGTGATAACCATTAGCCTGTCAGATAAATGGCTGCTGTTTTAATTCATGGTACAGCGCTATTAATCAGGAACTGTAAGATTACTTCAGTCGAGTGGAGTAGCACAGGTTTTTCCTTTTTATTGCTGCTGCTGTTGAGGATAATGGAGGAAAGTAGTTATCGCCAAGACAAATCCAGCAATGTAGCCAGGAAAGTCAAACTGCTAGCACCAGTGCTTGGTAGCACCTGCAACCGTACATCACTGGGTTCTGTAAGTACAAAATTATTATGTATCCCCAAAACTATAGATATTTTAAATTTTGGTAATGAGAAAATGAAGATACGTGTTTTAGGAAATCAGACCCTAGTAAATCATATGACACATGCTCACCCATTAAATTCCATCAAACTAGCTCCCAACTACTTAATTAACAGGTATTTAAGATAATTTTTTTTAAATGCAGAGTGATTTAAAGAAAAATGTGAGCAGTGGTCTGAACACAGGACTGGGACCCAAGAATTACAGACAGATAATCCTATATCAAACTGGTTTCTTCTTTATCCTTGAGAAAAATCATTTAATATATCTGCTTATATTACCCCAACTACAAAAAGACTACTTTTCAAGTGTATTGTGGGGTTTGTTTAATGTTGCTCACTTGATCTCGTCCCAGTTCCATTAGTCTATTCCCCTCTCCTTTCAAATACCAGATGCACTTCAAATTTGTCCATGTTGCTCTGAATCTGGCCATGTACTTGTGCTGTCTGACTACATTTCTACCTCCAGCAGCACAAGAAATGTAGCAGTTTGCTGCTGCTGGTTTTATCTTCTAGCGACCTAGCTTTTAAAATCCTAATTTGGGGCAGAATCTCTCCATAGACCAAACTTTCCAGACCTCAGTTCCCCTACCAGGGGCCACCTGCTGAGCAAACTCCCGTAGAACTATAGAAGATGAGAGATGGAAGACATCTCAGGAGGTCATCTAATCCAACCTCCTGCTCAAAGCAGGACCAACCCCAATTAAATCCCCTCCCTAGGTAACCCATTCCAGTGCTTTACCAACCTCCTAGTGAAAAAGTTTTTCCTAGTATCCAATTTTGATATCTCCCACTGCAACTCGAGACTATTGCTCCTTGTTGTCATCTGCCACCACTAAAAACAGTCTAACTCCATTCTTTCTGGAGCCCCCTTTCAGGTAGTTGAAGGTGCTATCAAACTCCCCTTCCGCTCTTCTTTTCTGCAGATTGAACAAGCCCAGTTCCCTCAGCCTCTCCTCATAAGTCATGTGCTCCAGCTTCCCCAATCACTTTCATTGTCCTCTGCTGAACTCTCTCCAATTCATCCACATCCTTCCTGGAATGGGAACCCCAAAATTGGACGCAATACTCAAAATGTGGCCTCACCAATGTTGAATAGAGGGGAAGGATCTGGGGTCTTACAAGGATCTAGCTACATATTACTCTTTCAGTTGCATGTTGGAGGATGAGGAGCATCTTGAAGTTAAGTTCCAGATGGGACCCCCAACTAAAAAAAGCAACTGGTGTTATAAAAGGACTGTGACAAAGCCCTTTTCTAATAGACAAAGGGAAAGTAAAGGAGTCCAAGGCCATAAAAATACAAGAAAATGTCACACAGCATCCTAGAGCTCATCAGCACAAATTCTTTCCCTGGAGCAAAGGAAGATCTCTGCTTTGGCCACAGTAAGCACACCGCCTCCAGTAAAAGAAGAAAACAGAAATCATGGCAGAATCTCACTGAAAGCGTAGATGTGACCCATGACAGCAAGAAAACCTGGATAAGCATCCAGAAACTTAACAATGACCCCCACAGGAAGGCAGAGCAGCACTATAACATTACTGCAGACTAGGTTGTAAACCACCTTCTAGAAAATGGCATGGCACTAAACAAACAACCCAAGATACAGTTTAAGCTATAAAAATACCATAAAATTTATACTTTTGGGACACAATACAAAGTGACTGAATTAATCTTCCAAATCAATGCCCTCAAGAAGAACAAAACTGCCAGTCTAGGCACTATTCTCACTGAATCAACCAGCAACAAAGAACTGGTTATTCGAGTTGTTTAACACAGGCTCAGATACCCACAAAGTACCCAAAGTCTGGTGACAAGCATGTGTTGTGGTGCTTCTGAAGCTGAGGAAGGATACAACAGAACCTAAAAACCTCAGATCTATATCACTACTATGGCAATCTACAAATTGTACAAGCATCCCATCTTAAACTGTCTATCACCACTCATTTAAAAGCACTTAATCCTAGAGCAAGCTGGTTCCCCCTTCAGGTAAATCATGCACCAGTCAAATACTGAAAATTACTCAGTATGTCAAAGATGGCTTTGAAAAGGGTATGGTAACAGGTGTCATGCTTTTTGACCTATCAACAGCATATAACACAATGAATCCTTGAAGGCTCTTTACTAAAAAATATGACATGATGAAAGATCATCTTGTGTGGCTGATACAATCTCTATTAGAGAACTGATTTTTTATGTTGAATTTTGTGGAAGTGGAACTGATTGGTGGCATCAGAAAAATGACCTACCATGAGGGAGTGTACTCTTGCTAGTACTTTTCAATATCTACATGAATGGTCAACCAATCCATCTTGGTACATGAAGTTTTATCTATGCATGACTGCCCAAGCCAAGAAATCTCACCAAGACTGAAGTTACATCTGCACTGTCTAGGCTCTCAATTTGTAACACCAAGAATCCATAGCACACCAACGCAGCTAAAACATAAGTGAGTCTCTCCCATCTTCGGAATGATGAGGCCAATACCCCACTCCAGAGGAAGTTGTTTATCAGTTGCCCGGTGGAATCCTGGCTAACCTGGAATGACATTTGGCTGCACTCTCTCTTTCAGGACATACATAGAGAAAACAAAAGGCAAAGTTAGTGCTGAGAGCAATGTACTCAGGAAGGTTGCGAATTCAAAACGGGGAACCAAACCCAACAACACTAAGAGCTACCACATTTGCATTTTGCTCTTTGACACCTGAATGTGCATTTCCAGTATGAGGGAGAAGCTGGACCCTATACTGAATGATGGCTGTTGCTACATCACAGGATATCTAAAAACCAACAAATATGCTGGAATCACTCCACTGGGTATTAGGAAAGTGATCACATGGTACATGAAATGATTGACTAGTCATAGATACTGGACAACCGCTACATGGTCACACTGCAGCAATTAGCTTCCTGAAAAGACAGCAAAGCTTCCTAGCTGCAATGGAACTACTTAGAAAAATCATTGATGGCCACCCAGTTGGAAATCTGGTGCACACGACTCAAAATAATGAGGATGTCAAAATGCACATGGATTTTGCTTACTGCCTCCCCACAGATGCAGGTCAACCTGGAGGCGTTTAAATCACCTCCAAACAAAGGTTGGCAGGTCAAAAGTCAATATACAAAAGTTTCACTATTTCAACGACCAAGACGCCTATGATTGCGGTGGAAAACAAATTATGGAACACTGTTGGTCTGTGGTTCCTGGAGAAACTCACCATGGCTACAGACCAAGCCAGCGGTTCTCCACCACATTACTGTGTCACCACACAGCGGTAAGTGTGTCGCGGAGAGCCAGGGTGATGGCTGGATTCAGCCTTGGGGCGAGGGGAGGGAGGAGGAGGGAGGGAGGTGGTGGTGGTGGGCTGGTGTGTCCTGTAGGGTTGCAACACACCGCCAAGCGTGTCGCAACCTGCAAAATGTTGAGAACCACTGGACCAACCCATAATGTATGAACAACATAGAAAAAAGCCTATGATTGTGATGGAAGGATAAGAAAAGAACCAAGGACTGATATAGCCACAAGGAGAAATTGACTTTTGCTGTTGGAGGAAAGGTTCAACAAAATGTGGACAAAGGCTTTCGACGTAATTGAAAAACAGGGTGCCATCCATCTCTCTGCCAATCTTCTAGATGAAAATTTCAAAACTAGTTATTGATTTTTAGATGCCTTTATTTTTGGATGCTCAATTTTTTGTCACTTTAAAGTTTCCTGATTTTTCAGAGATTGCATATTCAGTTTGCTGAAAACCAGGCCCCTTTACGGTGTGCTAAGTTGAATCCTCCAAAATTAAGGCACATGGAATCAGTGGCCTCTTTTGAAAATATTGGCACTAATCTCTTGCATAATTGATAAGGCTGTTCAGGGTTTTTTGTGGTTCCTCTAGGTCCATTCCAGACAAAAACCAGAAAGAAAAGTGAAGTTACACTTCAAAGACAATTTCTCTCTTAACTGATGGAAACATACTTTTACAGACCAGTTCACATATATTTGATTGGATGCTAGCCTTTCAGCATGGATAGCATGTCTAGGACACCGCAAAATTTAAAGAGTATGGTCACAGTCATAGAGTAGTCAAGAGGAGTAGTCCAGTTGACCTTCATATTTCCAGAATCAATTGATTGTCCTCATCCTGATCTAATGCGGGAGCACAGCAGCAACACTATCTGTGAATTGGCAAGAGGGCACAAAAATCTTAAGTCTAAATGCCAAAGTAATGCAGATTCTCTTGTGGGTGGAAGGTCACCAAGCTTCTCCCAAGGCAATTCACAGAAAGATGTCAGTGAACATAAAGGTAGACTGTCTGTGCCATCAGCAAATAGACTATCTTCTGTTCCAGGGTTTGCTTCTGCAAACCATTGCAAATTATTTAACTATACAGCTTCGCTACTGACTGAGAAGTCCTAACCAAGGTGAGCTACTGTTCCAATGTAATAGATATTCTAATATCTAATTTCTGAGCAGTTATGGGCAAGAGCCTGAGATTGCTGTCAGGACTGGGAAATACAGCTTTGACATGGACCTGTCCTCCCACCGTTACATCGCATATATCATCACAAAATGATGTCATAAACACAGGCTCATCCAAATCTCCAGTAGATCACTCAGTGATATTAATATTTGTAATGCAGTACATTTAAACAAACTAACAGTTAGGCTTAAGTGTCTAAGCAATGAAGTTTCCCCCCCTTCCACCCACCCAGGTCCTCTCAACAAACATAAGCTTCCTGCTGCAATCACATCAGCAAGAATCGTCTCTAAAACTCCTCCTTTAATTAAATGGAAGCTTTACTGCATCTTTCACAGTGAAAGATGGGTGATTCCATTTTTTACCAAGGACAACGCTTAATTCCTGAAATGTATTGAGGACTATGTCCAAACTTTAAGTTATCATGTTAAGACATTGCCAGAGGGGTAGCCATGTTAGTACAAACTACAAAAACAGACTTCAGCGTGAAACTGCAGAGCTGGAGCTGATTTGCAAGCTTGACACAATCAGACTAGGCCTGAATAGGGACTTGGAATGGTTATCACACTACAAAAAGTGATTGTTCTGTTCACACATTTATCAACAGGTGTGAATAGGCCCCATCTGCTCTCCGAACTGACTTTGCATACACTTGCCCTCCTCCATCCTGGCATGTGTATATATACATCTCCTCTGTGATTTCCACTTCATGCATCTGACGAAGTGGGTTATAGTCCATGAAAGCTTATGCCAAAGAAAATCCATTAGTCTATAAGGTGCCACAGGACTCTCGTTGTTTTTTGCATGTTAAGACAGGTGAGGCTAAGGTGGTGCTGGTCTTGATCGTAGGTGATAGGTCCCTGTAGCAGTTCAGGAAGAGCCATCTTAAAACAAACTGTGATATACCACTCTGCCTTAGAGCTTGTTTTCTTTGTGTTTTGACGCTATTATGAGTTATTGTTCTGAATTTCCTAAGAAATAAAATAGTGTTACATTGTAGTCTTCCAGACTGTGTTTGTGGTTTCTCATTTCCATGGGTGTATGCTTTGAACATAACAATTCAATATATCAGTGGAAATATATCTTCATTTTACCCAAATCCTCAACATCTGAAGAAGCATGCCACATGCTATGAGAATTGCTAAAATTTACCTTAGTGGCACTAACTAATTATTAGGCAAACATTATCTTTATTCATTTCCTGTCACCCTAAATACCTAGACCTGAAACCACCTAAATCTTCCTGAATTTAAGTGGATCAAGTGTGGCATTACTGAAGCACCTGTAACTGCAGAAAAACTGACTCCAAAAGGGAATCTCAAAGGGTGCGTCTACACTGGCAACTTAGGTCAACTTAAGGATGCTTAAGTCGACCTACACAAAGCTGCGTCCACACTGGGCTTTTAATAAGTTGACTTAAGCACTTCCTTAAGTCAACTTAATAACAGCTTAAGTCTACTTAATAACACCACCTCTGACGTTCAACTTGAGCCTTAAGTTGACTTCTTAAGTCAACTTAAAGCCAGTGTGGACAGGGAATAGCGCTAAGTCGACTTTATTAAGTTGAATTAAAGCCAGGGTGGACGGCTATGTCTACTGTTAAGTCGACTTAAAGTGTAGCCACTCTGTTAAATTGACTTAACTTTACAAGTGCAGACATAGCCAAAGTTGCTAAACACATTCCAAAACAGCCTCTGGAGTGGAAAGGACATCACTCCCCACAGAGGACATCTGTGAACCTGGAGTCATCCATCAAACTTCTTTGTATTAGCATTCCAGGTTTGACACTAGATTCTCTCCTGCGTCCAAGCTCTGCTTGATATAAAGAGTTGGATCGGGAGATGTCAGAATAAGTTATGATTCCTTGATTTTGTGGGTCAGTCTATGCTGGCCTAGATGCTGGCATTAAAAGCAGCCCCTACTCTGGTTAATTTAAGCTATTGACACATGTTACTTATGGGATCATACTCTGGTGGAAAATCACCATAGTACAGAAGATATCTGCCACAATCTCTTCATGCCACTCCATTCTCCCATTCAAACGGCTATGGGAGGTGGCTGATAAAGGAACTAGCTTCTCCAATTTTGGACTAGTGAGGTGAGTTCACCAGCACCAGGGCAATTCTCTGTTGGCCATTTTCAGAATCTAACCCCTTTCCACTGCCTGAGTATGCAGTGTGGCTTGCTCATAATCAAGACTTTAGCCTTTGGTCTCCTATCCACTACAGCAGACTTCTTTGTCCTGAACATCTCCATGCAGGGACAATTAATTTTCAGAAGTTGTGTAACTGTGCGTAAGGGAGTCCCTTCTTTCTCTCCGGCTTTACTAATTTTTCCTTATTGCTTATTGTATCACCAGTGTCTCAGATTGAGGAAAAGAGCAGAATCCATAATGGAATAATGCAACATGTTACTTCATGACTTACTACGCCCCAATTCAAGAAAAATTTGTTGTGGCCCCTGTTGATCCACGTACATAGTTAATGCAGTTGAATAAGGTGACACTATTAAGAGTTTACATTTATCTACTAATATGAATTCAGTAATCTGACACAGCTTTGGAAATATTCATCAAGTGTGAAGGTGGAAAAAGCGTGGCCAAATGCAGGAGCTTTCTGGGCAGTATCGGCTAGGTTCAGTATTTACAAGAAGAGAGGCTCAGCCTGTGTGTTTCTGACTTGAGAGGTCAAAGGACTTTATCAGAAAGGAAATCAGGTAGCATTTTTTTCCTTAACAAACAAACAAGTGCATCTGCTTTTAACTGTTAAATAGGCAGCATGAAGAAAATTCCATAAAGCTCATGTATTATAAATTGCAATGGAGAAAAAGATAACCCAAAACCATAATAAATTTACTTACCTCGACTCTTCAGAAACTCATAAAAATACAACTTTTCAGTTGCAGTATTTACTTTTTCTCAGTAGGTATCCTCTAAAAAAGCATGTATTTCTGGAGTCAGGTGCCCAATTAAACAATTTCTTCATACAGCCAATTAAATGGTGAGTTGATGAAATTTTGAAATGGTAACGTCTTCAGAGTGCTTTATCAAAATGAAGAAATTTAACCTTACAAAATCCCTTGAAGATAGATAAGTAATATTACTCTTAATTTACTGATAGGCTCCCTCTACCTCAGTTTCACAAAGATCACGTGGAAGACTGACCATCCCAAGAATACAGCCTAGATTTTCTGACTCTGTCTGTCCTTATCACAAATTCAACCTTCTTCCCTTATGGTGATAACTTTTAATTCCTGGTACGTAATACAAGTAAATAATTTTGGGAGAAGAGTATAGTACACAACAGGACTGAGAAAACACTGCCATTTTCCAGCATACAGTCTGTAGACTGATGAGGGTAATTGTATTATACACTCATGCAAGGGTACAAAATATTGATTGCCATAATAAAAGTTTACAATGACTTTGGTAGTATTACATGTGTACATCTCCATGATGTTAGTTATCCCTTGAGAAGTGCTTCAAAAAATTTGAAAAACATTCCATATGTTATATAGCTTATGCTACAAAGCTCTAGTGGTGAGCTGAACAAAACTCATGTCTCATTTATCCATTCTGAATTTCAGTTTTTCAACATACAAAATGACTGCTTGTATTCATTATTAGCTTCATTTTTCTGGCTTGTATGCCAGGAGGGTCAGGACTAAATAAGCCAAATAGAGCACACATAGACCATCCAAATCAAATAGAGCATACAATATAGCGTCAGCTGCTTTGGAATGGAAAAACAAATAGTCTGTCTATGTGTCCTGATTGGCTGCTAAAATCCTTTGAAGGAGCGGACCACCTACTAATATTAGGTCATATTAGTCATATATTGGTTTTTTTTTCCTGAGTTGGCGCCTGAAAACTATGAGTGAAGAACTTTAATTAGCCTAGTGGGGGTCACAACTTGCATAAATAACATTGAACCAAGGTGCTAACTTGGTCATTCAAATAATATCTTCTGTACTTTCTTTGTGCTGAAATTTTATGTATTGTTAGTGTTGCTGTTTCATTCCAAGGCAATTGGTGGTAGCTAGAATATCTGCATCCCTGCTAAGACACCATGTGTGTGGGGGGAGAGGGGAATAATCATGTTACAGAAATTAAAAAACACCTGTTTTCAATAACTGGAATAGTTTTTGATTTCGCTGTTTTTCCTTCCATTCACCCTCACATAAGAATGAAAGAATAGCTCAACTAGATCAAACTAGTGGTCCTTCTAGTCCTGTATGTTTTCCGTAGCACGGGACTATATGATGTCCACTTATTTCTCTTGTCTGTCAGGTAAACAGTCCCAATCTTTTCAGTCTTTCTTCATATGAGTTTTCCATGCCCTTGATCTTTTTGCCACCCATTTCTGAAATCTCTCCAACTTCTGTTGTATCTGCCTTTTGAGGATGTCAGCCATTATTTAAAACAAAAAATGTACAAATATTTCACAGAAATAGACTTTAACACTACCATATCATGATTGTAGCTGTTGTGGTTTGGATCATTATTATTGTAGAATGCTTTAGTTCTTCTAACAATGGAATTTTATGCAACACACTAGAGATTCATCAGCTTAACAAATAGGAGTTTCAAATGAGTCTTGGAGCTGAGAATGCTGTGCTAACTTCATTTCTGGGCTGACTTACAAAGTCACCTCCAGTTAGCTTTCCATAGAAATGTAACAGAAAATAATACTGCATATTGTTGCTCAAAAGTATCTCAAAAGTCTTGATGTTCCTTTTGTAAACACACAGAACTGAACGTCTGGTAAAACTCTTCTGGGTTCTACACATAACCTAAAGACATATTGGTTTTTCTTTGATGTAATATACCAATTGCATATGAATTTCTAAAACACTGATTTTTCTTCATTTTTATTAGTCTTCTATTTGTATATCACTTTGACTCCTGCATCACAGTGGTTTCCTAATTTGCACAAGGACAAAACAGATGCGGAGACAAGATGAGGCTGTCTTGTAAAGCATAAATGGGCGGCCTGTTTCTTAGAAACAGTTACTCCATTATGTTTAATTTTTCTTTGATTAATAAGGTTATTAAAATTCAATATTTAAAACAGTGGATTAAAAATGGATTAATTCAAATTTTAATTTGATTTTTCATTTAAAGTGAATAAATTATTTCTTTTTATAAGTAAATTTGTTTAAAGTTCAATTTAAAATTTGCAACCTATGTTAAGGCCTAAATTTACTATAATCTCTTAAATTATGGAAATAAATTTTAAAAATGCTGTCTCAATGAGCCATCTTGACTGTTACATATCACCTCATTATTTTCTAGATAAGGGGTCGACAACCTCTGCCATCCCCTGTGCCAGGCCTGCCCACCGCACCCTCAGCAGGTGCCAGGGATGGGGCCAGCAGGTGCGATCCCAGCACAGCGGGACGGAAGCTGCAGAGCTGTGCTCGCCAGCTGCTCTGTCTCTACTGCCCCTCTCCCGTGGGCACAGTGGGACCAAAACCACACCACGGGAGGGGGCCAGAGGGAGCAGCTATTGGGTGTGGCTCTGCGCCTTCAGTTCCACTGCGTTCACAGGTGGAGACCAGCACAGTGAGAGAACAGCTGCCGAGCACGGCTCTGCAGCTTCTGTCCCGCAGCGTTCACAGGAGGAGTGAGGGGCCAGCAGAGAGGGAGGAGCAGCCATCAGGCGTGGAGCTGCTGCTTTGGCCCCAGTGACTCCTTTGGTGCCTGCTTCCTCACATAAGAAGGTGGGGGATGGGGTGGGGCGAGAAGGGGTTTAAGGCGCTGCGCGGAGGGGCAGAGAGTTGTGTGGGGCTAGAGCGGCACCGTGGGGATGGGAGCTCCGCGTCCTGCTAGGAGCAGCTGACCCCTGTTCTAGATGTTTGCAAATCGATTTCTTGATTATTTGCAATATGGCTCCACGAATCAAGAATGTGATGCAATTGCAAAACGGCTAATCTCATGCTGGTATGTATTAACAGGAGTATTGTATGTAAGACTTACAAAATAATTGTCTCTTTCTGTTTGGCACTGATGAGGCTTCAGGTGGAGTTCTGTGCCTAGTTTTAGACCAGGTCTATGCTGGCTGCGGAATTCGGCGGCAGTTGAAGAGAGATACACAAGCTACGTAAAATAACTTGCATATCTCCCTTTGACTTCCTAATGCCTACTTACCACAGTGTCTCCACTGTGCTGAGTTGCAGCGAAATGCCCTCCCTTTGACTCAGCACTACTCTTCTTGAGGGGGGTGGACTTACTGCATTGACTTCTGGATTGATTGAGGGGGTCTTCACTGACTGCTCAGTCAAACTGGAAAGATCAAACTGATGGTGGCGGATTTGCCGCCCTCAGTGTAGACCTTCCATTAGGCACCACACTTTCAGAAAGATGTGGACAAATTGGAGAGACTCCAGAGAGCAGCAACTAAAATTATAACAAGTTTAGAATGTCTGACTTAGTAGGAAAGGTTAAAAAACTGGGCAGGTTTACTCATGAGGGAAGAAGACTGATAGGGGATTTGGTAAGTCTTCTGATGTCTTGAGGACTATTATGCAGATGATGGTGATCAATTGCTCTCCACTGAAAGCAGGACTTATCCACTGAAGGCAGGACTAGAGTAGTGGGCCTAATCTGCAGCAAGATTAGGAGAAATTTTCTAATTATAGGTATAGCTAAGCTTCAAAATAGACGTCCAAGGGCAGCTGTGGAATCCCAGTCATCCGAGGTTTTTAAAAACAGGTTAGACAAATACCTGTGAGGTGTGGTCTAGATTTACTTGGTCCTAGTATGATACTAGATTTATAGCTTACTTCTCCCCCTTACATATTCAGCACATTTAAGGCAGTTTTATTTAAGTGATAAAAAGCAATCTAAAATGCAGTTTTGAACATTTTAATTGAATTCTAATTTCTATCCATATGCAGCTTGATACAAATTCAAAGTAAAAAAATTAGAAAATAAAATTGCATCATTCCCCATTTCCTAACATAATTAAAAATGTGAAAATTAGGAATCAGAATAAATGTGTGTTAATCTAATATAACAACTTTGTATCCTGCAGGGTAGAAAAAAGTAATACTAAATTTAGTGTAAGGGCTATATTTGATTGGTAACCATTAAAACATGTTGAATTGCAATCAATGAGAATTGAATAAAATCAATGATTTAAATCAAGGTTTCCTGCTTGCCATTTAAATCATGATTAAAATTGGTTATCCAAATCACTTTGATTCAAATAAATCCAATGTATTGCAAAATGATTACATTTGAGTTAATATATTTGTTTTTCCAGTAAGTTAAAAGAAAAACGGGAGCAATTTTACCAGTTTATTTCTATTATCTGAATTTTATGGTGTTTTTAATATTTGAATTCTGAACAAATGCTGCAGAGTGGTTTTTTGTTTTTTTTTTAAAGAGGAGATTGTAATTGTTAGGAAAAATTAGGCATTGTGATCACATCCTAGGACAGGACAGTGATTCATAAAAAAATGGATGGGAATCTTGGTGGTCCACAAGAGAATCTGTCTATTAAAGTGTGGGCCCATACTATAGAAAAGCTTCAAGATTCTCTGCCTTAGAGCAAAACACACTGAGTACTCTGGCTGATTCTGCTAATGACTTGATTTGTGATCTGGAACAAGTCACTTATTTCTTCATTTTAGACTCCTGAGTATACCATCCTATTCTGTATGGTACAAATTGAGCCCTCACCAGTGAGAAATGTTATGGTACAACTCAAAACTGCTCCAATGCTGGCTAAAGTGTCTGTCATTACAGTGAAAGGATGGACTTATGAACATAACTAACAGTTTCCAGCTTTCTCTGCAAGAAAAGAAAATGTAAGTATCTATCAAGGTTGGATCACCTTGAACAAGTAATAAAATTTCTCTCTGCTCAATTTCACCATTTGTATACTGAAAATGATGTCCTTTTCTAATCTCTCAGGGGTTTTGTGACGATATATGTTCACTAGTGTACATAAGATACATATGCCACAGTGAGGAGCCCCACAGGAAGGCTTCTAACAATAATATGAACTGTGAGCCTCCATTCAAGGCATTGCTATTCCAATGGATGCAGCAACAACAAACTCTTTTGGTTCAGTTTAAAAATAAAATTAAACCTCAAAAACCAGGATTATTTTAAAAATTTCTAAAAGGAGCAAACTAATAATCTTGCAGAGACCAAAAACAAGTTTGTTGTCCAATGGAATACAGTAATATCCTTCTTCTTAACTCCTGGGGTGGGGCAGATAACCCCTGCACCAGAGCTGAAGTGGCCTGTGGGTCATAATCAACCCCAACCCACTGCAACTGTGCAGCAAGTCAGGCACGGGGATGGACTCTAAAAAGGGAGGCGTTCAGCTCAGTTGTGGTGGCACTCTGAAATACGCAGAACAAGCAACCAGGGCTCAGACCATGGGACTAGCTGACAAATGGCTTGGGAGCACTGGCCACCCACGCTCTTTTGAAAAGAGGATGACAGCCTTGTTTGTTTCTTTTGTTAAAGTCCCCAGGACTAATGCTTTGCTTCTAGCCACACTGGAAGGTGGGAGCGGAGGCTTTCTGCCAGGCCGGCAAGGCTGCTTCCTTTCCTTGGTGTGAAGAAGTGGGGTTGGACATTAGTCCTGTTCCGCTTTGTTTGGACTGTTTCATACTCCCTTTTTTATGGAAAGGGGTGTATGTGCAGAAATGTACAGCTGGAAGGCCAGACTCCGTGGCCCGGGACTAGACCACAGGATTGCTGTAGCCTGAGGAATGATATGCAAAAGATATCTGCCATCACCAGAGGGCTGAACATAAGACATGACTTTCCACCCCCTAAGTATTAATCATACCCAGGTCCTTCAGGGATGTACTTATCTTAGTGGGGTTCCTCACGTCTCCCTCACTACATGCTCAGCAGCTCTACTTTTGTAAAGCTCAGTGACTTGAAGTGTTGCACCGATAGTAGATGAGCAGTTTGCTATAGCATGGCTTACAGTGCTGAATAATAAAATAATAGCCTCTGCAAATGTTTGCTGTTCCTGGAGACACGTATGAGAAACTTTTGATGTGCAGAGCCCATCAGGAACCAGTGGAACCTTGGAGACTCAGCTCCTCTGTTTACTCATACCCATAGAAAAGGCATAGTGTAGACAGCAGCACTTCATGCTTCCTCACCCTGCCCCTCCCGCCTGACTTGGAAGCAGCATTTTAGGAGTGGCTCACTATCTATGCACTTCATTCTGTCTCTGAGTGTGCTAGCCAGGGTTTTTATAAATGATTTTCATTTACAGCTATTCCCTAGCTAGTTCATAACTATGCATTGATATGTCTGATGCCCTAGGGGGCAGCCTCATGCTGTCTGTTGCTTCCTCTCAATAAGATTCAGCCTGAATGGTGACAAAGGAAGAGCTGCAGCAAGTTCAGGTAAGATATGAAGGAAGGCGTGGTTTGTATTTTAAAATAGAAGGGGTATTGATTCATATCAAAGTGGATTTTCTGATATTGGGATGATCTTGGGTGTTGGAATGGAGACAATGACCATAAATCTCACCACAGGCTGTATTGGGACCATGTAGTTGAAGAATTTTAACAAATTTAGCAACCATAAGCCATGCCCCTATGCAAATATGCCTTATGGACAGCTGTCCTAAGGTTTTATGGTCTGCAGAAGATCACATCTTTATGCACAGACGGTGCCATTCTGATTAAAAGTTTTGTGAGTTCCTCTCTATAATACAATCCGAGTGCCATATTCGCTCACTTTGGGCTTTAAATTATTTGGTCAGTACCATGAGTTATTGATACCTCATTCTTGCTTCGCAAGATTTTTCTGCTAACACTGCTTTTCAATTATTACTCGTCGGCTCATTGTTTCATAAGGGAAACTCTCTCTTACTAGTGTCAGTGATTTACTGTTTTAATGGGAAGGATAGCACAAATGGACAAGGGCATAGCTAAAGGGCTGGTAGCCCCATAACCTGAGACAATGGTTTGAAAGTATAATGGTAATATTTGTAATTTACTGTTTTAGTAGATTGGACATTATGAAAGGACCGGGGTTAATCTTCTTAACAAGACAGTGGTCCTATACATGGGGTCAGAGCAATTGCATGGACCTGCTGGTAAAATAGGAGCAGAAGTTTGTGTTTTTATGGGAGAGCAAGATAATTTTATTCAACAAAGTCATGTATTAAATTGTATTACTCCTTAGTGCATCATAAAGGAAAGTCTCTCTTATTAGTATTGGTGATTTACTGTTTTAATGGGAGAAATATATGCCCAAATGCCCTTGAGGAAAATTAAATAATCCTAGGTGATCATATCAGTCCTGCTCTGAGCAGAAATTACTTTACCATCTTTTAGCATATATCCTAGATGATCCAAACCTGAATCCAGTTTACAGTACTTTAGGAGACAGCCATTTCGCCAAGGAGTCTGGCATCACCTGACTTCATCAGGGCCAGCATTTCACTTCATATTTACAACCAACATGAAGAAAGTAAATGAAGATAAGCTAGAGAATATTTGTAAAGTGCTTGGAAATGAAAAATATTTTTGTCTCCTATCGGTGGATTGGGCAAATTGAACAGTGAAAACATCTTAGCAGGATTAGCATCAGTATTTTAATAGCAATAGCCCTGTCACACTTAATTGCAAGAGAGCATATATATTTATTCTATGTATACCTGGCATATGTATCATCACAAACTTTTCTATATTTCTTACCATTCCCGGTGGATAATGCTGTACATAGGTTAAGTAACATAAAACATATCTTGTTCAGCAATATTGCTCTAATTTCGCTAGTATTAAATTGTGAAGTCACACACTTTGGCTTTGAACATCACTGAAGAAACTGTGCAGGGATTTAACTGAAAATTTGAATACTCCTGTTTCTGAAACAGCTTGGTAATTAGGAATGAGGGATAAAGTGATAATGGAAGAAAGAGTCTTTCTCCCTCTCTCATTTAGCAGTTGCTTTAGTATTACTCCTAGAGTTAACAATCTAAAGAGTAAACATTATTTGAAGCCAGGACTTAAGACATCATCAAGTTTGCTTGTTTTTTTGATATGACAACTGACTCCCCAACCCAGTAATTTGGAAGATTTTTCAGATGAGTATGGGGTTCAGTTGCACTCTTCCTGTTAAAACACAATCATAAATGCATTTACAGGTGTGAAAGTCCACTGCGATTGCACAGAATAGACTGGTATCACTTCTTGATATTTCCTGTCAGTCTGTAAACTGAACAAGATAATTTACTATTCCTGGCTGTCCTAAACCAAGCTGAAACTTTGTCTTGTTTTTTAAAGACCTCCTTGTGATGGTTGACTTATTTTCTTTGTGATTCCAGCATAGCCTCTGAAATGTATATTCCCTCTGTCTTCTAGCAAGAAAGAACCAAATGTTTCAGCTCACATTTGTAGAAGAGTTCATTATTAACTATTGTTTACATGTGTCTGGTGGTGTAATAACAGTTTCTTCATTTTCAGTGTTGACATATACTGTATTGTGGGATAGGAATTAAGAGAAGCAATAGCTGGATTAGGGTAGTGGAAAATACCTTTTGGCCTTATCCTGGAACATGTTATAGTTAAGAGCACTAAATTCCTTTCAAAAGGTCAAATTCCAAAGGGGTAGCCGTGTTAGTCTATTGTAGAAAGACAA
>ML685776.1:9524043-9577382 GCA_007922175.1 Pelusios castaneus
ACAGAGGGGAAAGCAAGTAGATATTGCATATAGTAGCTATGTACACACATTGCATCTGCATGGTTTTCTTTATTATCATACCATAAAAGTTGTTTAGCCAAAATTAACTGGGAAAAATGTACTTCTGCACAAGGTTTATGGTTTTTAATATTGCTAAAGGATCTTTTAACATGCATTAATCATCTTTCATCATTTCAATGCATTCCTCATATATGACATTATTGATATCTGTCAATCTGATTACTGAGTCCCCGGACTTCCTTTCATTCTGCACATTCATAGAAACAACAATATAATTTAATCCTGCTCAGTGAATTTAAAAATAACTTGAGATATTGGGACACAAATACCAAAAGAATCTTTACAAAACGGTTATGAATAGACACAAAAATGATTTCGCTGTAAAATTATAAAGAGAGCCACCAGGGAACACAGTCAGTTACAACAATGGGTGGGCAGAAACCAGATTTCCCCTTTTGCTGGAAACTGCAAATTTAAAAAAATGTTCCATTCTGAAACTGAACAAAACCACAAAACATCCTGCAAAATGAAATTCTGAAAAACTCTTCGTTTTGGGTAGAATTGAATTGTATCTTTCAATAAAAAAGATTGACATTATATATTTTTTTAGAGTAAAAAATTAAAAAGTTTGAAACAAAAAAAATCAAAATATTTCATTAAAAAATCAAAACAGAGCATTTAGGCCTTATCAAAATGCTTTATTTCTTGAAGCACAATTTTGTCAAAATGTTTCTCTTTCAATGAATCAGCATTTCCTAATAAAAAACATTCTGACAGTAACAGCTCTAGACCAGTGCTTCTCAATCTTTTTTCTGTCGCGACACACCTGACAGGTAATGTTCTCCTGCGTGACACACTACAATCTGTGGTGGCGGTGGTGCTCGGGTTGGGAGCGCTAGGGGGGCTGCAGCGTTCTGGAGGATGCAGCATTCCAGGACCTGTGTCGGGGCAGAGTCAAGCCAGTGCAGGCTGATGCCCTGCCATTATGGCTCGATGAGGCCAGGTTTATTTCTGTGGGGAAGGCGGTGCCCCCACTGCCCCCAGGCCAGGATCTCTTAGTCCCCTTAGGCCCTTTACTCATCTGGCCCTGGCTGCTCTCTGTGTTGTGCAGCCGGAGCGGGCTGTTGAGGGCAGCAGAGAGTGGTGGGCAGGGCCATCCCATGGGGGGAGCGGGGCCCAGGGCCAATTGGCCGAAGCGAGGCCCCGCCGCCATGCTGGAGGGGAGTGTGGCGGGCCGACTGGCCCGCTCCGCCCCCCAGGGAGCCGGCTCTGGGCCGGGAGGCCGCAGCTGTCTGCTGGCGCGGGGAGCCGGCTCCGGCCCTGGCCCCAGAGGCCGCTTGTTGCAGGACCAGGCTCCGGCCCCAGAGGCTGAGGCCGCCTGCGGCAGGGAGCCGGCCATGTGGGGCAGGCCGGTCCAGAGTCCGGGCCCCATGTGCTCCATCCCTGGGCCTGCCTGCTCCCCCCTGGGGGCAGGGAGGGCCAGCCCAGGGGCCGGGCATAGCCCTCCCAGCCCACCCTGTTGGGTGGCTATGGCCCGCGTGGGCCCACGGCGATCGCCCCATTCGCTCCCCTCCAGGGATGGCCCTGGTAGTGGGCAGCAGGTGCTCCAAGTTGAGTTGCCATTTTCCATGACACATTTCCTGGCTCTTCGCGACACACTTTTGTGTCCCGACACAGTGGTTCAGAACTGCTGCTCTAGACAACAGTTAGGATTTAACTGAATTTTTATGAGGATTTCTATATTTAAGAAATTTCTGGAGGAGGGTTGCTGCCAAAGATAGAAATGGGCTATCTTGTTGTGCTCCTTCTTCTCGCTTCACACCCCCGTCTACCCCCCCTTCCCCCCTGACCAAAGAAAAATTGCTACTGCAAGTAGGAAATGGTGGTTGGTGAGAGATTAGCTAAACATTTCAATACTTGAAAAGTTTGGCTCAAGTTTAGTTGAGTGGGAAGATTTGGGCCAGTTCTGATTTTATCTAAGCTAGTTCAACCATATCTACAAACCAGCACTGGTCCTCCTCACCCCACAGCAGTTCAACTGAATATGAAAAGGCACTATTTCTTTTCCAACAGTTGTGTTTGTGGATGAAGTAAGTTTTCTGTGCTTCTTCACATATGAAAAAAATTACTGTGTTGCTAATACACAGTGGCTATGTCTATACTTGCAAGTTAGGTCGACTTAAGGAGGCTTAAGTCTACCTAACTTAGTCACTGTCCACCAGGCTTTCATTAGGTCAACTTAAGAAAATCCTGAAGTCAACCTAATGAAAGCTTAGGTCGACTTAATAAGAACCGCTGGTTAGGCTAAACTAACCCTCCTTAGGTTGACCTAACCCTCCTTTAGCTCGACCTAAGCACAGTGTGGACGCTTAGGTCCACTTTATTGAGGCAACCTAAGGGCAGTTAGATCAACTTAAAAAATTGGACTAAGTCCACGTCCGTGGACTAAGTCCACTTTGTTAAGTCGACTTAATAAGGTCTACTTTAAGTCGACTTAAAGTCAACCTTATTAAGTCAACTTAACAAAGTTGACCTAACTTTTTATAGTGGAGACATAGCCAGTGTGAGCTATACACCCTATTCATTAATTCATACAGTAAGTTGGGAGCTGCTTGGATAGTTCAGGGAATAGATAATGGGCAAAGGAGCCCTTTTTATATAGCTCATTGGGTTGGACTGATGGCCTTTGTCAGTAATGATAGTAACTTGATACTAAAAGATAGTTTTTTTGGTAGCCTCTATCTGTGAAACAAGTTTAATAGTCTCAGTTCAAAGGCCTGTGAGAAGGGTCCAGATGACAAAAATCATCCTCCTCGCTGAGCTCTTTGCCTGGAAAAGAGGATTCTAATCTGGATAGTGGCATTTTTGAAAGGTTGGGAAAATTGCTAAATTCCATTTGTAAAATGAGGGAAATTGGCACTAATGCAAAAGTTAAAGGAAGCAGTTCTGTTAAAACAGTTAAATGCTGATACTGTGATTAAACTGGCTGCCGGGCCCCCCCCCCCCCCCAAAAAAAACCACACCCTGAAAAATTTAAGGCAAACCAGCGCAGAGCATTAGAAATGTTTAATGAAAGTCTCTCAATCACTTTGAGAAACAGAGGGACACCAAGTGGAATGGGCAAAAGTTTAAAAGTACAAGGAAAAGCCGTACAGTTTTTGTTTAGAATTGGTCAGTTCAACAACAATAATGGGAATTTGGTTACTGAACATGAAATAGGACCTCTGAAGTGAGTCAGTGTCCACCTATTTCTGTGCAAGCATAAAAGTTGTTAGAACATGTTAATTCTGGTGAATGTAGGAGTTAAAACTGAACTGCTTAATTGGTTTCAAGTGGAGACAATTAATGGGAATGCACCCATCCAAAAATGAAAAAAATTGTCTGGATTAGCAGCTCAAGAAAGAATAGTTTATCAACGTAGAGGCCAATTATGAATTTGAAAATAATTGGATCTCTCTGCTTTTTTATCCTTACTTCCTCGGTCTTCTCCGTTTCTTTTTGCTTGTGTGTGTGTGTGTGTGTGTGTGTGTGTGTGTCTTTTTTCTCCCCTGCCCTCATATGTTATGTTTGTATAATATTGAGTGGTCTTGCAGTTTTGAAAAGTTGTAAAGTTGCAGAATTGCATGATTTTATTGGATATCTTGAGAAATGTGCAGTATTTAATAACATACAAGTTGTAAGTCGTTCATCTTATTGTACTTATTTGTTTCTTTATGAAAATTTATTTAAAAAATCACAAAAATGGTGAAAATTGGACCTGTGGAATTTGAGGACAAAGTCTAGATATCCAGGTTAGTGGATGAGCTAATAATTGGCTTGGATTTCATCGAAGCTAATAATAGTGCAATAAATGCTAGAAGAGGTGTCTTGCAAATTCAGTCTGTGGAAATCTTTAAAGGTGTGGTTGAAGTGAAACAAGTGGATTTTAGACTGTTGTTTCCCAGTGAGCAACTTGTCCTATGTCCAGGGACAGAAACCATTCCATCAGCCACATGCTGTGGTAGCTTTCTGGTCAGGGACAGAGGAATGATTAAGACCTACTTGGTGACCTAGGATGTCAGGGGAAGTTCAGCTGCTAACGTTCTTGTGGTTTTGAAGTAGGAATGGATAGTGAAAATAATAATAAAAAGGAAGCATTGTCATAGAGTGCGATTTAGCATTTTCAGAATTGAAAAAGGCCCTTGTGACTCCCCTTGTCTTAGATTACTTTTGTTTTAAAATGATCTTCATTTTAGACACATGCTAGTATTTACGGATTGTTGGAAATGTTGACATGAGAACATACAGCCCATCTGAGAAGATACTAGTGGGATAGAATGTCAATTTGCCAGCTCCCAGAGACTGAGAATGTAGATGAGGCTGAGACAATTGTAACAGCAATGAATCCTCCACTCCTTAGACTGGGCAGAGTCCATTCTTAGCTAGGAGATTCCTCAGAAATAGAAATATCGTCTGAGACCAATGAAAATGGCCCCTCCAGGTTTCCAGAATGGAAACTGAGCAGGGAGAGGAAAACTCCAAGGAAGTTTTCATGGCAGTACAATTGACTTGGGATTATGACATGAAATGTCATGAGATAAAAACTCTATATAAATAGATAAGCTTGCATACATTTTAATTATTTAATTTTTTCCTGTCATAAGTTATTCAGGGTGTTGTCATCTTAAATTCCATTGAGAACAATGGACAGAGCTGAGTTGGGAAGGTAGGTACACTAAACCGTGTTAATGGCTGCCACCACACACATGCAGGTGTGTGTATGTAAGTTAGATCCAAGACAACCACAAACCCCATTAAAGTCAATGGGTGTGTCAAGCACTCTTTATCAGGCTCGAGAGAAGAAGCAATCAAGCAATTTAATGTAGTAAAAATAAGAGCAGGTTACTTGGCAAGTTAGAACTAAGTCATGTAAACTAATGGGTTTCCCTGATTGGAAATACATGAGGTAGGATATCCGTTCCAAGCAATGTGTGCTGGAGTCAGAAAGCCAGAAGTAGTTGTGAACATGACCCCGAGAAGTAACAGATGTATGGGGCTTCCTGTACAGAGAGCTTACTAGAAGGTAGCCATGGGGATTGCTAATGCTGAGCAAGGAAACTGCCTCCTACTGGAACAAACAAGGAGTCTTGTGGCACATTTAAAGACTAACAAATGTTTTTATAGCATCAGCTTTCATGGGAGAAAATCCCACTTCGTCAGATGCTAGAAGATGGAGAACTTATAGAATGGGAGGAAAATAAATTCAGGGATATGTAATTAAGGATCAGGTCAGACTGTTATAGCAAAGCAAAGCAGTTGCTTATATTCAAACAGTGGAGAACAGCATACTAGAGGGAGGTGAGGTAAAACTATCTGTTGTAATAAGAAAAAAAAAAAAAAGAAATCCCTATTTAACCCTAAGGCAATAGTGTCAAATCTGCATATGAATTCAAATTCTGCAGTTTCTCTTTGAAGCTTTGATTTGTAACTATTTACCTAAGTATGGCTATTGACATATCAGCAATGGAGTGAGCAGGGAGATTGGTTTTTGAATGTTATTTCGAATGTCAGATTTGTGTCCATTTGTTCTTTTGTGCAGAATTTGCCTCCTTGTGGGTTTTTCCTATGTTCAGGGAAATAGGGCTTTGTGTACATTCTTTGTGATTAAACAAGATTACACCAAGAACACATTTGACATGTTGCTCCAGTTTCTACTCCTAATACAAACAATCCATCATGGCCCAAAATATTGGTGAATTAATCAAACCAAATGGGCAACGCTTCCCAATGTCCTTGTAAACAACAACAACAAAAGTGGAACATGTAGGCATATAGTCTGGTAGACATCAAGTATAAACTTTAATTGGTTGTATTTTTAACCAATTTGAACCAATTTGGTAAGTATCTTTGAAGCAGCTTGACTTGGAACTTTGATAGAGTAAAGTAAGCTTTCACCCAAGATCCGAGATGTGGTGACAGTTTTTAAATTTTATTTTTGAAGCCTTGTGCATCTTGAGGAAATGTAAATGTGAGCTGTGTGAATATGTAAGGAACTACTTTTATATTTCTGTATGTCAAAGGACAATGGGTCATAAGTTATGACCAAGTTCACAACAGTTACTGATAGTCAAAAGGTCTTCATTCCTCTGTCAACTCTAAATTACCATTCACCAGAATGCTCCAAGGCATTTTTCCCTTCCGTGAACTCTATTGTCCTGCTACTTTTCAACTATCTCCCCCAATTCTTCATAGCAATATAGCTGCACAAAATAATTTCACAGAAATTATTTGTAGTTGAGGAAAATGTCCCCACCGCCTTCTCACTCAAATTGTTTTTGTGTTTCAGGAGACTTTTCCCCCTCAGATTTTTCAATATATTTAATCTTCAGGCACAAATCAATTTCAGTTTGAAAGTTAAAAATTTCAGAAAGGTAGGAAAAATTGAAACAAATGGGTTATAATGAAAATGGTTTAGTAACTTTAAATCTATCTGTTGTTAGTGCTCTAGGTAAAGTATTAGTAAAAGCTTTATCTGGTATTGTGTTGGGGTGTTCTGAGAGAAAATAGGAGATTAGGTAAATACCTACATATAATTTTAAGATTACTGCAAAGAAGTCCCTTCAGTACCAATAGTACTGAGAATGAAATGTGATATTAGTTCTTTTCTCCATCTTTGTTAGGAGAAGTTTATGTCTATAGGAGTTTCTGGTTTTGATTCCAAGCATGCTGATTATTCACTCCATGGTGAGAGAGAGAGAGAGATACAATTCCTGGAAGGATCATGGGGACATTTTATTTGTCAATAAAACCTAAGGTTGACCTTTCCCATTTATTGGCTGGGATGCATGCAAGAAAAGTTGCAATCCTGTTTCGGATGCCTTAAGGGGGGAACTGGGATTTGAATCTAAAGCAGCAGTTCAAGAAAAATATTTTAAGTTTTTTGTTTCCAGGCAAGGCTGTTTAAGTTAGAACTTGGAGCTGCAGCGCAGTTTTCAACAGGATACTTACTGAACTGGCCCTAACAAAATAGGCAATATATTTCTTGGCCTGCTTAATAATACCATCTTTGCTGAACTGACTGCAGTAATACATTTATGCCCATTCTTTTATTAGCCCAAGTTAACAGCTACATGTTAACAACTAAGTGGCAGCTGCCTTTTTCCAAATTATGAAAAACCTTGAATCTTTTTCAAAAGCTGTTCCATTGTTTACAGCCTCCAAAGGTAAGCTAAATGTTGTGCATAAAACCCCTGCACTTCTATTTGGCATGGAAAATCAAGTATTGCTAGAATTTTGCATTTCCCACTTCTGGCACCAGCTAGTTGGCAGGGAGCAATGGCTACTGGTTAAAGCATGGGACTGAGCTGCATTTGATTTCTATTCCCTGCTCTGGTGCTGACTTGCACTGTGATTTCAGGCAAGTTAATTCAGTTATTTGTATCTGTTTTTTCTATCTATAAACTAATGATCATTCTTACTAGGCAGATCAAATAATGGCCAAAGTAATGATCTAATGAAAAGTTGCTAAAATTCACAATGAATTTTCTTAACAAAAAAATGTGACCATTTCTAACCCTTACCTAACTCAAAGGGGAATTAGTGATTAGTTTACATTTGTAAAGCAAATATTAATGTTTGCAGTGTGTTGAGATCTTTGGAAGGCAGGACGGTTCCATAGAAGTAAATATTACTTTTTATTTTCTCCCTGTGATTCTTAGCGTAGCTGCATCTCAGATATTACAATGGCATTGTTATGCAGATGAGAACTGATAGGAAAGAAATTGTCATATAGACTAAATGGGGGGAAAAAAAGGATCCAAATGAGATCCTGATGCTACAAAGACTTAGGCATATGCTTAACTTTACTCACTATGAGAAATCCCATTGTAGTGACTAGAGCTACTCACAGTGTGTAAAATTAAGTGCACACAAGTTTTGGCAGAATCAGGACCTAAAACAGGCTTCCTTCCTCGGGTAAGTGCCACTGTCATATCCCACACTGGCCAGGAAAGGGTTTATGAGCTGCTCAGTCAGTGCTGTCTGGCCCTGCTACATGGGCAATAAAGCTCAGTTAGGCAGTTAGGTGCTAGGTTTGCCACCTTGAAGTACCAAAAAAAAAAAGGGGGGACATCCAGGGTGACCCTGAGCTGATAAAACTGGACAGCTGGCAATGAGTACTGAGCACCCTCAGAGATTCTCCATGACAGGATGATGCTGGGAAAGCCTGGACAGGTGGCAACCCTTTGGTGCTGGCTGAGCAAGAGCTGGAGATTTGCTCTCGTTCTCTATAAGAGAAGCCTAGCAAAGGCCAGGAGCTGCTAGAGAGACTGCTGCCTGCCAGAGACTCCTGGAGGAAAGCAGGCTTTATACAGGGTTACTATTGTGATTTGCTACCAGTGCCTTGTGTGCTCCTGGTTAAGACTACTGCAAGTGATGCTCCACCGGAAGGGGCAATAATCAGATAACCCCCTTTTGTCTTGTGCATCTGACTGGGATCTCAACCATGGTCAGCTGCAGGCCCAGGAGCAACTTCATGACAGTAAATATGTGTAATGCTTCTTTTTTCCATTAGTGAAATAACAGTAAAAATTCCATGTGGAAGAGCTGGTAGAAAGGAATTTGGGAGGCGATCACTAGCCTTGAGCTGTACTGAGTTCCTCCTACAGAGTTAGTGGGCACCCTCCTATTATGGTCAACCTGAAAAGGTTGGGCCTCTTGTAGGACAAGTGTTTCTTTTAGCTGAGGTCTAGGCTACACTTAACACACAGAGTGGCACAGCTGTTCTGCTATGGCTGCTGCTTTAAGAGCACTTACATAGCTGCATAAGATTGACAGGAGAGAGCTCTCCTGCCAACATAATAAAAACACCAAAAAGAGTGGCAATATCTCTGCCAGCAGGAGAGCATCTCCCGTCAACGTAACACTGTCCACACAAGCGCATATGCCAGAAAAACGTATGTCGCTCAGGGGTGTGTGTTTTCACACTCTCAAGTGACAAAAATATTTGCCAGCATAAATGCTAGTGTAGAAAAGGCCATAGTGTGTTCTTGCTTACTGGATTAAAGGGGAAATATCCAGATTACTATGCAGAAAGGATATACGCAAATGCTTTTTATCAGAATGTATTTATTGGAACGTTCTGCTATTGCAAATTTAAAGCAGCCCAAGGAAGGAACTAACATCAACATGAAAGCAATGCCTTGGTGCACAAAAACACCAGTGCTGTAGAGCAGTCTCCTAGAAGGACAGACAATATGGGTCTGATTCTGTATATTGCAAAATGCCATCAATCCCTGTTGACATCAATGGAAGATGAGGGCATTCGCCATCTGGCAGGATCAAGCCCTACGTGACATTTCCCCAGCTTACAACAAACCTTATGAAAAACAAGCATAAGAAAAACTGAAATGTAATTTGAAAAGCAGAAAACCTAACCCCAACCTTGTAACACAAATCATTTTGTCTTTTTTTTTTTTTTTGGTCAGGGGAATACGGTATCTAACAACTCATCCAGACAATAACAAGCAAGATGGCTTTTAGTACTGCACAAGCTTTGGTTTCTCTTCTAGTTTGCTGTTCATGTAAGTTAATGTGACTCTGAGTCATTTGTGGTGTGTGGAGTAGTTAAGCTTTGAGGTGGCTGGTGTTAATCCACAAGTGCTTCTTTCCCAAATGACATGAGAATGTGCAAGTTTGTGAAGCGTTGGTCTCTGGATCACAGTGCTCTGTTTGTATAACCATTCTGAGATTGTGTATTTTTATAGCTTGTCTGTCTGTCTTATACTGCACACAGCACTGTGGTACCTGGGTCCCATTCTGGAAGCAGAACACCAGTTTGTTCCACAGCGTGGCAGACTTCATGCACTTTGAAGAAACAAAATGAGGAAGACTCCCAAAGGGGATCCTATAGAGCAGGGGTGTCAAACATGTGGCCTGCGAACCTCTTCCATCCAGCCCATGACAGAACTCCGTGGGACCTCTTTCTCTGTTAGGGAGAGAGTGTGGTAAGCGCTCCGTGATGCCACGACAGTGCCGTAGTATTTTGGTTTATTGTATGTACGGCCCACTTTAAATACATTTAAGTAAAATCTGGCCCGCCATAGCAAATGAGCTTGACACCCCTGCTGTAGAGCATCTTCACTTTGGGCCCCCTCCTGTGGGTTTTTCTGTGGAAGGGCCCCTCCCCTGCATAGTACTTGCTCAGCCTCCCCTTCCTCCCCTTTTTTTCTCTTTCACTGCAAGTTTCTATACTCTGCAAGCTACAGCTGGAGCCATAGATTATCATACCCAGTCATGGGACGGCTGCATATGGATTTACTCTTGTGATAGTTTTTGGAATTTGGTGCAGACACTGTGCAATGTATCTGACCATTAAGCTCTCAGGAAACTCCAACTAGTACAGAACGCACCATTGTTTCTCCTCAGAGAGATGGACTGTCATGAGCACAGCAAACTGTCCTCTGCTCTTTGCTCTGGCTTCCCGCAGAACACCATGCTAAGCTGATCATCTCAGTTCTTATTTTCAAGGTGCTCAATGATCTGGATCCAGGGATCCTAACAGATTGTTCCAGGATTAGGGCTTTGGTCATCAACTCCACCCCTCAGGCATGCACTGTGAAACAAAGGGGTAGTAATTCAACACAAATGTCCCACAAAGAATTTCTCTCTTGGAGGGGAGTGGATGTGGGTGATTGGTGCATAGAGCGCATGACGGGGGTATGAGCTTGTCCCTTGGGAAAAAAAACTCGGAAAATTAATTAGCAAAACTGAATAATATATCTTTAGTTCAAAAGAAAGTTACTAATGCAGATGTTTTAAGGAAAAATATCATAGTCGATGGGGTTTTTTATATGCAAAAGAAAGCTGAATCTCTGGAATACATCTGCTTAAACGAAAACTTGGGATATTTGGGTTAATGAAAGGATCTGGTGAGAATAGAGTGGCTTGACTGATTGGAATAAGTTAAATACTTATTAAACTCTATTAACATCCCTGGAGTTAAACCAGGAACAAGTTCGCCTTTTGATTATACTTTTGTTACCTGGAGTTGGAGCTACAATGTTTCTCCAAAAACTTAGAAATGATTCCAGCTCTTTGGGAGAAATGTTGTCATACTTCCATAAAGACACTAGAAGGCCAAACATCTGAGGAGCAGATTTAGACAGTAACAAAACCTATACTTTGATCATTTCAAAAGAAATGATCAATCTGTTGAAAAGAGAAAACTGGTGGCAAACAAATGAGGAAAAAGGGAAGTTGAAATTTAAGATGCACATTTCCCCATCTGGAAAGTTGGACTCAGACACATAACTGAATGTCTGTGACTTTAGAAATTTGCCTTATCTTTATTTTACAAATCAGCAAACAGAGACACAGAAAGATGAGGGATTTGGTCAGAGTCATTGTGCCATTGACAAAATTAGGGAGTAAAATCTGGGTTCCTGACTGTCAGCTTGTCTATACAAATACTGTGTGGCAAATAAATCTACCGTGCACTAGCCTACCATGCCCTAACTGCTCATCTGGACCCTGCTTCCAGGCGCTAAAAGTTCTCTCGTACTCTTTGATCTACCCTGCTTTGAAACAGGGGTAGATCAAAGCACTCTACAGCTTTTTAGTGTGTGGCAACCAAGTCCATGTGGACAGTTAAGGTGCAGCAGCCTAATGCAAAGGTAGATTTACGCTCCAGCTTGCTGCACACTACTTGTTTGTATAGATAAGCCCTCAGTCTCTCCTGCTTTAGCAACCAGTGCTCCTTGTAATTATTCTTTCCACCAAAGAAATCCTGTCACTTCTGGACTGAAAAGCAGAAACTGTCAAGTAGTGTGGCTGTGCTCTGTTTGACAATTGGAACAGGAACCGAAAAATACCATATTCAATTGAAACAATGCTTAGCGAATTAGAACGCACCATGGCTGCTGGTGCAGTTTTGGATGCTTCTTTCTTCTATGGTTTTTTAAATAGAATATTAACCTCTCTTCTCCTCCCCCACTGAACTGTGCAAATTGCAGAGCAATTAGGGCCATTTCATTTTATGTTTGCGCTCTCTCTTTCTCAAATACACACTCACCCTCTCAAACAATAATTGAGAAATGTGAGGCTATCTGGTGGCTTATCTTGGCGCTGTGAATGTGAAATTTGCTCTGATAACAGGGAGCTGTATTACGAGTTTAGTATTCATTTTCTGATGGATGTTTTCTCTTTTTCTGCAACTCACTATTCATCTGCATAATGTGTACTGATGGCCATTGTCTCTCCGTTTTCTCAGCTGAGAGGCGGATTTGCTGGTGTCAGCTGTAAAACAGCAGTTTGGCTTCTGCATCGTAGACTATGTATTAAATTTTTCACATGGTAGCTTAACTGAATGCAATTTCCTGCTCCCATTGAAATGAAGAACAAAACTACTGTTGACTTCAATGGAGCAGGATTGAGCCCTGGGTGCCAATGAGCTGAAATGCCAGCCCTTCTAAAATGGTCTGTGCATGAAAATAATATTAAACTCGCCTTTAATGGTCGGTGTCATGTATGTTATGAGTGCTTATGGGCCCAACAGAATACAGGCCCTATTATGCCAGGCACTATATAATACCACAATAAGAGGTCGTCCCTGGCCCAATATCTAAATACATGACACAGATAAAAGGTGGGAGGAGAAAAGACACAGATTGCTGAACTGACTGGCTAAGGTTGCATAGGCAGATCACTGGCAGAATTAAAACTAGAACCCAGGTCTCCTGATGCCAGATTTGGTCCTAACCATTGCACCACACTGCTTCTTAGGAACCCTTCTCTTTCAGTACCTTTAAGGGCAAAGGTGGACATTCAAAACAGAGCATGCTCATCATACTTAAAAACATGGTAGTTAAATGCAAAATATGTTTTCAGGATCTTGCCTAAAGTCACTTGTCCATGCTCAATCAGGAACCCCTATGTTAGGGACAGAAATAGAACCTTGTTTTCTTGATTCCAAGTCCTTTCTCTTCACCACAAAACCATCCATGTTCTCAGTGTTGATCAGTATGCATTATTATATTATTTTAGTAAACAAAGTCTGTTATCATCTTCATAGTCTTTCCTTCTCTTGTTGAGGAAGTGGATAACCTCTCTTTTCTCTCTAATTTGTGTTTTCCTAGCTTGGAGTAATCACACTCTGGCTTTCCCAGTGCCTTCCTTCCTCCACAGTAGCATCCTTCTGACTTGACCAACGAGGCCTGGTAGAGTTGAGTCAGGTACCTCCAAATTCAGGACAAGTTTCTCGATATTACCAGAGATGGCTTGCCTGATAGGATAAAAGCCCAATGGTACAGCAGATGCATCTTTCATATTCACCTTTAGTGAGCGCTTGTGATCTCTAGTGGCAAGGAATGTGGCCTCTCTAAAATGTTTACTCTCTTCTTTGACCTAGGAGAGTAGCTAATGTTTTGGGTAAATCACTGTCTCTGATTTGAAGAAGAGCCATATGCTCTAAAATGCATCTATGTAGTTGGGCAAAAAAATTCACAAAGAAAATATTCATGAGGTGTCAAAATATATACAAAACGGAATCAAATATTTAAAACAGTCACTTTTTGGATAAAAATGCATGTGAACATTTTGACATGAAGCATTCAGTTACTAGAACCCTTCTGAGGTTTCTCTGTCCTAAATTTATGTGGCATTTGGTTATGGTATGGTTGGCGTACAACCTAGTTCAACTGTGTAGGAGCTGGGATTTTCGTGTTGTTCCCCTTCAGTTCTCTTACAGCAGTCCACAGTTCACAAGAGTCAGTATCGCTTTGGGGATACCCTGGTGAGGAAAAGGCTACTGAGAGAGAACGAAGATGGGATCCTGAAGAGAATCAGTCTAGTGGTTCACCATCCGTGGCCTGTAGGGCCATACGAAGTGGCCTGCCGCTCCCCTCTTGCTGGCTGCAGAAGGAAGCCACTGCCTAAGGACTCAGGCAGAGTGCATTGCTGTGGGGCTGTAAGATCGGTGCTAGAAAACCCTTTGCTGTAGCCAAGGAGGATGGAAGATCAGTGAGGAGACAGCCTCTTCCCTGAACTCTTTCCATCTGCTTCAGTGTGTGGGAGGCTGTGGGTGGTAGACGGCTGCTGGAGCAGCCAGGACCCACTGTACTTGAGGAGGAACAGGACTCTAAAAATCAGTGCCTTCTGGTTTGGACTGCACTTAGCAGCCACTCACCAAGACATAGCTGCCAGATCATGTGCTTCAGTGTGTAGTGACAATCACTCATGTACACTAGTGTTTTGTCTGTGAGCGTTTGACATACAGGGTGCGTCTACACTAGTAAATTAAGTCGATTTAAGCAGGCCTGAGTCGACATAATTTACTCTGTGTCTACACTGGAGTTTCCTTAAGTCGACTTAAGCTGCTCCTTAAGTCGACTTAAGGAAAATTTAAGATGATTTATTAAGACCTAGACTTAAGTCGACTTAAGCCAGTGTGGACACCCTAAGTTGACTTACAAGATAAGTCGACTTAGGGCAGGGGAAAAAGGGAGTCCATGCTCCCTTCTCCCCAGGAAGCCGCTAGCGGCTCGTCCCAGCTCCCTTCTCCCCAGGACCGCTCAGGTCCCGGGGAGAAGGGACTGCGGGGCTCCCTTCTGGCCGGGACCCCTGCGGCGCCTTCCTGCCCGGGACCCAAGCGGTCCCGGCAAAAAGGGAGTTGTGACTTCCTTCTTGCCAGGACCCCTGCGGCTCCCGGCCCAAAGGAAGCCGGCGGCTCCCCTCTGCCCGGGACCCCCGCGGGTGCCGGCAAAAAGGGAGCGGCGGTTTCCTTCTTGCCGGGACCCCCGCGGGTCCCAGCCAGAAGGGAGTGTGCGGTTCCCTTTTTTCTGGGACTGCACTCCAGCTGATAGGGAAACCCGGCGGTTTTCCAATCAGCTGGAGGGCATGCTGGCAATTGCTGGCACTCCAGCTGATAGGGAACCCCCGGGGATCAAAGTGTTTACTTTAAATAAGTAAAACGAACAAGAAATCCTGTGGCACTTTTAAAGACTACAAATTTATTTCTCGCGTGAGCTTTCATGGGCATAATCCCACTTTCTCAGATTCATGAAATGGAAACTGCGGTATCTTAGGTATATGTACACGTGTAGAGGAGGGTGAGTCACATGGTCAATTCAAACAGTTCCAGTCTGTTAGTCTAATAATATGTAGTGATTTGTGTATACCATAGTACATTATTATGAGTTGATAGACTGTTGGCCCTTCAGGGTTGTAAAAATTATATTTGTGGCCCTCGAGCCAAGAAGGTTGGGAACCACTGATCCAGCTTTTCTGTTCCCACACCATAAAAATAAACAGTACCAATAGCTGTTATGCCTTCAATCTTCAACTTGTCACCCTCCTGCCAACTGCCTACAATTCTAGTTTAAAATCATGCACACCTTCAGTGGCGTGCATGTGACACTTCTGCAGGTGGAGCCAGAAGGCACATGTCCACTATTTCTATCCCCAACTCTCCTCATGTTTTTGTGGGTATGGGCCAGTAAATACAATGTGCAATAAGTATTCGTGAGTTTTTCTCACTGTGCTGTCCCTCCCTGGCTTGTGTCCACAAACCAAAATTACTAGGGATGGCTGCCAGGATACATTCTGTGTAAAATTTCAAGTGCACCAACTTGCAAAATCATCATATTTTAATTTATAGGGGTTCTGTCATGTAAGTCACTGAGCACTCTGGCCCCAGTCCATCCATGCACTTAAGCGTGTGCTTAGTTTTAAGCATATAAATAGTTGCATTGAAGCAATACATTTTATTACTGAGTGCTGCCTAGCAATGGCTAAAATACACACACAAACAGTACAGATATATCACATCTGCTTATCTTAGAAAGCAAAACTATTGTTAGATTCTCCATGGCACAAACACCCCTGTGGAGAGTTCTAAGTGAATAGTAAAACATTTTTCCCACCAATATTTACTACAACTACATTGCTGAATTAATCTGACTATACTTGTTCCCCGGGGGTGTTCTCTTCCCATGGACTTTAAAACTTACAAGTTTGCTATTGAGAATATTTAGGAAAACAGGAACATTAAAGCAATGATTAGATAATATTTCTATGAAATAAATTTCCAACTCATCAATTAGCATGGTGACACAGGAAACAACGATGACAGCTTGCCCCTTTTGCAAATGATAAGACTGAAGACTATCCAGCAAGAGAAAAGAAGACTTTTTGGCCAAACAAATCTAACTCCACCCTTCTAATTTTTTAATATTCAATACAACCCCTCCTCATTGCTTGTAAAAAGTCTACAGACCAAGAATTTAATGTTGTTGTTATTTGTCAAACCCTTTACAATAATATATATTAAAAGAAAGGGTAATTTGTTTGTGGACAACAAAAAGGGTGAAACTCATTGAATAAATTATTCTACGCACTTTTGGTCCATTTTGTTCTCAGTGGGTCCATTTTGGTGGTCCATCCATATTTAGCAAAGTTCTTGTGCACATGCTCGGGTCCCATTGACTTCTGTGCTATTTATGTACTGTGAGCAAACGTAACATTAAGGGATGGACTTAAGAATGTGCATGCATGCTTTGTTGAAGCGGGGCCCTATTTCTTGATGGATTCACTCATTTATGTGGACAGAGCCTTCAGAAAGCATGTGTGACAGACTCGGGGGGAGGGAAGGGGTGTATTTGTTAACTTCTGAGTTCCATTTTGGTTTTGTGAACGCCATCCATGTTATATTTCAATCTGCCTTTTGGATAAAACTCTTTGGCTATGTCTACACTTGCTAAAATTAGTTCAAATTAGTTAGTTCCAACTAGCATGATCCTCAAGGCTGTGTCTAGGAAACCACAGCTTGCATAGCTAGTTGGTCTGTACGGGAGCATATCTAAGGAATGAGGGGCCCAGGGACTCAGAGTACTAGGATCTAGACGGCTGCACTAGGGGGTTCCACTGTCCAAGAGAGGTGTCAGACACGGGGTCTGCAGCTGAGGAGCGTATCTGAAAGACCCAAAGCTAGGAAGTATGATCAGTCACTACCCAGGAAGCTGAACAGACATGGGGTTCAGTAGCTGGAGCCTATCACAAAAGACTGATATCCATTGAGCAAGCAGGACTGGATCAGCTTGTGACCTATACGGAGAGAGCCTTCATAAAGCATGTCTCCATGTAATGGTTCAACACCATTTCCTCATAAGGAAGAATAACTAGAAGGAAATCTTATTACACACCATGGGATAGGCAGATTTGTGGGTTTAGATTTTTGCCTTGTCTATTTCTATTCATAGGGAAACAAAACTTCTCTTAGGGATGGGTTGTTGGCCACGTGTCAGCTTAAATAAATAAATGAATATTGAAACAATAAAATACCATATCCAACAATTTAGGGCTGATTTCTTGCAAAAGGCTCAGATGGTTACACATGCCCCAGAAGATTGGGATATGAAGTGGAACTGGGCCAAAATCAGAATTCTGAATCCAAACAACCCCAGAACATGGGGCCATTAAAAAGCACATGATGTGCCTGGCCTGGCCAAAGTACAAAAACCTTGTACTTGGATGCCAGGGTGCCCCTGGCTTTTGTGGTTTGAGCCCACATTTATTATGGACTCATTTAATATATTTTGATTGCTGCTGCTTTAAGTTTTAAGTCAAGCCCTTAATAATAACTTTGAACGTATGACAGTTGTGGTAACTAAGGTTCGTTTTGTGTTTGTGCCTCAAAAGAAACAAATACTGTACTAGATGGAACAGTAACTTTTCTGTGTCTCATTCACAGATACAGAGAGTCACTGTGTTCATAGCTTTCTTTAGCATGCCTTTTATTTGGAGAAAGTAAAAGCTTTTTGTAAAATTGGGTCTAATAAGAGAAATAAATCTCCTATTGTTCTCTAGGGGCGCAGCTGTTCTAAACTGTAATCCTGGGAATTGAAACAGGTTTTCTCTCACAGTAACATTTATATTTGTTTCCTGACATTTTATCCATTATAATGTGAGCTTCTTCAATTGACAAAGGGAAAAATTAAAATTGCTGAGGCGTTCTGCCATTAAAATTTGGTTATTGACAAAGAGCAATATTGGATACAATGTATTTTTAAATCCCTTTAATGTGTTGCTTGATGCAAAGATCCAGTGGATCTAGGTTTTGGTCCTCCTTTCTTCTGCATTTAATCTTCCTGTCCCCCACCTCTTTCTGCCCTCTGCTCTCAAACTTGTGCTTCTTGGCCTTACAAAAGGGAATCATATTATCAATCACATCCGCTTTTTCTTAAAGACCAATACAACAATGTGGATTAAATGGTTAGGGGGAGATGGAGGAGTAGTCTGGAGGAAAGACTGGGAGTCAGGAGAAATGAATGATTTTCCCAGCTTTTCCAAAGACTTGTTCTGTGACTTTGGGCAAGCATCTGTGTACCTCAGTTTCCCTGCTTGGAAAATGCAGATATTTCCCTATCTCGCAGCACAGTTGCAAAGCTACATTGCTTGTATGTTGGGTAGAGATTCTTGAACAAATGACTTCAGAGAAATACAAAATAGGGGGTTCAAATTCCACTCTCAGTTGTATGAATTGTGAATAATTCCATTGTGGTTAATAGTGTTACTCATACTGACACCTGTGTAACTGAGAACAGAGTTTGGCCCTTATTAAGAGTAGATATTTCTCTCTCTCATATTTCTGTGATTCACTAAATTAAAAAGAAATGTTTAAAAGCCAGAGTATCAAAGTATCAAAACTGTCATTGTGGATGTGAAAGAGTCAGACATATTCACTGTCATTGTCATAAGAACGTTCAGTTCCAATGGCGATAACATGTCTCTGATTCAGATCTGAAAATCCATGAGTGGAAATTATTTTTGCGCTGTTTATTTTTGCAGTGCTAACCTATGCCACATTCTTCTGTGCATGCTACAAATGACTCAGTTGTCATTCAGGAGAACTACTGTTAACAAACTCTTATTCTGTATTAACTTTTCCTTTGCGTGTTTTATCTTACGTGTTATATCTATTCAGTGAGGATTTAAAACATTGTAAGCCCTTGCTAGGGCAACCTTGTCTTCTGCATACAAGAGAATTCCGTAATGAAGCTGTAAGTAAATAACAGAAGAAGAGGCAAAAAACTTAGAGAAGAGAGGAACAGATATGTGAAAATGGCTGTCCACCAGATGCAACAATTCAGTAAGCAACTCATATGAAAGGGCTGCCAACAGCAGGAACATTGGTATGGGTCTCAGTACTGTTTCAGAATCACAGTGTATTTGTTATTATTCACTGAAGAATATTTCTGGCAGGGTTTTGTCACAGAACCTTGCAGAATGGTCTCCCTGGGACAGAGTAACAGATCTGGACCAAGGATATCTGACCCACCTGCGGAAGTGACTCATAATCGCTATTTTCACATGTTTATTTTTTTACATTTGTGTTTCCTTTTGAAATGAACTTTTTATGTTGTTTTAGGGCTAATAATATTAAGGGTGTTCCCACAGTGTAGTCGGCACAACTTGTGCATAGCGATAGATATAGACCTTGTCTGGACTGCTTATAATCTGAGAACACAAGCAACAGCTGAAAGGAGAGGGATAAAAATAAATAAATAGAGGTTTTAAAAACAATCAACTCTTAACTATTTGTTTATCTCAGCATGGTTGTGTGGCTGGATAATTTCTTGTGGGCATTATGAGAAAATTATGGGTCTAAAGGAGGGATCTGAAGAAGCAGAGTGAGTGGCCATACAGTGTAGTTTAGAATGCGCATTCAGTGCGTAAGGGGCAATGTGGGGAAGAAAGTATGGAGGCAGTTGCAAGAAAAGTGGGCAAGCAAGAGGTTGTGGCTGGCATAGTTAGAGCAGGGAGGGCAACACAGTAAGAGACCACTGGATAATCAAGGAGGCGAAGATTTGTGAAGGGCTTTGAAAGCGAGCATAAGAAGTTTGAAATTAATGCAGTGAAGGAAGAAGAACCAATGGAGCGATTCAATGAAGGAGAAAGGAAATACGGTCAGAGAGTCAGACAAGGAAAATAACTTTGCATGGTCTGGAGGACTGATAGGGGCATCAAGGAGAAGCTCCCATTGACATCAGGGGAATTATTGAGTTCTCCATACTTTTGAAAACCAGGCCACTTATTAAGTACCCAAATAGGGGCTGCAAAGCATAACTTTAGGCACCTATTTTTTAAAAATCTTGGTGGTGTGCTCAGAAACTCTACAGTAGACAGTATTTACCATTAGACTGCATTGTATCTTTTCAAAACACATTGTATAACCATGAACTTTATATTTAATGGCAGCTGGGCGAAGAGCCTGGGACTGGATGTCATATGACCTGGAATCTACTCAGTTCTGTCAGTGACTTGCTATGTGACCCTGGGAAAGATGTTTAACCTGTGTGTGTGCGTGTGCGTGTGCACGCTCACTCCTCATCCATTACTAATGCTTTTCTGACTGTAAATCTCTTTGCCATCTAAAGATGAAAATCAGTAGAGAATTGCAGTGTATTCCTATAATTGGAGCCCTACAGTTACAGTGGCCCTCTTTGTGTTAAAAAGAAAACCCAGTTTTGATTCACTTACAATTTTCTGTAATTTTGATGTACCAGACTGAAATTTTAGATGAAGTCCTTGCCCAACGTGGATTGTTTTTGAAGTTTGAGGGAAAGGGGTTAAGCTATTTTTCAATACGAAGAGAGGTATGGAAAAATACATTCTCCATTATACAAAAGTAAAATGAAAAGATTTGTTCTTTTTGATTAAACAGCTCTAAACAGCTAGAGGTGGCAGGCTGAAGTTCTGCAGACTGAGAAGTGTTACTGTTCCAGTGAAAGCTAGCTGTAATTTGACCAAGTTATGAGCTTTTGAGACCATGGTTTTCAGTAGTTCCAACCCTAATGGTGTTTTTCATCATGATCCACCAATATTCCAGGCAAAGGCTGGCTGCTCTGCACATGTCTGTTTGGCTATTTTGGCTGAATATTAATAATAATAATTAATAAAAGTTAAATTGAGAAAATTGCCCATTGATCCCAAAACTACTTGTTCTAGTTTTGGCCCCAAGGCTCTGAATGACCAGATAGTTACTTAATTTAAATTACAATAAGACTTTTCATGTGAGGAGAGTTAAGCATGTAAATATAAGTGTTATGGAATTAAAATAGCTTAGTTTATTATTTAAAAAACAGTGTGTTCAGTTTATCTATGATACCAAGGAAACATCTCTGGTTTTGCAACAAAAGTGACACAAATCTCTTTCGCTTCAGACCACAGTGCTTTGATCATGGAGGACAAACTTTATCTGATTTGGACTGAACATGAAAAGGCAAGATCCCATCTAGGGGCCAAATTCTATCCTTGGATGCACACACAGAACTCCTCTTGACTTCAGTGTGGTTCCTGTGTACGTATCCAATGGCGGAAATCTGTTCCTCATGCTTTGGGTTAAATTTACCTGGTGGTATTCTGTGCATGAAAAGTGAATCTCCTTTCTGACTCAGAGATGCCCAGATAACAGTCACCCAAACACAAATAAAGCATGTTGAAAATGTACACCTCTGCTTCGAGACTTGTATGGAAAGCAGAGTTTCATAGTTGCTAACTGATTTGAGTTTTAGTCAAATTATAAAGGAAGGGGAAAGTGCCTATTTAATTGTCCTTGTTTGTTCCAGGTCTTCACAAACCACTACTTCAGTTCCAGTTCCAGTACTTCAAAAATCTTATAGGAAATGTTCCTTCTAGTTACTGAAAGGCATAATTTTAGTGGTTCCGGAAGGCGCCAGCTTGATATTCTGTTAGACTACAATTCTTGCTCACAGAACAAGTACACAGTAAGAATAGGGCAAGCTTTCCCAAGCTGATACAAAATCAAATATTGGATTCTTCTCTGAACGTAACCTCTTTTGGAGTTCACCCATTCCTGATTAGGATAGTTTACTGTTAGGGAAAGGATTAACCCATCTGAAACATTTCAACACCAGTTTTTATTTTTTAAAGTGTGATGTTTGAACAAACAGATGTGAAACAATGAAAAGTTCCAGAGAGCTATGCTAACATGTATTTTTGACATTTTTTTAAAAGTAAAGATGAAGATGATTAGAGCATTGTTTATCTTTTAAATCTTTCCCTCCCTTTGAAATCTTGCTCCCAAGTGACTGTAAAATATGGTTCCAATATCATAAAATACTCATTTGTCAGAGTCGTCCTGCTCTTTGGGGTATTTTTGGAAATCTAGTTGCAAACCAAAGATCAAAATATTTAGTTGGGGATAGGGGGGAAATACAATTATTTCATTTTATTATGTCTTTATTTGAGTTGTGTTGGCAAAAGAGTGAAAGATATGCATGGAAAATATTTTAGTAATGGACAATTATGTTCTAGTGAAGAGAAAATTCAGAGTGACTATTTCATTCAAAAGTTACTGTGGATTTATAATGGTCTAATTAATACTAGAACTTGTTCTGAAATATTGAATGTTTATTTATTTAATGCAGTTGTGAACCAAACACTGCCTTGGTTTGCCTTGGTTATCAGGGCTGGACAAGGTTCTTGGATGCTGGGGCTACCCACTCTTGTGGGCCCCCCCCCTCCCATCGCAGCAGCGCCCAGCCTGGGGATAGAGTGTGCTGGTGCTGAGGCCCAGGCTGACAGGCCCCAACTGCATGGGGCAGATCAACACTCAGTGCTGGGTGGGAGCCCCCAGCAAGCTTGCAGACTGACTCGCCATGGGGAGGGGCCTGGCTGGTGCTGGGGGGACCTGCAGACTGGCCATCTGGGCGGGGGCTGGGGCTGGGAGGCCCTGGGGCCCACCAACTGGCCAGCTGCAGGGCTTGGGCAGGCCAGCATTCAGTGCTGGGGGTAGTCCAGGTGCCACAGACCAGCCAGCCTTGGGGCCAGACAGCACTGGGGCCCAGCAGACTAGCTTGCCCCAGGTGTGACAGGAGCTTAAGCCGATATACTTTTGCTGGGCTTGAGGAGGCGGGGTGTGTGGGAGTGTGGTTCTGATATTATGGTACTGAAAAAAGATGGATTTCTTGTGTAAAAACTGTTGCTCTGTTCAGAAGAAAGGTAGCCTGGGTAGTGGCAGTTCAGGCCAGTGTATTGTTCAGTACTTTTGTGCTTTGTGATTTTAATGGCGCCTGGAATAGGGGTAGTCTCCCCTCCCCATCATTTTAAGAAGAAGCAGAGTCAATACTGAACAGATGGTTTGGAAAGCAAGAAAAGAAAACTTGCTGTCTAGGATTCCCTACGAAAAATTACTCTTTGGAGCCTGCATTTAGCTTAATTTGTGTTTGTGAGCATGAGGACTAGGAGTGAAACTGAGAGCGGGGAGTATTGGAATTGGTTAAAGAAAGAGGACTAAGAAGTAAACTTTGAGTCAGCTCTTTCCCTGGTGAAAGAAGATTTATAGTAGAAAAGACGAAAAAAAGAGAACTCAGACATCTGACTGAACTGTTCTCACAAGCAGCAAGATTTCACAATCCCAAGGTGCAGACTCTAGACTAGAGCACCTCTGAATCTTTAAAGATGAAAAACAAATACCAACCCGTATCCCTCCTATTGTCCCTAGAATGTTACCTGATTCTAAAATACTAAGGACCAGGGAAAGGAGAGCCCACACTGAAGCTCAGACCCCACATCTATAGGTGTGCTGACCACCTCCTCAAGGGGACAACATATCATGAAGGGGAAGAAGCTTATTATAGAAGAAGGGATTATGAGGGCCTGATGGAATGAATGGATATGTCTGGGAATGCTCAGGGGTTCAGAAAATTTGGATGAGTTTTAGGTAGACATCAGAGAGCAAGAGCAAGCATGGGAATACGTGAGAGACTTTTGTATTCTCTGGCAGTGAAAAATGCTGACTACATCAAGAAATATCTGCCTGGTTTGAATGGGATTTATAGTAACTCAAGGAGCCAGCGCGCTGCGGTTCTGCTTATGGTCTGCTACATCCCAAGTGTTTACAGGGATTTTTGTGAGATATTTTTACACGTGTTTTATATCCAGCGGACTGTGAAGATGTTCTAATTTTTTTTTTTAAAATACAGGCAAGTTTTTGGGAGTTCTACCCTTTGTAGTGAAAAATCTTCCACACTATCAGCTTTGAAACTCATACACCTTATAGGTTCTGCTGCTTATTTATTTAGTTAGTTATTTATGGCACTGGAATCAAAACACAATTGGCCATGACTGATTACAATGATCAATATTTGACGTGGTTTTTTTCCGCTCTTGCCGCGACTACTTGGGAAAATACTTTTTTGGTCCGCTCTGGGGAGTACATGAGAAGCCACACTATCATTTAGGCATCTTTTATTATTTATTGTTAGTGTGATGGTAGTACCTAGAGGGCCCAGCCAACATCAAGCTGCCATTGTGCTAGACACCGGTGCATCTACTGTGAGACAATCACTGTCCTGAAGAGCTTCCAATCCAAATACACAAAATGTGTGTTTGTGGGGGGAAGGAGGGGCAAAACAGAAAGGTGAAGAAACTTGCAGAAGGACAGCACAGTAGGATGGTGACTGATAGAACCCAGCTCTCCTAATAACCCGAAGTCCTATACACTAGGTCACACCTTGGGCCATCTTTTGAAGTAGTGTCATTGGTTCATAACATTAGTGAAGCTCTTTGTTTATTTGTATATGTGCAAGAGGCAGAGGTGCACACAGTGTTAAATGACATGCCACATATTTGTCACTCCTAACTTGCCATATTATCAGGTTAGATGCAGACTCTGTGTTACGCAGCACTCCAGCATGATGTGTGTGCTCTATATAAATTTAACTGAATTCTATTGAAATTGAATTTGGGGGGTTCTTGCCACCATGCACAGAATTCAGGAAGCGGGAGATCAGCACCTTATCAGATCAGGTCCAAAGACACACAGCAGCTTTGCATGGTACAGAGAAGTGCCCGGGTGTCTCCCTGCCCCCACTTTTAGTTGGTTAAAAAGGCTTCTGAAAGCCCTGAAAGACTTCTGGTTACAAAGCATCTCTGCCTGACATATACTTCAAATACTGTGGCCGAAGCAGCTCTGCAAACCATATGGAACGTGCTCTGTGGACCACTTGCGGTCCATTGATCATTCCTTAAGAACCTTTGAGGTATTATTTGGGGAGCTATGGAGAATAAATTACATAGGAACAATCATTTAAAGGGACATAGTCAACTCAACACACTTCTCTCTGAAAGTTTTGTAGCTACTGTTGTTACAAGCAACCCCTTAGACTGCTTGAACTTTAAGAGATCAGAAACAAAATACATGTTTCTCTTTTCTTTTCCTCAGATTGATTAGTACATTTCAAAGTCAATTTCACGGTTTTCACTTTATAGCCTGTTAATAAATCATTTCGCTATGCTGCTTGGTGGGATTTTCATGCACCAACAAGGGGGTGAGACGTAGTTTTAAAAACAGGAGAATGTGATACTAAAGCACAAATATTGTCAAAAAACGAAGGGAGGGGGGCAGTATTTGTAACTATTTTTATGAAACTAAGGGGATTACAATTTAACTGTATCACTAAAGCACTTAATCAATGGGACCAGTTTAAGACTTAGCTTTCAGAGCTAAATCTGTATTTAATGATTTTTGAGTATTTGACTTCTCATCTTCCATGCTTGTTCTTTTTTCATTGAGTTTCATTGTTAAATAATTGATTCATGTTAGATGGTAATCTATTCTACAAAAGCAAAAGCAGGAAAAACCCAAAAAGTAAAGAAGTAGTTCGGAATCTGGAAACTATGAAACTTAACTTTTGTGTAAACTTCATGAGAGCAGAGCATTTAATAAAAAGTAGTACATAAAAAAATCTGTGGGAAGCACACACAAAGAATCGTATTAATTTCTTGTCCTGAACAAAGACCAAAATCCCTGAAGTGGATTTGGAATGAGAAGTGAGTCCATATGATTTTCTGGAAATGACTTTGTGTTCAAGACTATCTATCTTGAAATCAATTTCCATGAACAGAGCTGTCTCAACTACTGTCAATTATTAAGGGGAAAAAGGAAATAACCAGGTGCCCTGCTTGATCAATTTGGAAAGAATGGCAGAATATTCCAAAGAAATTTGATATTTAGAAAGTGGTACATCTTCCATCTCTGCTTTGTCACATGCATTTGCTGCTTCTATCTTTTGAGGCCTACCTCCATGTTAATCTAAAACTAAATCACCAATCTTATGTATAGTGAGTATGCACACGAGACCGGCCCAACCGTATAGGTGAACCAGACTGTCGCCTAGGGCACCAGGGTTTGAGGGGAACCAAATTACACAGAATTGAATTTTTTATCTATTTGAAAAAATGTATTAATATATTATCTCTTATAAAATGTGGAGGTTGGTGGGGGCAGGGAGGCGCAAAAGTCATAGTTTGCCTAGGGTGGAAAAAACCCTTGAGCCAGCCCTGCATGCACAACTCTCATTGGTTTCAAATGGGATTTGAAGATGCTCAGAACCTTGCAGGATCAAATTTAAATTTAGGAGACATGAAATGGGGTTCTAGGATCAATGGATAAAGCAGAAAGTTGACTTAACACTAGAGGTGGTCAGGAATTTTTCATCAGAACAATTTTCTGATAGCAAGTATTCTCACAAAATTAAAAAAAAAATCAATTGGGGAAAAATGAAATGAAATATTTTGTTTCCCGGGCATTTGACCCAAATTGGAATATTTTGGTTTATTGACCTGATCCCAAACATTTTGGTTTTTATTAAATTGCATTTCAGTATTATGGCAAATTACCTCTTTGGAGTTGATGTTCAAATCGTCTGACGAAGTGGGATTTTCTCACACAAAAGCTCATGTGATAAATAAATCTGTTAGTCTTTAAAAGTGCCACAGGACTCTGTTTCTCCTTGGAGTTGTATTTCGGACCCACATTCTCTTCCATAGTCTGGGTGTTTTGGCTGGACTGAATATTTCATGATGGAAAGCATTCTTCCCATTCACTGAGCAGTGGCGTCCATCATGGGAATTGCATTATTGCAAGGGCCTGTTGGGAGATGCAGTTCAGCCAAGGAGCAAGGATGATTGGGTGGAATGGAGCCTTCAGGCAGCCCAAACTACAGCTTCCATAAAGCAGTCCCTGTAGTAGGAAAATACAGTAAATGTTGGACTGACCTGAAACAGTTTGTTTCAGGTCAGTTCAACAAAAAGAAAGAAATAAAATTCTTGAAATTCAAGACTACTGAAATATTTTGTTTTGATTGGAAGTGCCAAAGTGAATTGTTTCGGCATTTCCAAATAGAATTTTTCTGAACTTTGTGTTTTGTGAAAATATTCAGAATTCAGGACTGAAATACCAATTTTGCTCAGCTCTAGTTAACATTTCTTAGATGGCAAATGGAGAAAGATAGTAGGCAAACATACTGCATGCTGCCTATAATAATAAAATGATTAGTGAGACTGGGTCAATGGTTGCCCAATGTTTTTAATGAAAAATTGGTCAAAATCCTTCACTACTGAGTAAACTATTTCACAAATGGACTTGCATTCCTGAATTGTTTCTATTACTGGGACATTCTTGAAGATTGGTTATTTTCAGTTTTAAAAAAAAAAAAAAGCTTCCTCTTATATGTGCAAGAAGACTAGAAGAAATAATTTGTATTTGTTGATTTGTGTTTGCGTTACTTTCCCAAGTTTAGATGTATTGCAGTGGGTCAACCACAATTCTAGACTCCAGTCCTGTAATCACAACTTTATGCATATGTATACAATGGTACTACTTGTGTTTGTGTATAATTACTCGTGTGTGTAAATGTGGCCATGATCAGAGCCTTATTTCTAATGAACTTTACCTTATTAGAAATTCTTCTGTGAAACATGTCACTGTTTGTGAATTTGACTATCTTTCTGTATGGATCTAAGATCCCTGGTCTATAAACCTAATAATACATTTGTAAAATTAAAATACATAATGGACACAGTGGGGATTATTTTAGGCAATAACTATAAAGTACTGGTGGTGCTGAGCATGCAGTTATAATACTTAATTGCTGAGATTAATCCAGTGTTGCTTTAAAAATGTTGAGACTATATTGCTATGGATAAGGAAATCTAAGGCGAAGCTTTCATTTTCTACAGTTATCGTGTGTGAGGTCAGATTTATCCAGATTACTGTGATTTTAAGTGGGCAGTTGTTATGGTGTTCAGTTGAGTTGGAGAAATACAGCAGTACCAGGTTTTCTTACTGAAGGCTGTACTATCAAGATTGTATATTTGAGCAATCCAATATTATGGTTTTCCCAATTGCAAAAAGAAATAGGAAATATCTTTAGGTGACTCTCTCGACAATAACTCAAATAATGCAGAGAAATGAAGATTTACGGTATGCGCAGATTACCGACGCCAGCCCGCTGTTCCTTTTGCAGTGGCTTTCAGAAGGATAGAGGTAGAAGGTTCCCATGGGTTTGCAGTGACCGTTAAGATGCAAGAATGGTGTCCGTACTCAGTTGCCATTGCCACTTTTGCATTTATGATGGGGTGGGGTGCTGTACATCTGTGAAAGTCTGGCCGAGGGGAGGATGGACCTGTCTCAATATTCAGAAAATATCAAGACAGTTCCTTATATTTTACTATTTAGGGATTAATCGTACTCTCTGCACCACAGGTAGGCAAGGGATGGGGGGTGGGGCAGAGCCTTCGAGGAGGCACTACTTCTTGCACAAGAAGCAGAGATGGATCCTTCCGTAGTACTCAAGAGGTAGAAAGATGGCTGGTTAGCTTGTTAGTCACATGGAAGGGAAGGAGACAACGTCAGCCTCATCACCAAGCCATGCAGCAGTCAGCTGCCAGGCTAGTTGATGATGCAGTTGACTTCAACTCAGAGAAGCAACAAAATGCTGTTCATTCCTCCTAGCCAAAACTAAGCAGCTCTGTCTTTGCTGGCTTGATTTGCATAGGAGATGGTACGCTGGCAAATATCATTTGCTCATCTCTCTGTGTTGGCCTGTGTCCCCACATCCTGTCCACAGCAAACCCCGCTTGGGAGTGTGTTACAAATTCTCTTCTGTACTCGACCCACAGAGGCTACGAGTCTGTGATGGTCCCGGTTAGAGAGGCACGGCTCTTAAGCTCAAGGTGTAGCAATTTATGCTTTGAGGGGCCCTGCTTCAGTTCCTGCTGAGATAACCAACGTAATGGCAATTACATAAAGTACCAGGGACTTCCAGAGCTAAAAGCATGAACACCCCCAGCTTGAGCTAAATATATGTGTCTCTGTGTTATGCATTCGTGGGTAGAGAGTGGATATAAGAGTGACATCAACTGGCATATAGGAATATATAATACTGTGTAAAAGGTGCACTGCAAATGTCATCCTGAAATGTCTTCTCAGAGCTGCACAGAATTTAGACACAGAGTCACACTGATTAAAGTCTGGGGCAGTTGTATAGCCAAATACAGGGCTTAACTGGTGCCAGAGCTTGAATGTAAAAAAAATTGCTTGAACACCGGCACCTAATTGCTTGAGCCCTGGCACCTCTTTCATTACTAATAAAGCAGTGTCCAATTGCCATTCATCACTTGGAAATGTAGATGAGAGAGAATGAATCTAATTTGCAATATTCCAAAGTAAAGGACTTAATAAGTGTTTTCACAGGACTCCTCACACTGGGTCGTTTAGCCCAAGTTTCTGCAAATTCCAGCTGTCCCATTCATATTATTTAATACCACCTACCAGATCCACCACCTTCTGACCCACCCTAACTTTTTCTTATCACTTGTTCCCACCACCTTTCCTCCAGTACTATACCTGTGAGTAATAGGTCTGGTTAAATAAAAGAAATATATATTTACAAGTATTTAGTCAGTGGAAAAATTTGCCAAAAATCATCAACGAATTATTCATCTAGCTCCAATACCTTGCATGCAGCACCTGTTTGCAATAACTCACTGACTTAGAAGTTAATTGCCATCAATTAACTAGCACCAAGTACTCATGCCACTTTACCCACCAGTTACACATGAAGGTCAGGTTACTGTCCATCATAGGAGAAGAAATTAAAGTCTAAACATTTAGGAGCCATTCCAATAGTGCCGTGTAACGGGGTAGCCACACGTGGCTAATTAGCCATGGAAAAGATAAAAGAGCTATCTTTCTGATCAAAGAAAGCACTACTGTCCTTTATGGTACCAGGTGTCAAATGGTAAATGCCATGAAGCTAAAATTATGTTGTATGTTACAAGAAATACCTTCAGATCATTTAAAACAAACCCTTTGAAATATTTCTCCAATTCTGCTGTTTGTGTGCTTACCACCCTTCACTCAGCGTGGATGATCAAACTAGATCGGTCACTTTTACTTCCCCCCTCTCATTAGTGAGTGTTCAATAGCTCATGTTTCCAGTTTGGATGTTTATTTTCCAAGGAAATATTTATGCTCTCATACTCCAATACTAGCAAATTCTAAAACCAGCCTTACCCCTCACTTCCATAACCAACTGTTCCCTGGACATCTGGGCAACCTTCTGGGGAAAGAAGACCTGGGGGCCTTCTATTCTGTTCTTTAACTCTGTTTCCCTCTCATTTCCTCAGGAGTGTGTAGCCAGCCTGTCTCTCCCCATCTTTTCTCTGACAAGGACAGCCAGATGGCATAGTCCCATCGTACTAGGTCTCCTTCTAATGTAAATTCAGGGTTCAGGGAACTTCTGGGCCAAATGTTATATGCTAGTGCCTTTTCCCATTTTGCATCTATTGCAACAGCAGCAGAAATGTTCTCCTGCCCTTTAAGTACACTCAGCAACTTAGACAGCTCAGAGTCCATTGGGTTAAAGAGAAACATCTTGCATTATAAAATATTGTATTTATTTATATGTGAATCATTTCCTTAGCATTCCTCACCACAGTGTATGAGATCCATGTCCCATGGTAATCTCAGGCACCACCTATCATGGATAAACATGGCTTATATTTATTTGCTGTCAAGTACTGCTATGAATATAAAGATCTAATTCAATATAAATATGTGCAGTAGGGAGCGTTCTTAAAAGCCTCATTAATTTCATAGCAGTATCAATGGTATACAGGTTTATGCCCTCAGCAGAAAATAGAAGATAACAAGCCTAGCATCATATCTCGTTATTCTATAGTGTATAATAAGCTCTTCACTTTTACCTTCACATTCCATCTTTGAATTCAAATCAGATGAGGGTCCTTTATGGTTCTGTACTTTCAAACAACCATATCTTTGTTCAGGGCCTGTAAAGCACTTAAAACATAAATCACTAATTCTTCCTCTGGATACCAGGGTTTGGTGGGTTTAGTGTGGTTGTACTATTTCTTTCCAGCATGTATAGGACTGTAGAGTGAGAAATGTTTTCCTTAAAAAGCTATTAGTCTGTTTAAAAATGCACTGTATTCTCTGTGAGCATTACTGCCCTCATGCTTCTAATATGGGAGGTGATGAGTTAAAGGAAGCAGCCTGAAGGCTGAAATAGTCAAATGAAAAATCTGTGAGCTCAATCAGAAAAACATGCACAGAAAGAAGGGGTTTATTTCCAGATTGAAGTGACGTTCACACCTAGTTTGCTTGGAAACATCTTGCTCTTTCAATAGCACACTTCAGTTGGTAAACAACTATTAAAATTCTGAGCAGATCTGCATAGCTTGCAGGAAAACCTCAAAACAGCTGCAGTCTCCATTCAGCAGATGGTAGTTCATAATAATCTTTGTTCTGCAGGTTCTTCCATTTGCAATCACAAAATACAATAAACCCCACTTTTACCAGATCTCTTTCAGGAACAGGAAAAGGTGATCCATGGGAAGCAGGTTGCCTGGTAACAAGAAGCTATTTTTTTTTTTAAAAGGCCACATAGTATAATTTCCTCTTTACCACATCTCCTTATTTACACATGAACATGCTTTTTCAGAAGTCTGAAATAATTTGCTGTCTCAGCATAAATGCTGTATAATTGCAGCTGGATTAACAATGGTGTATTACCTTTATATAGTTTGTTCATCATGCCAGCATTTTCTGCGCACGGAGTTGTGCTACAAGCCCCGTTGATGTCAGAAAAGGATATCATAACCAATGCATCAGGGATTTCTGATTGAAAGAACAGTCGATGTATGGCTCAGTCCACTGACTGTGGGAAAGCTTTAAGGTCAGTGAGTTGATGTGAACACACCAAAATGCTGACAATAGTCTATAGCATATACTGTGTATCCTTCACAGAAGCAAAAAAGCTGCTGTTAATTACTGACTGGCATTCATTGAATGTGTGCAATTAGATAACTCTCCTTTATGCAGAGCATCAGTGAATATGCTGTGCAGCACAAAGGGAATTACAGCAGTGCCAAAAGATAAACCAAGAATTGTGGTCCAGTTGTGTTAGACACCATAGAGACACAGAGGAGTAGGTTGTCCCTGTCCTGAAGTGCACACAATCTAAACAGACAAGACAGCCACAGGTGGGGAGAAAGGTAGAACGCATAAGCAGAGTGAACCATGTGAGAGCAGCACACCGCGTGTTAGTGCCACCATTTTTTTGTTTGGTGGGTTTAATCAGAAGGGGATTGGCTAAATGGAAAGAATAGGGAAAGGAGAGGGGACATTGAAGAGAAGATGGGTGTGGGGGGAGAGGCAGGGAGAAGAGAGTAAGGATGTGTCTATGTTTCAGGCAGGGGTGCGACATACCTGCACTAGCTCTATCTAGCTACAAGCCAGTATGTTGACAGTGGGTTCAGGTGGGCTTGTATGGCGGACACAGCATAGCGTTCCCACTTCTGTTTTTAGTGGTCTAACAGACCTCTGCTAGCACAAGTACATCTACACGAGCTGTCCATTCACACCCTTTAGGCTAAGGGGGACGGGTTTGGAGAGCAGCAGAGGGGAAGCGACTGGGAGGGCGGGGCAGGTGGTGGGTCGGAGCAAATAGCCAATCAGCACCAGGCAAAAGACTTCCAGTCAAAACTGTATAAAGTCCTCAGAGCGTCCAAAGATCCCAGCTTTGGTCGCTTTCCCTCCTACTGGCTAGAGGCTCTTTTTTGCAGTTTTTTACCCTAGGTACATGGGTCTGGAGAGGCACTACCTGGGTCCTAGACCCTCCTATAAGGAGTGTATAGTATAGAGGGAGCTATAGGGAAGGGTGATCTTGGGTTGGGTCCCATTTTACTCTGTCTCCCCCTCGTGCTGATGTCTCTGCTTCTGGTATTTTCTGATGGAAGGCCAAGGAAACTCACTAGTAAAGGCTATTCTTTTCAAAGTTTGCTGTTTATTGGGCCTTGATGTTTCCAGCAGGCTATTCTCATTGCATTCCTCATCAGGTTGAGCCTCCCACAGCATCTATGCTCCATACTCTTCACAATCTCTGAATGCCAATTTCAGGCCCTCATCTTCAAATCCATCAATTGATCAGGATTCATTTGCATCAGAAACTGCGTGACCATCTTGAGCCATGTTCAAGATAGCTGCACTCCTCTGAGACCTTACAGCTGAAAGGAAACAAGAAAGAAGCCTGTGAGAGCAGGAAACAAAATGTTCTTGGCTGAAGGGGCTGGTTTGTGGACCGAGTTACTAGACAAAATTAAATTAAGCCAAAGTCACACACAGGTTAGAACGCCCTGCAAGATATCCATGTTGCAGTAGAACTTTCCCAGTATAGCTAAATGGTTGGATTAATAAATATGGCCTAACACAGAAGGACAGAGAATAGAATACTTAGTGGAGCCTATTCTATACTTACTGCTTGGATAGCACGGTAGTTGGGTAGGAGCACCAAAGAGAATTTGTATCCACTTGTTGTATTGGGATGCCAATGTGTTGATTAAATGGCATTTTTAAATCTTAATTTTAAATAATAAAATTTTCAGCACAAAAGTTAATGTAGGATTAAATTATTGTTGTTCTCCATGAGTGAATACTTCTGCATAATCATTCCATCGTGCAGACGCATACCTTTTAAGCATAATTATCCAAACTGCAATAGTATTTTACTGATTGATTTCACCACCAGTTGTAAATTCTAAACCCTATATTTCTGTATATTAATTGTCTCCCTCTCTTTTGTTTATTACCAGGATAAATAAATCCCCTTTTATGAGTTTTCATGTGCTCCAAATATTGTCTGTTTACATTCCATTATATTTAGTATGTATTTTGGAGCATAAGAGTTGTTTATATGTTTTGTCTCTAACAATCTTTTCCTTATAAATGTAATTACACAATAAAACAAAATACAGAATACATTAGTGAGCAATCATTTGTCCCTTGTGTGGATTGTTAAGGTATGTTGTTTTTCTTCCATGTTGCTGTCTGACATTTTCCAATCCTTTTTAATTTCAGTAAACTTGATTTGCATTGTGCCGTATTATTAGGGTTTTATTATTTGTTTAGTATTTGTAGATCAGTTGTATTTTGAAATCCCCTTAGTCCAATATTACCAGGTGCCTAGTTATATCAAAATATCGATAGATCTACAATGCTGTATTTCTTCCCATGATAAACAAGCTAATATAAAACGCCATGGAATGCGGGACATCAATGCTCTCTTAAAATACATGCTGATGTCTACTCCCCACTGGTGCACAGCACTGAAAGTTATTTAAGAAAAAGGTGTGATATGGATAAGGGTGCTTTCCAGTCCAAATGTCTGTTGTTCTCAAGATGCAAAATCTGTGAAGAATCAGCAAGTATGTACTGAGCAATTGAATGTAGTGTAATCCATAGGGAATGGCAGAAAACTGCAAGCAATTGCTTACCTTTGTTGTTCTTTTCTGAGGACTCATAATCTGTATGCTTGTTGGACTCGAGAGTACAGAAGACACAGACAATACATCAGAGAAAGAAAGAGCAGAAGTAATTTACAAATTCTTCCATTTTTCAAAAATAATCTCTCCAGCAGGAAGTGCAAACTTCAGGCAGCTTACCAATAGATCCCGCAAAGTGTAGGGACTTGAAAACATTCTTCCTGATAACCTAGGAAGGAGCCCATGACATAAAGGTCAGATCCAGAGCCCAGCTTTTCTCACGTTTGGCAGTGTTTGGCTCAAAGATTATAGTCTGGACATATCTTCAACAACACATGCTGTAAATTAAGATGAGAAAGAAGTCATAGAAACCTGTCATAAATATTAGAGTTGTAAGCCCCACAACTCATAGGAAATAGGGTTCATCTGGGTTTTTCATCAGTTTTATGAAAGGAAAAGTACATGCATTTTCTGCAAATATACAGAGCCTATCTTGCCAAGCACACACAAGGGGAACTTTATTCAGTGGGACTACTGTGAGTAAAATTATTCATGTGCATTCGTATTTGCGGTATAGGCCCCATATAATTTATGTCAAGAGGGACTTTGATTGTGGAAACAGCTGTAAAAACCCATCACAAATTAATGCAAAAGAATCTATGCAAACTGAAGGAAAAGGTCTGAGAAGAGTGAGAAATTATAACAAATGTTGACAAAATTAGGTAAAATCTGGTGCCTCACAGAAAGCACACCAAAACACAGCAAAATTGTATTTTCTGTTCTGCTATGAAAAGAAAGCAAATTAAGAAATTTTCCATGGATCATTGCTAAGAAGAATTTTGGATTTCATAAGGTTGCAGGAGTCTAGATTTAAAATATTAAAATCACACAAACAATCCCCCTGGAACTGGTGATAAAGAGGATGGCAATCAGTTAAAAATGCTTCAGCAGTCGAGGCTTTCAAAGTCAGGAGACGGGCAGTTAAAAAGCAAAATGAGTTATTCTGGTAGCCAAAACAGTTGAGAGGAATAAGGAGGGCTTTTATAATCGTAGGGGAAATGGTAATATTAGAAAGTCGGTCCATTAAAAAAAAAGATGGGGGAGGATATTAATGTTAACTTAAATGATGACTTGCTTCTGATTCTGTCTTCAACAAGGAAAACATAGCAAAGAAAGGTAATAAATAGTAAGCATCAAGAAGACCCTGCAAGGATAATTATTTATTTAAAAAAGGCAAAATAATATCTGGAAAAGCTGAACATATACAGATCAGTTATTCAGGATGATATGCATTCTGGGGTATAAAGGGAATATGTTCATGAATTTACTGACGACCTTTTTGGAGAAACCATGCACAACTGGGAAGGTGCTGACAGACAGAAGAAAAGGAAATGCAATGCCAGTTTTCCAAAAAAGGAAAGTCGAGGTATCTTAGCAATGGCCATCCCCTAAATCTAACTTTTGCCTTTTGTACAAACATGGAACTGATACTCACCTTCCCCAGTCAAGAAAGCATCTGTATTTAGGAAAACACTTAACCATAGGCTTAAATCCCATAGAAATCAAGCATGAGCTAAATGCTTTCCCAGATCTGAACCCGTGAGAGGAAAATAATATCTAAACTCAAGTCAAATCAATCAAATTCATGATCTGAATAATCATGGATAAATACTTCAAAGCGCAGGTGATTTGAAAACTCTTGGGGTGAAACCAGGGTGGCTAAAAATGGTCAATTATTACTTTGTTTAGTAAATCAACTAGTTTTAATTGCAAAACATTTTGATGAACTCCGTGATAAACTTTTTTCCTAGTATACCTACTGCATTTAAGGTAGTTTTATTTAAGAACAGATAAAATAAAATGCTGGTTTTGTGTACTTTGAATTGAATTTGAATTTCCAACAGAGTTGGACACAAACTGCAAGTAAAAAATTGTCATCAGCTAGTAAATAAGAAATCATCAATCTCCATTTTTAACATAACCAAAAATGTAAAAATTAAATATCAGAATAAATATATATTAAGCTATACATTTACTTAAATAAATGTGTATACACTGTATCCTCCAGGTTAGCCAAAAAAAGGGAGCATCATGTTTAGTGTAGAGGCTATAAGTAGTTGCAAATCAATATGTTTTAATCATTACCAGCCAGTGAGACTTAGTGAGACTTTCTTTAGGAAAATAACTTAAAAGTAGAAATGCAAAACAAGATTAAGATTGATTATTTAAATTAAGGTTGCATGCTTGCTTATAAAATTATGATTTAAATCAGTTTAATTCACTCTGAGTGAAACTTTATGGCACAGTGTACAACAATTCCAACAGGGAAGTTAAAAATACAGAAAAGAAAGAAATAAGAATAAGCATAAGAAATAAAAATAGCCCTCCCTCCCTTCCTTCTCAGGCTAATTGCCATATAATTAAACTTTTATATCCTGAAGAAACTGGGGAGACATGAAGGAAACCATCAGATTCATTTCTTAGTTTTAATATATAGAAATGTATTTTATGCCTTAACGTGACCGAGTTGTAGATACGGAACTGAAGAAAAAATGCACAGAAATTCGAAATGATGAACAGCTCAATTGATGTGTGCAAGACAATGGCATTATGAAGAATATCAGGGTATTATTAATTGTGCCAATTTTGCCTGTTTAAAGCGAGAGCTCTTATCTGGTGGGAATGTATTTATACTCTCTGCAGCTTTATTAAAGGGTTTCATATAACAAGTCTCATTAAAAACAAAGTCTTCTGCTTCCTTTCATGCCTCTGTCATCCAGTCCGGGCAGATAAAGTCTGGTTTAAGTGTTTGACACTTAGGCCTTGTCTACACTGCAAAGTTACGTCGACTCAGGTTAAGTCGACATACAGCCACAGCATTAATTAAAGCAGCGGTTCATGTTCATACTGTCCGTGGTGTGTCTTACCAGGAGCGCTTCCACCCACTGAAGTGGGGTATTTTGGGGCACTGACAGCTGGCGTTCCACCGCCCTGGGGCTGATAGGCTGAGCAGTCAGCTGGAGCCCCCTCCCACTCAGGGGCTGACAGTTTGGGCTGTTAGCTCCATGCCGGGTTGACAGTTTAGGGTTTCAGGCCTGGACTGGGTGGGGTGTGTATGAACCCTGACCTGGACTGACAGGCAATAGGCGATGTAAGTAATACAGTACCTACAGGGATGCTGCATTGTCATTTAATTCCATCAACCCAAGTGCTACAGCTCTTGCAGAGGAGGTGTTATTAAGTTGATATAATGGACAACTTACATCATCAGGAGCACCACTGTCATGTCGCAATGTCAACCGAACTATGCCTTACATTGACCTTTCTCTGTAGTGTAGATGAGACCACAGTTATGGTTCCAATTCAGGAAAGTCCCCCGTTCAGAAATGGCACTTAGAGAGAAGCATATAGCTTATGTGTTTTCCTGAATGGGGCCGTTGTGAACGCTAGTCATAGTCATTTCTAGTATTACAAGAGAGAAACAGATATATTTAGAATTGCTCAGGTCTGAACTGTGTGGGGAATTTTTACTGCAGCTATTTTAATTAATGATGGTCAATCCTATTTTGTCTACTCCTTAGCTCACTTGAATATCACAAGTTTGCAAGTTTGGCTCAGAGTCTCATGTTGTTGGGTTTGATTTCTCCTTTGGATTGACTGTTAAAAACAAAGAAAAGGGTGCCACATGCAGGGTGTTTACTTTGGCTGCCAAAGAGAACTGAGTCTCTTTCTCTCTCTTATCCCCAGAATAAGGCTTTGACACAGTGGTCTTCGCTCAGCTGCACTGGACCAAATCAGAAGTAATGCAGCAGAAGTCGGTGGGTCTGATCTTATACTCTAGGAAATCAATGGCAAACTCACATTGACTTCAGTGGTCTTGCATCAGAGTCACGCGAGATTTATGTGTTCATCATGATGGTAAGTGAATTTTTTATTGGGATTTTTGTTTTTTTGCCTTGTATTGTTCTGGTTCTCAGAGTGCTATAATTGTTTCTTTCCTTTAGGCCTGTTGTATTACAACACAGTTGGTTTGGTTTCTTTGCGGTTGTCTGTTTCATTTTGCAAAAATGTACTATGAAAGAAAGTTAAAAATACCCACTTTAAAATCATTTCCAAATCAAATCCATCTTCACTAATTGGACTGGGAGGAAATGAGAACACAGTGTTACAAATAGAGTGCTTTTTCATAAATCAGAATTACGTGGGAAAGCATGTGGGAGAGGCTGCGTAGTCTAACGGTTTGGGCAGTACACTGAGAGTCAGAAAAGCTGGTTCTATTCCTAGCTCAGTCTCGGGCCCGCTCTCTGACCTTGAGCAAGTTACTTTAGTCCTCTCTGCCTCTGTTTCTTCTCTTAGCCTTTGCCTGTCTCATCTAAGATTACAACTTTTTTGGGGCAGAAACTATTAAGCCTTGTTTACATTAGGGACATCATTCACATATTTGCACCTTTTGGTGTTCTTTCCCACTGCTGGGAACAATTCTAATAGCTGCAGTGCTTAAAATAGTCTCTGCTAGGCTTCTGAATGTTGCTAGCTCCAGGGTGTTGAGGGCAGGTTTCATCCCATACAACTACAATTCTCAGTTTCATCCCTGCAACATATGATGATCTCCTTGACTATTTAGCATAACTGTTCATTTGCAAGAGAAAGATCTCCCCCTATTTATAGTCTTATTTCCGCATTTTCATATCCTTTCTGATCTCAGGACTAGATTCCCTGTGGAAATAAAGGCTTAGTTTGTACCCCCCCCCCATCCTTGCTTGTATAATCCACATGTAAAATTTAGGATAACAAATGGCTATGTAATGAGAACCAGACTGTAATTCACTGAAGTAGCTCACTGATGTCATACACCAATGCTGAACGTTTCTGAGTGGTTGTTTATTAGAGGGACTTAGTAGCTCCAGGGAATAGTAATGGGATATGGAGCCTTTCACCTCTGGGTCGTGGTGTCTAACTGAGTCCGGTCAGTTAGTTACTGGAAGTTGTTACAGTTTGATTTCTGTTCGTCTGCCAGGCATTCTGGTCCTCTGTTCCATTGAAGCAGAACCTCTTGTCAATAACTAACAGGAATCAGGTTACGGGGTATTGCACTACTCTGGAGTCCCCCAAATCCCACAGATGTTTGATGGGGAAAACCCAGATATCATTTTTACAGCTCCAAAGGGCCACAAGCCTCTACCAGCAGTCGCCTCCAGCCCCCCCAGAAGGCATTTTGCCTCCTTGCTTGCTGATCTCCTGTCTCCCTGGCTGCAGCAGGGAAACCACATGCATCCTGCAGCTCTGTGCACTCTCTCTGGGTCCCAAGGCAATGGCTCCCTTCTGCAGCCAGTGGGATGGAAGCTCAGTGTTCCCCGCCCCTCTCTCTGACTCCAGCAAGGACCTAGCACCCATGGAGCTAAGCAGAACATTTTGCTGCGCACCCTGCTACAGCCACGGGGATGGGAGTGCTAATCTCCTATCCCTTTGGCTGCAGAAAGCCTGCATCAGTCTTTTAGCCCTGCGGAAACACACTTTGCCTGGAAACACACTTTCTTAGGAAGTGACTCCATTTTGCACCCAGCAGGAGGGGAGCTGAGGGCCACTTGGAAAGTCCTTGAGGGCCACTTGTGGCTCCTGGAACACAGGTTGGGAATCATTGGGATAAGGGCTCTGTCCCCTGTCAACTGTTCATTAATCCAGCCTAAAGGAAATGAGGGCCATTGGAAGGGCAGCTCTGAAGACAGTCTCTCGACTAGGGATAGGTCTGATACTGTTTGGAACAGAGATGTGTAAGTCAGAATAACTGCATATAATTTGCTGGAGTTACACTACTGTCAAACTGCTGTCAGGGTGACTAGGATCAATGCTATTAACTAGGATAGTGAGTGGAGGGGAAACTGGATGGTAAGGAGAGAGAAAGGGTAACTTCCGATTCCTGCATTTGGATTCCTCTTTTTTCCCCTCTTTCTATTCTCCCTTCTCTTGCCATTCCTTTCTCTCTGGAAGTGCCTCTCCCTCCACCCCTGCAACTCAACAGGAAACATCACCCACTCTACCTATTTTTGCCTTCTGAAGTGTGGGCAGGTATACCTGCCCTGTGTGCTTTAGACATCTCAGCACCGCAGCACAGACTGAACACTTTTGTTCTGAGATCTTTTTACAGCTTAAAAAGAAAAAAAAAAAACAAGAAATATACGCACTAGGAAGCCTGAATAGCAAGCAGAATTTCTATCATCTGTTGTCATGACACACAGCTGACGTGGGAACACTCCTCAGCAACAAGGCTGATTGTCAGGTGGATTTAATTTTGGTGCAGAATTCTGCTAGAGGTGGCTTTCAAAAATATATCTGGGTGGGAGGGAAACAGGTGGGCACTGGTTACGTGTATGAAGGAAGAGGAAGTAGCTGGTTAATTGTCAGTCTTGCTTATGTACCACTTCTTATCCACCAGCCACTTGATACCCTTACTGTTTGACAGGAGAGATTTCTGCTCCTTCTCTCTCTTCCCCTCTCTGTTATTTCTGGGGTGGCTGCTTGTGAATCACATAATGCAAGGAGCACTGAGCATTGCATTCCTGGGTAGTCTCATGATGTAGCTGTATAATTTGTACCCTGCATTACAGACATTTTTGTCTGACACAGGAAAGTGATGTCACTGATGTTAGTCAGGCGAAAGAAGAACCCACCTGAGAAAGAAGCCTGTGTGGATAGATGTTAAAATGACAATATAATTTGAGAGCGTGTCAGATTGGTTTGCTTCTCAGGGGTAATGGGGCCAAGTATCAAAACTTGGGGCTCTTTTCTCAGCTTCTGGGAGGCAAGCCATACATAATCTGGTTTTCAAAGAAGCTTGAGCACTCATGACTCCCGTAGAAGTTGTGTGTCTGACAATCAGGCCACTAACCCCTCTTTCTCCAAGTTTATCTACAAAGCATTCTGTATTAAAATTCGGCTGATCTATATTAGTCATCTTTACAAATGACTTTACTTATCTGTGCTGGTTTACTCTTCTATTTTAACACTTTCCTAGATTGCAGGGATGTTATGAGGGAATTAGTAGTCAGTTAAAGGCTCAGAATTCCTCGAATGACAAGTACTATTCACTGTAAGGACAAAGTGTTATGACTGTGCTTCTGGGGAATGTAATTCAGTGCATGGAACTCTTCTTTTTTCTAAACCTGCCATTTTATTACCTGTGGGATAATGGAAACTCTGGGATTTCAGAAGTCCATCTATGACACTGCAATAGTTGAAAAAGGGAGAACATATATTGGGGTGGAGGTGAGCAGATTCTGAATAAAATGGGAGCAGAGCAGGTGAGTTGGGGGGGGCAAGGAAGGGGTGGAAGCGATGTCAGGGGAAGGAGGTTACTTTCCCGATAGTTTGACTCTGAACTCAAAGAGAGTGGGGTGTTTTCAACGGTCCTTCTGCAGAGTATTTCTTCTGAGTGAATGGTATCATAAAGCCACAAGAAACATGAGACTTTCCCATGTTTGTCCCATTTTTACTTTATTTCAGGTTTCCTTAGTTCACTCAAGGGAGTTGACTTTTCTTATTCAGGTCCTACTGTTTTCCGAATGATTGAAAAGATTCTCTTTGAAGCAGTGCCTCTGGTTTGGAGCCCAAAAGAGGGCCTCTGTCTGCTTGGAGGGAGTTTACCCATCATTTTATCTTTTGTATTGATATCCCTTCCTCTGCTATCTTCCTGGTCTTATTTTGTTTTCTATTTCCTCTCCTCACAACCCTCTAGCTCCTCCTATTGCTCCCATCTAGAACTACACCCTAATTATCAAATGTATGTAATCATAGGTAATCTGAATTGTTTCTGCTGCTTTTTATTAGATCATCATGGTTCACTGGTCCCCGTATGTTATACTGTCGCCATTACACTTCTGTCCAAAATTTCACTACCAAAGTATTTCACAAATGTGACCTGATTCAGCAGACAAACTCTGTCTAAATCTCCTGAGACCATGGGACATTGACTCTATAGCTAGCTGAGCTATCAGCGGTCAACTTGATTCTGTCTGCAGTAACTATTAATTCCAAGGCCAATGGCTGTTATCTAGTGAGGAGCCGTGTACACTAACCTTCTCTTCCCGCTCATTTGTATTTCCAGCTGATTCAGGGAAACTGAGACAAATTAGATAACATTGTTCCTAATGCTAAAATTTACTTCAGTGGAAGATTTAGGTTGATTCACAAACAAAGACAAGATTTATGCATTATATATAACATTAGATATATGGGATGGGGTCCGATTATTTTCACAGTGCCAGACAGGAAGTCTTGCACGAAAAGCGGGTTTATATAATAGTAGTACAGGGGAAAATCCTCTAGATTATTCATTCCTCTGGTTTTCTCAATGCTATTATTCCATAAATTTTATGAGGCCAAGAAATGTTTTATGCTTTGTACAGTGCTGAACAATATACAATAATCATTTGAAATGGGGAAAATTAAACTAATACAGCAATATTTTAAAGCAAAATCCACTTGGAAGTGCTAAGTAAAGACACTGACTTCCCCTTCCTCCTAATGAATAGGTCTGAAGTAATTTTTCTGAGCCATCTTTAGGCAGGCAACCTGAGTTAATCTCTCTCCCTCTGTGTAGGCAGCACCGCCTTTAGCAGATGGTATGTGTTTAATGTTTTTCCACACACAAATAGCAGCCATGTACTTTCAATCACTAACTTGCAATCAGAATGACGTAACAAAGAAACAACACAATTAAATCTTTTATGCAACACGTACTTCGTGTGTGACTTTCTTCTGTAACAGTCCGCTCCAAAACGAATCCAAAATGACTGCCTGTCTCTGAAGATGGCAGACTCGTTTGAGGTATGAAAGTGGAGCATGGGGAAATGTACCTTTAACAGGATCTGGCTAGAACCATCTGGAACCAATTGTTATGTTGTTCAGAGCCTCATGTTAAGCAATGTTGATCAGTTAGAACTCAGACACAGAAAGAAGCAGACTTTGTCAGACTCTCTGGCTTGGAGCAATTACTGAACGCCACTGTATAGAACCCAAAAACCAATGACATAGAAATTGCACAGTTAAATTCACTATAGAGTATATAAAATGATGCATGTCTTTGTGTGTTTTATTTTTTGTTGGGATTCGGGGGTGGTGGCAGTGGTTAAACACAATTTTGGAGCCATTAAAAGATACTGTATAAATATGGTAATATCTCCTAAATAAGTAAGCATGAAATACACATTTGCTTATCAGAATGTAACAGGTCCGGAGGTGAATTACATCATCACCAGCATTAATGTATTTAACTGGGTAAATAAGATGGTTTTTGAAATGTCTAAATACACATTTCCCTGACAGAGCTCTTCCAATCTCTTGGGTAAATAAATCATGTTTTATAATAAACCTCCTTGAAAATTGTTCTTTTGTTTAAAATGTATGATTACTGGAGTAAATAATGTGTTACAAGCATGTATAGTTCACACCAGAATGTGTATTTACTTTCATAAATCCTGTGCTTTCAAAACGCCTAATCTCAAACTGCATCAGCCTCTCAGGATTTAATAACCTGTTATGACTTCCCCCATTAGAAAAAAAGTGCAAAAAGAAAACAGATAAAAAATTTCAGTCAACAAAATTGCCTTAACTGTTAAGAATGTTCAAGTTGTGACACAAACTGCCAAACGCCGGGAAATTAAACTGTGAAACCAGCACTTTATCCTTAACTCACCCTGTTGTATTTTCCCCTATTATTATGCAGAGACCTGCCTTTGGTACTGTTATGAATCTTTGAAACACAGAAATTCTCTGGTCCATTTTCAGGATGAAATTTTCTGGCTGTTAAAATAATCATAGACTTATTACAGTTGGTCATCTTAGTTCATCTCTATCAATGCATGATTAGTCCTTACTGCAAGTTTGCTAGTATTTTTTTCTGTTCTAATTTTAAATGTCCCAAGCAATTAGGCTTCCTCTTAACTCTAGATTGCCATTTAACTGAATTTTCAGTCCTGAAAGTGTGTGTCAGAAAGTTATATTTTGTCACTGCCGTTGTATTGATTTAGTTAATTTCAGTAAAAACAAGGCCAACCCACTACCTACACAAATAAACCAGCGATTTATTGTTAAACTCTCTCTCTCTCTCTCTCTCTCTCTCTCTCTCTCTCTCTCTCTCTCCCCCTCCCCCCCCCTCTCAGTGGTGGTGGTACTGGTGGGGAGAGAACGGAGGAAAATGAAAGAAATTCAGGAAGTGGTATTGCAAAAATGTTATGCTGAGCTATGTAAGTGATGTAACATGAATATAAGTTAAATCACTGATGCAAATAAATTTATTACACAAAGGTAAGGGAGCACTGCTACTGCATTCAGCCAACTACCATAACACAAATAGCCTTATGTTGTAAATATCCTATAGGCTCTGTTCTTTTGAAACTGTTGTATTTTCCATTGGAGATAACCGCGATGTCTGCCGATGCCATTTGACATTTCATGTTTTATTTCCTTAACATTTGATGCTGCTGTGAAATGGTTCCAGGAAGGAACTGATCTTTGCACCTGTCAGAGTGTATTGTTCCTTGGAGGCTCTGAGTAGGGTTTTACTGTTGTCCAGGGCACTGAGCTTCAGGCCTGAATGGTTTCCTCTGAAATCAAGCTGGAGCTGAACAAAGTTACAATTCCTGCATGTTGCCCGGTTCTCAAATCTAGCATCAGCAGCACAGATAATTGCTTATTTGAGATTTATGGGGGCTTTTACCTTCATAGTTCTGAATTTGTAAAGGAATTCAGCGTCCCAAAATCAACAGCAATATTTTAATACCAAATGCACATATTTATGTAGTTTTTTTACATAATACAAAGAGGAAAGGAAAACTGAATAGTTTAATTACCCCTAAATTGGACAGTATTTTGTTCGTATTTATCATGCACTTAACATCTTTCATCAGAGCACCCCAAAGTAATTCCCAAAACTTACCTTATGACTTATCCATATGAGACAAGGAGCATTATTATTCTCATTCTACAGATGGGGAAACTGAAGCACAGAGAGGTTACCTGATTGGTCCATGGTCACACAAAATCATGCCAATCAACTACATAGCCCAAATTTCTGACTCCTAACCATGTATCTATCTATCACTAGAGACCATGATCTAACATGTAGATGCCACGTTTGAAAAATGGAATCTCCATGCCACTTCTCCTCTCACTGCCTTTCAATGAGTTCCTTAGTTTTGTTCTTTCTACACTGCTTCACAACACAGTAATCTTGATTTAACCAGGTACTGAGCATACACAGATTTAACAGTTCCATTGTTTGTTAAATGCTGATGCTCAAAAAGAAAGAAAACGGGAGGAAAGGAATTCAGGAGGTAGTATGTTGACTTAAAAAGTGGCAGAGGAGAAATGAAATAAAATTATAGGTAGAACTGCCAAAAACAACCCCCCTCCCTGCCCCCAAGCCAAAACAGAAAAAACAAAACAAACAAACAAACAAAAAACCAAAATGACCTTCTCAGAAAGTTGATACATTTGTCCAGGGAGCCAGTGGTAGTTGCATTAAAGTGAGAAAAAGAAGAGCAGGTATCTGTGATGGACTGTTTTTTTATTCATATTTTATTGAATTCTTAGAGGGTTTTTTCACTTGGTGGCAGTGCTCTACAGCTCTGCCAGTTGCTATTTCACTTCTGTGCTGCCTCTGCCTGTTGCTGTATATTCAGATACAGCTTTTCTAGCTTGCAGGAAAAGAAGAGGAGTGGGGAAAGGAATGATGACTCTGGAGAATCTGAGGCTCATTATCTGTGTAGTATTGTTTTCTGTCTTCAGTTTAAACATCATTCCTCCTCTCTGATAGAGCTCAGCTGATTTACAGCATCAATTACTATCTTAGCCCTGTGAACCTCTAAAAATAAACGAGGAGACGGGGCAGAGGTGGAAATGCATTACCTTGTTCACTCTTCAGGACAGTCAGAGCCTCTCCTAATGAAAGAGTTATTCTTAAAAATAGAAGGGGAGAGAAAAATATTTTGAAAAGGTTCATTCCAGCCCATACACCACGTGTCCTTCATAGACTGTGCTTATTAATGTATTATTTCTACTACACTAACATCATGGCAAATAGGCTTGAACAGGTTGGTGACATGCTTGAGATCCAGCAGACTGGAGAGAAAACGTTTAAATGTAGGAACTCTCTGAGCTTCTCAATCCTGGTTGTAATATGTCTGGAGAACCACAACAAGCAGAGGCCAGCATCCAGGAAAGCACTTCTTGGGAGGAATTTGTAGATAGTCCTTCATATCCCTTCTGACAATGTCCCTTCAAAGGTTGGGGCAACAGACTGGTACTGAGGACTGTGCTGCTCAATGCATGAGTAGCTGGGGGTTAAAACTGCCAGACTCTGGGTACTGACCTCATAGGAGACACTTGTACTTGCTGGAATCAACAAAATCTGGTTCAGTGAATACCCTGACCTAGGGCTGGCTCATCCCATTTCAAGAAATTACTCAGAGCACAAACCCAGAGATAGAAACAAGGGAAGTTCCATGCTATGTGAATTCAGCTTCCACTGCACAAGGGCCTTACTTGAAGACAAACGCCCTGAGTCTAGGGACAAGGCCAATATATGAATCTTGCAATTAGATAAACTGCGCCCAGGCTCCTGTTGACTGTATCTGTTAATTCCTATGGGTATGTCTACACCTAAAAAACTAAGTCGACTCTGTTAAGTTGACTTAACGAGGTCGACTTAAGTCGACTTAAAGTCGACATTGTTAAGTCGACCTAGAGTGTCTACATTAGACGTTTAAGTCGACTGCCTGCATCCCCGGCAAGAAGGGAGCCATGGGTCCCGGGGAGAAGGGAGCTGTGGCACCACGTGTCTCAGGGAGAAGGGAGCCCCGGCTCCTTTCTTGCCGGGAAGCCACGGGTCCCGGGGGAAAAGGGAGCCGCGACTTCCTTCTCCCGGGGAGACACTGGTCCCCACGAGTCGCGGCTCCCTTGTTCTAGGGAGCCGTGGCTCCCTTCTCCCGGGGAGCCATGGCTCCCTTGTCCCCAGCCTTAGGTCAACTTAGGGAATAAAGTCAACCTATGGTGTCTACACCGGTTTTAGGTTGTCCTAACAAATCGACTTAGCCATTAAGTCGGCTGAAAGAGTGGTAGTTATTAAGTCGACTTAAGGAAGCCATTAGTCCACTTTGTTAAGTCGACATAATAAGGTCAACTTTAAGTCGACTTAAAGTTGACCTTATTAAGTCAACTGAGCGAAGTGGACTTAACTTTTTCTAGTGTAGACATAGCCATCGAGCTTTCTCCTCCTTCCTTTTTTTGGTCAGGAATAGTGGAAAGATAACTATAGGAATGCCGTAGCCAGCATATATATAGCATATAAAGATAAATGGCCAGGTCTTCAGCTGGTACAAATCAGTGTATCTCCCTGACTTCAAGCATATTATAAAGGCAATAGCTGGGCTGCACAGTAAACAAGGGATTTGTGAAGAGTCCAACTACACCAAAGCAGGGCATGTCTCTGCTGTTCCTACTTCATAGTCCTCCCTCCCCTGCAAAACACATCACCGGACTTCCTTCTGAGCCATTCAGCAGGGACTAGAGTGCAAATGCCATGTTAGGATATTCATGCCAGGCGTTGATATGATGACAATGTTGCAGTACATCCCACCCATGTATTATTGCAGTACTGGCTGAGACACTAAGAAATCTGGTGGTGCTGCTGCAGGAAACCAGAGATCTGCTTCACTGGTTCTGAGAGCTGGGAAAGAGCTCCAGTGACTCCAGCACAAGGATTCAAACCCGAGCTCTCAAGCCTGGCGACTGTCCTGAGCAGTGTAGACTAGGCTCTTTGCTATCTATGTGACAACATGCAAATTTCTTCATCCTTTCTCTTTTTTGATAGTATTTTGAGGCCATCATGAGCAGAAAGCTGCATGGAGGAAAAATGTCAAATCAGCAGTAAAACTTTACAAGCCGCTTGTGTTCTTTGAAAAGGTCCCTGAACAGACGCATAGATCAAACCTTACTAAGACCCATACACATCATGAAAACATATAGATGTCAGTATCTCTTGGTCTGAAAAAATTGACAACTACTTTGCATTTGAATGTCCTTGAATAAAACACTCTGACTTGTATGCTGCAGGAAGCTTGAACTGAAACCAACGTGGAGAACTGTGGTTACAACAAATCTCAGATTGACAATAAAACCCACAAAACTAAATAACAGAAAAGCAAACACATCTACTGCTGCAAAATAGGAAACATTTCCAAAAGAGAGCAGTTTTAGTGTGTCTCCAGGCTTTTGCTTTCATATAAAATGTGAAATACTAGTCATGTAATGTTGGCATCAACATTAGTGTTCTTGTGCAAGGGGAACAGAAATCTTTTAGAAAACTAGGTCTCTGAAGGATGAGGTTCAGAGTCTGAGAAGTGCTGACGGATCATATACAGTATACAAAGCTCAGATGTGATACATTGGTCAAAACATCGGCACATATTTAAGCAAATGTTCAAAAGTCCACAACCTCAGTGTCATAAGACTTACACACAACTTACAAGTGACTTTACTGGGCAGAGTTGCTTTAAATACCTGTACAGAGGTTGTTGACTGAACAGTATTTAAATACAGCACACTGAGAAGATGAAAGCCCAAGAAACAAATTTGGAAATAGAAATCCTTGTCCCTGGTCTCTCTTGGACAACGCTCTTTCCTCCCTCAGAGTCTATCTTACAATGGGCTAATGTTTTTATTTACTGAAGTTTGACTATATGTTTTTGAGGGCTTGGAATCCTAAAATAAATATTTTTCTTCAGTTAGTTGGACTTTGGACTGATGACCGTACTTTTTTGACAGGAAAGTTAGTCCCAATGGAAGGAATGAACCATAGCAGAATTTCCTAGAACCCGAGGAGAGCATAGAGCAGAATCCTTTCTAGGAACACAGGATTGGAAGAAACCTTTGGGATCATTAAGTTACATCCCCAGCTGTCACAGGGAGCCACACTATACTCGTATTAATAAATGTATCAAGATCCATCTTAAAATTAGTTTTCGGCTGTTTGTCTTGCTATTCCTACTGAAAGGCTGTTCCAGAACCCCTACTTTAGGAACATTACTAAGGAGATTTCTATGCAAATTTATTGTATGCATTGAGTGGAACTGTTTGGAAATCGAATTTCCTTTCACAGAAATTTATTTTATTTTATTGTCCCAAAATTCAATGAAAAGGCAAAATGTTGCATGTGTGTGTGTGTAATGAAAAGTTCCAGAAAATTTTGATTTAAAAATGGCAAAATGGCAAATTCTGCCTTTTTCAATCAAAACAAACAATTTTGTTTCCAAATGTCGATATTTGTGACATTTCAAAGTATCAGAATGTTGACATGTCAATTGGAAAAAAAAGGTTCAATAATAAATATTGATTCAAATCAAAACATGTTGTTTAAAGCGATCCTGTTTACAAATAAAACAGAAAATTTAATTGAAATCAATATTTTCCCCCTGTATGCAATTTTGATTAGACTCAATATTTTGTTGAAAAAATATATTCCATTTGAAATATTTTAGCCAGGTCTACTCTTCAGCACTTATAGTGGTGACTATTGTAGAAAATCTATGAACAGGGACTATCAAGAATATTTGCCCAATGAACTTTAAATCTTTATTACTAGCCATGTTAAAGATTCCTTCTGCATTATACAGATCCAGCAGATGAGATACCTCTGTTCCTTCTCCTTTGCTAGGGATGCCAGATGTGTTAGGAAGAAACATGGAAGTTGACTTGGTGCTTAGTGAAGGAAATGTCATAAATATAATAATCAGATTAGTGCCAGCGGCAGTATTGGATTTTGCGATGTGGTCACCACTTGGCTATGAACTGGATTTAGAAGACCAAACCAGTCACACACAGGCTACTGAGAGGGATAGGACCTATATCCATGTGATTGCAGAGGGCATGAACTGTCCTTTCGTGCAGGCCTCTTTTCTGGAAACCTCTTTGGCAATAGGCAGCTTAAGGATATTAAATATTTATCATATTTACAAAGAGTATATTGACACTGGAGGTTCTGTTAAGTCAACTTAACCAGGGTCGACTTTAAGTCAACCTAAAGTCGACCTTGTTAAGTCGACTTAGAGAGTCCACAGCCCTGTGTCCACACTGGCAGGTGCTAGGTCGACGGAATAGTGGCCAGGAACTCTGCGAGGGAGCCTGGAGGCCAATTAGGTCGACTTAAGGGCTATCCCCCATCTACCCTGGCTTAAGTCAATTTAATAAGGTCGACTTACGCCTTCGGTTGACCTTAAGAGGTGGTATTATTAAGTCGAGTTAAGGAAGCGCTTAAGTTGACTTACTAAAAGCCCAGTGTGGACTCAGGAATCTGTAGGTCGACTTAAGTCGACCCAAGGCTCCAGTGTGGACGTACTCAAAGAAAGATTAACTGGTAGCTTTTGTAGCAGAATCTGACTTTGCAAAATATCAGCTGAAAAGAGCAGTTACGATGTTTGACAATCAAGGCGAATATTTCACTGGAAACTTGGGGAAAGTAACTTCATTTCCTGTGTCTTCTTTGTGATTGGATTTTATGAATGTATTTTTCAAGTCTAATGAGCCCATTATAAAACCTGCAGTTCAAAGGCTAAAAGCAGCTCTGAGCAGTAAAGGTATTTAACCCAAAGCAAAAACAAGCTCACCTCACTTAGTTCCTGCTATCCTGGTAAAAGGCGACTGAGAGAAGAGGTTAGCTATGCATCTGACTGACCAATAAGAGAAGCAAATTGCACAGGTAAGGCACCTTCACTGAGCATGGTCTGATCGTAGCTGCCCAACTGCAGCTATTTGCAAGAAGTGTTTCAGCTGTCCTCTACTATCACTGTCAGATAGCCAGGATCCAAACCATATGGAGCATTATAGACACCTGGATTTGCACTCAAATAGCCTGTCAATGTGATCTGGGGGGCAGCAATGTTGTATGTTTCCTGTGACTGCATCCATCAAGCAGGTGGCTAGCCACGTTCTACACAGCTGTGACTTCTGAGTAGCCTTCCAGGAATAGCCCAATTTCTGGCTTCTGGCTGGATTAGAAATACCATGAGAATAGTCTTGTGTGTAGTTTATATTTGGGGGCTAAATCCATAAAAAGATGTAGGCACTGCAATGCCTTAGCCCTGAGTTAGGCACCCAGGCTCTGTATTCAATGCATGAGGGAGTTAGGCACCTAAAGGTGGGTTTCCCAAAATCCAGCATGATGAGCAGTGAGCCATCTAGGTTAGCCAGGAGAAAATGCTGGGGAGAGAGGTGGGGCATGGGCCCTACTCCTGAAAAGGAGTTAGTTGCCTATCTCTAGCCAGGGTTATGGGCCGTGAATCCTGTAAGCACCTATGTCAGATCAGCTCTCTCTCATGGAAAACCAAAGAAAGAGAATGACCCCCATGCTCCTAGGCTATGTCTGCACTAGAAAAGTTAAGTTGACTTTATTAAGTTAAGTTGACTTAAAGTTGACCTTATTAAGTCGACTTGACAAAAGTCGACTTAACTTTTCTAGTGTAGACATACCCCCTTTTCGACCTTATTAAGTCGACTTAACACTTTAAGTCGACTTAATAAGGTCAATTTAGGCGCTAATCCCCATCCAACTGGCTTAAGTCAACCTAATAAGGTCAATTTAAGCGTAAAGTTGACCTAAAACGAGGTGTTAAGTCGACTTAACTTTTTCCTTTAGTCGACTTAAGGAAAGCCCAGTGTGGACATGGAGTAGTTTAGGTCGACTTAAGCCTCCTTAGGTCAACCTATCTTGTAAGTGTAGCCGCACCCCGTAGATATTCTGACCCAATGCTTCTGGAGATAGATATGCACATATACACCCAATCACCAATCCCAGTCCCTGGACTGCTGATCCGGTTACTCTTGGCAGTCTTTTGTGTAGGGCCTGAACCAGCAGGCATGCTTTTAGAACACTTACAGATTGGGCCTTACAGCAAGATAGGTGGTAGGAGACCTTAAGTTTGAGGAGCCTGCTGAGATTTGGGTGTAGATAGGGTGCTGACCAGGACTTAGTCAGTTTTGCATATGCCCACTAGCAGAAAGCTAGGAACTAGGGCTATGTCTACACTTGCACTTTTAAGTCGACTTAGTGTGTCCACACTTAAAATTAAAGTTGACTTAAAGGGGAACTTAGGCTATGTACACACGATCACTTTATTGCGCGGTAAGGCTCCTTACCACGCAATAAAGCAAATAGCGTACACACGATCAATTTCTCTGTTGCGCGGCAACCCCTCTTGCCGCGGAACAGTTAAACCACTCAAAACGAAAGTGGTAACAGGGAGTTAGGCACGGAACAGCTGTTCCGCGGTAATGCTCGTGTGTACTCATTTTGCGCAATAGACAGCCTCCGGAAATGTCCCAGAGTGCCAATCAAGTGCTCTGGGACATTGGAGCTGTCAAATATGTCAATTTCACTGCTCTAGCTGAGCAGTGATATTGACATATATGTCAATTTCACTGCTCTAGCAGAGCAGTGAAATTGAGTATTTTTGGGAGCTGCCCAGTTTGGCAGCTCCCCTGGACTGAGCTAGGGGGCTGGCCCGAAGCAGCTGCCCACACTGGTTCGAGCCAGCCCCCCAGCTCAGCTCCCGGGCTTCGGGTGCCGGCAAGCACTCCGGCGCTTAAGCGCCGCGGCGCCTGCTGACTCCCGAAGCCCAGCCCCCTATCTCAGCCTCGGGGCTTCGGAT
>ML685776.1:9577782-9617730 GCA_007922175.1 Pelusios castaneus
GACTTCTAGGGGTTAGGGGGACCTTGGGCAGGTCCACAGTGGCGGGGGGGCACCCCTTGTGTGCAATGGGGAAAGGGGGACAGGGACCCTGGCAGGGCATGTGGACAGGGTGTGATGCTGTCTGGATTTAGGGAAGCATTTATGATATTATTTTCTATTCATATCTCATAAATGCTCTATAATCCATAGGAGCTATGTCATGTTTGGTATCAATAGAAAGGTCGTAATTTGCTGGGAATGATTATATAGTTTATGTCTAGGAATTGAATTTGAATTAGAAGTTAGTTTAGATAGGAATTTGGTGTTCTATCTGTACTTTAACTTGTGTGATTTTATGGAAATGTCTGAGAGGGACGGTGTTTAGGAATTTTCCAGCTACAATGGGCCCAGGGAGTAAACTGATGAGCCATTAAGGACACAATGGGCCCATATCACCTGGCGCATTCCTTAACATTAAGGAGACAATGGTTTGACACGCCCACCCCGCTCAGACATTTCCATAAAATAACACAAGTTAAAGTACAGATAGAACACCAAATTCCTAACTAAACTACCTTCTAATCCAAATAGAATTCCCAGACATAAACTATATAATCATTCCCAGCAAATTACTACCTTTCTATTGATACCAAACATGACATAGCTCTTATGGATTATAGAGCATTTAGGACATATGAATAGAAAATAATATCATAAATGCTTCCCTAAATCCAGACAGCATCACACAGGCTCTGCCCTGCCCTTTGGGGGGCACACCAGGCTTCCCCCTGTGCCCCCCCAGCAGGGAGGGCATTGGTGTAGTCCTGGGGTAGCCCTAAGTCGACTTAGGGCTACCCCACATCTACACTGGCTTAATTCAACTTTAAAAAGTCAAATTAAGCCTTAGGTCGAGTAAAAAGCAGGTTTAATAAAGGTGACTTAATTTTCATTAAATCGACTTTATTTTCTTTAAGTCGACTTAAGCAAAGTGTAGTGTAGACGCAGGGTAAATTAAGTCGACTTAAGCAAGCTTAAGTCGATTTAATTTACCAGTGTAGACACAGCCTAGGGGACTTCACCAGCAGAAATGTAGGTGCCATAGGAGTTTAGGCGCCTCCAAGGTTAGGCAGCAGCTGAGCATCTCACAGTGCCTGAATGTGTTTAACATAGCAGTTAAGTGTCTAAGGCTCTTTATGGATTTATACCTGGGTGCTTCCACTTGTGGGTCTGGCTAATACCAGGATGCACAGGGGGTAAGAGGTAGGAAATTAACCAGTTTGTTGTCAAATCATGATGTCTAGTTAAAGTTTTGGGTGAAGGTCTGGATCAGTTCTAATTTTGTCTGAATTGGTTCATTCTGTCCCTAATTAATAATTCCTTAGTTCATTTAACCAGATCCTGTGGGTGTGACTCCTAAACCTATTGAATGAGTTATCTGGGAAAGAGCATGGTGAAAGAAACAAGAGACTGGGAATCTGGACCTGTTGAGTTCTAAATCTGGCTCTGCCACTAACTTCTGGTGTGACTTTCAGCATCTTAACTAATCTCTCTGGCTATGTCTACACTTGTTAATTTAAGTCAACTTAGCATGTCCCTACTCAAAAATTAAGTCAACTTAAAGGGGACCCTGCCAAATCGACTTAGAGCGTGCACACTGAACGCCTAAGTTGACTTGTAGGGGCTAGGTGGACCTGGGACAGGTCCACAGTGGCAGGGGGGGCACCCCTTGCCAAGTGCCAGGGGGCTCAGCATTTGCCCCATTGTACCTGGGTACAATGGGGGCTGAGCAGAACAGGGACACTGGCAGGGCATAGGAGCAGGGTGGGCAGGGCTCTGTCCTGCCCTCTGAGGGGGCACGCCAGGCTCTGGCTGGGCCAGCCACCCTGGCAGGGAGGGCAGTGGGGAATCCCTGAAGCCCTTTAAGTTGACTTAAAGTCGACTTAGGGCTACTCTGCGTCTACACTGACAAAGTCGACTTAGCCAGCAAAGTCGACTTAAAACGAGGTTTAATAAAGTCGACTTTATTTTCCTTAAGTCGACTTAAGCTGCTTCTTAACACGACTTAAGGAAAATGTAGTGTGGACGCAGATTAAATTAAGTCGACTTAAGCAAGCTTAAATCGACTTAATTTGTAAGTGTAGATGCACCCTCTGGGCCTCAGTTTGCCCATTCGTAGATTACATTTGATATTGTAGGTTTAATATTTGAAAGTATATTGTACACCAAAAATCATGTCAATAAAAAGGAGCCAATATGAATGACAAAAGATGGCTGCATTTCTGAAAGAATGACAGCCATTTGGGGCACTTTAAGTTTTGGGTTCATTTTAAATCAGTATAGTTAAGGCAAAGTACAAAATGATACTGTGTATTGCTTCTGAGTTATAAAGGGCACCACTCAGAAAATCTACCCTGTGGTAAATGTCCCAAGTTTTCTTACACAGCCAGAATGAATTTCAAAATGTAGTCTAAAAAAAAAAAAAATTCCTATTCTACATCAGGTAACATCTCAGTGCAAGATTCAAGCACACACCCCTCTCCTCTGAAAGGAGGATCCCATTCTTGCAATTTCTCAAGGTATGGAACACTTTAAACTTCACATGGAGAGACCTCAAAGGCTGGGGCCTAAGTTTCCCATGAAAGTGGGCCACAAGTCATTTCTATCTCCATGTCTTGTGTATAATTTTCATCCTTCCCCATTATTGTGCAACGGGCCCATCTCTCTGTGTAACATAGAGTGCTGGTATTTTAAAAAACACCCCTCCTAGAATGGTTTCTGTTACTGAGAAGTGGCAAGCTGGCTGACAGCTGAGTGAATGGTTATCGTTTTGAACTAGCAGGTGTGGTTCGTTCTGAGAAAACAGCACAGAAACATATGGGGGTTTGTGTATGTGTTTGTTCATCCTGAATTTCTTTTGCCATTAGCCTGGCTGCCTGTCAAGTACATTTCCTCAACCTGACATTGACCTTCTATTTTAAACTCCTTCCCTGATTTGGAAGAAGTATGTCCCCAAAAGCAAAGCACGCTGATTCTAGTTAAAGCATTTTCAGATGTGCCAGGTATTGCTGAACCCTTCTGTGTGCCTTGTGTGCCTACATCCAACTACACTAACAACTGAGACCCTGATTAATTGGCTTGAGTGCATCATATTTTAAAAAAAAAAATTATGCATGTGCTTAAATTTAAGGATTTGCTTAAGTCCCATTGACTAAATGTGTTGACAAAAGCATGAGAGTTAATTGCATTCTTAAGTGCTTTCCTGAAAAGGGATATGTTCTTGAGCTAGGATCTGAATAATTGAGTTAAATGATCAACTTTTTACAGAATTAGATGATACAACAGTAGGTGTAATCCATCCCTTTGCAAGCTTGAAAATCCTGTATGCCTCTTCTTTAGATGGCAACACATCCACAAGCAGTTAAGTTTCATTTCACTTTATAGTTTACAGCTTTCCCCCCTTTATAATAAGCAAGAATTCAAAATAAATAGAATGATAATAAAACAAAGTCAGGAAGAAAAAAATGGTCAGGACACAGGTCGACTATGATTGATTATATCTTCATACGCCAGTCAAACATCCAGTTTCCTTTCTTTTAGTTAGGTATCTCCACTTAGAATTCCCACATAGATAGCTTCAATGAAGCAGTTTCAAACAGCTTCCAGGTAATTTGTGTGCATGTTGAAACAACGTCTGCTTTTGTTTTCTCCAGGGATTGAAGGGGGAAGAAGTTGTGGAGGTGCGCTGTTCTCAAGCCTCATATGTCATGGCTACACTCCCAGAATTCCAATCCACCCTTGCTCCCCTGCTTTCCTAATAAACTTACTCCTCTGTTCCAAATATGAGTGGATCAGCAAAATGAAATTGGCAAGATTTTAGACATGCACTTCAAGGAAAACCACCCCTGGAGTATGTGTGAAAGTTCACAGGGCAAGAAACATGTCTCACAGTAACATAACTGTGAATTTTATGTTAAAGCTTTGCATTACAATGAAAGAAGAAGAATGATCTTGTGCTTAACCATTGGACTGGTAATCAGACATCCAGGTTCTGTTTTCCACATTGGGTCATAAACTTTCTGCATGATCTTGGGCAAATCACTTCAGTTCCCCCCACGTGTAAAATAACTATCCGATAGAAATCCCTCCCTATCTCAGGAGAGTGTTGTGAGGATAAACTAATTAACGCTTGTAAATTTCTTAGATGCTAATGATGGGGCGTCCATCTTTATGAATAATTGGGATTTCTCAGCCTAACGCAGGAGGTAACCACCTTGCTGGAAAATATCGTTATTGACATGAGCAGTACATGTGAGAACCTTATGAAAAAAATATCAGACAGTTTAGTATCGGCTTTAATAGGTAAAAATCTTCTTTTCAAAAATCTTTTTTATGATCTGTGGTGCCATTAAACTCTGTAGGACTCCTCTAACTCATGCTTCTGTAACACAGGAATTGAGTAAAAATCCAGGTTTAAAATTTTGTTAAGTACCCCACAACCAGAAAATCAACGCCATCCAGATGAGTATAAACACATTTACAGCATTCGTCAATCATCCCAGGTTTGCTTCCCTTGCATTTATTTATTGTAATTGAATCAGTGGTTCAAAACCCTTGAACTTTGTATTCCATTTAAAAGTAACTCAGGGCTGTTTCTGGCAAATGAGATGCCTCCTGGAAAAGAGTGTGCCAACAGGGAGAGAGAGGGAGGGAGTGGGGGGAAAGGAACTAAAAGCTTTTAACTTGTACTGTCCACGATAATGATAGACTTCCTTCAAAGAGCACTGGGGCTTTCAAAAATCACAGGAGTGCAGAGAGGTCACCCATAGATATTTGAATTATTAACACATGTTTAACCATTAAAGAAAGATGTATTGATAGAATATCAATGTGATTAATTATTTAGTTACACAAAGTAAAGCATTGAAGAGAAATTAACTCTGCACCACTCCTTGGTGAGGACGAGCCTTGAAGAAATGCATCATAAAAGGTTTTGTTACTGCCAGGCTTGTTAATAGCTTCCAGGGCAAAAATCTTAAAGTACCAAGGAAGATGTGCATGTTAGCCTTATTTATTTTGGATACAACTTGAGCCTTCATGATTTGGTCTGCAGTGAGATAGAACGGAGAAATTGTGAAGAGCTGATTTTGTGTTTGAAGGGAAACATGAGTTTTTTCACTTGTGGAGATCTATTAAAGAGAATTTGTAAAGAGATTTAAAAAAGAATAAATCTATCAAATAAGACATTTTGCACATGGTGTTTTCCATCTCTGTACAAAGTACCTCCTTTAAGGTAGGGAGGTAGCACTATCGCTACTATGGATTCTGTGAGAAGGGGTAGAAGTCCCTTTGTTAATATGTTCTGGCAGGGGAAAATGTCTGCCACTGAGACCTGTAACTCAGTGTTTGTCAATAGTTACAAAGAACATTTTGGTGCATTGCACACCCGTGTTGGAATAAAATCATGTCTGAAATTCCTCTGAACCTTTGACATAAATATATTAAAACACCAGGGTTTCCTGAGTCCCCGACTAATCATCCATATAATCCAACTGCATTTTTAAAAACAAAGTTCCCTGCTGTATTATAAATACCCTAACACATTCACTTCTGTCTGTATCTTATAGAATAGTGGAGGATTAGTAGGAATAGTACTGGGGAAACTTCAGAAGGCTTGAAATTTGGGCTTTTGGTGTGGAAAATCATTACAGATGGGAGGAGTATGAAGTCTTCTGAATACTACAAAGATAAGGGCTGAGCTCACAAATGCTCCCTTACCCAACCATTGGACTGGTAATCAGGACATCCAGGTTCTGTTTTCCAAGCTGTGCCATAGACTTTTGCATGACCTTGGGCAAGTCGCTTCCGTTCCCCCACATGTACAATAATAACTATCGGATAGAAATCCTTCCCTATCTCAGAGGAGTGTCATGAGGACAAACTAATTAACGCTTGTAAATTGCTTAGATACTAATGATGGGGTCTTTTTTGTTTCAGGCCTTGCTGGGCACTTGCCTTCCTCCTGACTGGAGGGAAGCAAACCAAAGAACACTGGTGTATGTATCTCCCCTGTCCTCCATGGAGAGGTAGAAAAGAAATAACGTTGCTCCATTCCAGCCTTTTTCTCTAGCCTCAGAAGGGAAGGTGGAGCGGAGAATCCCCCATGGTGACATTTGGAGGCTTCCCTTTCCCAAGTCTCGGGGAGGAGACTCAAGGTCCTTGCCAGGAATCCCTCAATTACAGATGGGCTGAAGCATTGAAAAACAAGGGGTTATCCGGACATGCTGCTGTTATGTCCTCCTCCCCACAGGACTTCTTTCTCTCTATCAAAGCTCCCCCCTTCTTCTCTGCTGATTTCTGAGTGGAATCAAGTGTATTCAAGGGCATCTCTTAGCATCACACTTAAATAAGAAGTCATCAAATGGGAGCCACTGGAGTAGAAGTATTTCAATTATGTTGCTGCTGCAAGTTAGACAGGAAGACAACCTATGTGCTAGCTGGGAGGATGTGTTGAGAAAAGAGGCATGACCACCAGCAAGGGTCCATTCCATCTGTTCCACCCTTAGAAGGCCAAGAGGTGGAAATGGGTTAGCAAGCCACCACCTGAAAACAGTGGGAAGAGACAGGAAAATGTCAAAAACCATTGCACCTCCTAAACATGGTATCAGATAAGATGACTCCCCAAACTGCTGGAGGGATGATAGACTTGTGTCTTATTCTGGGGAAAGTGATAGCCAGATTTAGTTAAGTATAAATCTAAAAAATAAATAACATCCAACTAGAAATATTAAGTTATTCCCCCATCATTGCCAAACTTCCCAACATGTGGAAGCTTATCTCAACAATCTGAGCTTTCTGAATAACATTTCTGCTTCTGTTAAGGTAAAAAAAATCCTATGTGAAGAGAGACTATTTTATGGCATGTCTGCTTATGTGTTCTGGCCAGGACTGGGAAAACAGGGACATGGGAAAAGGGCAGAGGGCTTTTTATTCAGAGGGAGGGGGAAAAAAAACAAAACCCAACCTTTCATTCCAAAATGGCTAATTTTCTCCTTGTGTAAAAATAACTTCACTCATAGCCAGATGTGAAATTCATCTGGAAAACCAGCAAAAATTTGCATGCAAAAAATCAGGAACAGAAAAATCAGTGACTGTACATTGCCAGGTAGGAATTGTGCATATAATTCCCATGGGCACAAAGAAAATGCAATGCAGCATACAGTGTCCAGGCTCTGGAGGCTGGAATTGTGTCTCAAGGTTTTTTTGGTTTGCCAGATGATACGTTTTCAGTTTGTCAGGCTCACACATACCATGTATTGTGAATCACACATCAATTCATTAATCCACTCTGCTAGTTAAATGGGACTTGCAAGGGTCAGGTAACACATTGGAGCAGCCTTACCATTAAGTGCTTGTTGCAAACAACCAAGCAAGGAGTAACATTCAGCACAGCAAGCCAGATTCTTACTTTTTGTCTGCCATGGGTAACCAGCTCATGTTGTAAGGAGATACCCCACCTGAATCTAATAGGTACCAAGAGCTTCATGCTCCATGCTTTATGGAAGCAGGTGAGTCCTAATTTTTTCTTTAATACATGGCATGGTTGTCTTTTTTTATTTGTGTTTGATACCAACAGAGAAAGCAGTCACATAGTAAACCTACTAATTAGTCATGGCTGACCCTCATAAACTTCTGGGGTTTGGTTTGGATGCTTATTCAATGCTCAGAAGATTCTGATAATTTGAAAGTAGCTCCCCTTTCCTTGACCCTCCCTCTCTAGTGCCTGCCTCCTTCTAAGGCCTCAGGGTCAGTGCAGTTATGCAGTTATGGTCACATGCCTCAACTCATACCTCATAACTCAACACATACATTAATAAATGTGATGCTCATAAGGTGCACAAGACTGGGGTTTCCTCTTGTTTTCCTTGGGGCTCAGCCAGAGATGCAGGCTGGGTGGGGGAATGTAGGGAGTCAAGGCAGGTTAGCGTGTGGCAGCTGCTGAGGGTGATGGGTCTCCTGCAATCAGACAGGGATAGTGAGACACCTGGGAAATGAGTATCGGTCGGAGAGCCCATCATGTTGTAACTGGTTCACATGGAAAATCTTTTGAGTTTGATGTCTAGGAGGTTTAAAATGGCTCTGGGTTTCTGTCAGCGTGCAAACTGGTTTCTTCTTCAATGGTTCCTTGGTTCACCTTCAACCCACTTCTTGGACCTCTGCACATTCCTAAACATTAAGGACACAATGGTTTTACACACCCGCCTCTGTCAGGTATTTCAATAAAATAACATAAGTTAAAGCATAGATATAACACCAAATTCCTAACTGCTAATCGAAATAGAATTCCTAGACATAAACTATATAATCATTCCCAGCAAATTACTACCTTTCTATTGATATCAAACATGACATAGTTCCTATGGATTATAGCATTTATGAGATATCCATTGAAAATAATATCATAAATGCTTCCCTAAATCCAGACAGCATCATACACTGGGCTCTGCCCTGCCAGAGTCCCTGTCCCCCTTTGCCCCATTGCACACAAGGGGTGCCCCCCCCCCCCACCGTGGACCTGTCCAAGGTCCCCCTAGCCCCACAAAGTCGACCTAGAGCATCCAGTGTGGATGCTCTAGGTCGACTTTGTAAGTTCCCCTTTAAGTCGACTTTAACTTTAAGTCGACTTAGTTAAAGTCAACTTAAAAGTGCAAGTGTAGTCATAGCCTTAGTGAGGAGGAGAGGGAGGGTCTCGGCCCATTTGCTCTGACCATCAGCAAGGATCTTCTAGAAGTTTAATATTTAATACTTACATTGCACTTTACAACTTTGAAGCACTTTACAACATTAACTAATGAAGCCTCACAACACCCCTGCAAAGTAGGTATACATAAGTTATTATCATTAGTTAAGGAAGACTCTGGACTCTCTTCCCTGAAGACAGTAGAAGTCTCTGAGAAATTCTAACTCTGCAGGCTGCAACCCCTTCTTGTCTTTGGCTTTCTCTTGTCAATCACATTCACAGCCTCAATTCAAAACTGAGGATCAGTGCAAGTCCTCGCACATCTCCTATGAATTTTTGAGTGCTTTGGGATTTGTTACTTACCCATTGTACCTATCAGTGGTGTCAGAAGGAAGATATTAGTCTTCTTTCTTCCTTGTCTGTATGTTCTGTGAATCATCTCTCTTTCCTTCTTCGTTATCTTCTTCCCTCTCAGATTCTCATGAGCCTGCTGGCAATATAATATGTGTCACCAATATCTTTTAATGGCTCCAGGAAAAACTCATAGTTATAGAGCACTTTCCAAACAGAGCACGGGAAAAACTGATGCATATGTTATTTAGCAGTGAAAGAATGAGGGGAGAGCGAGAGAGCACCTGGTATTTTTTTTGAGTCTGAACTTGCTTTCAGAGAAATCAATAGTAAAATTCCCATTGACTTTAATGGCCTTTATTACAGTAATCTGAAAACCTTACATTTTCAAAGAGATGCAAAGGATATAGGCACATTACATTGAAGGTCAGAGGGAATTGTGTGGCTAACGCCTGCACCCCCTGTCTGAAAGGTGAGGCGGTGTTTTATTTATAGAGTGGAATAAATTATCGGAATGGGAGCACAATCCCAAAATGCAATGCAAGGCAAACTAAATGTCTGTGTCAAAGGTTATCCCATAACAAGAGAATTTCCTAAAAGCTTGGCCCAATTCGTCTGCTTGTGTTGAAGTGTCTGGCAAGTATTTATGTAAGGGAGTTGTACTGAGAAGAATCAAAAGCACTCATAGCACGGGCTGTTGTGAAATGAAGCTTTGACTAGCACATGTCAGAAGTGGAGACCACCCGCTCCGTTACTTCTGATAGGGGAATATTCTGTAGCACTAATCGCAGCCCCATTAATCGGTCACATCCCCAGAAATCAAATTTCTGCTAAATAGAGCCCCTCGAGAGGTTCTGGGTTTAATTTTTATAGTCATTATAGGGCTGTTAATATGCCACATTAAAGAGACTCTTTGTAGCTGAGATCAGCAGTGTGAGAGAAAACAGAATGACAGCTGTTCTGTCAGTCACTTTCTATCCTAGGCAAGGCAGCTGGTTATTATTATCACTTATTATTTACCATTTAAGCTAGTCACTTTAACAAAATATAAATAAAAAGCCTTACATGGCCACAAAAAAGACAAAAATGGCCTTTGGGGACTTTGGAAACTTCTTGTGGTCAGATACACATTTAAGTCGATACTTTTCAATAAATCTCATTACTTTCTTCTGCTGCCACCTCAGCTGCCACATTAAAGTGATCAAGCTGACCACAGATTTAGTCAACGGAAATATGCAGCTCACTTAGCCTTTAAACCACATAAATACCTAAGAGGGTTTTCTCTGAGTTTAAACGCTGGTTGTGAAACTACTGTTTAAACTTAATGGTAAATTGGCTAGACTTCAGGCTGTGTTTTCAACCCATGATCAAGCATTCAGAAACCCAGCCATTGGCCACCAGGAGGAAAATGAGTCTCTATTGTGTAGAGTAAATATTGAGCAAATCTTTATCAATGCTGAGAGAATCTCAAAAGTTTTCTGGAGGCTCTAGTTCATTAAATAGAATGCATTCCAGAACCTTATCTGAAATTTTGGAGGCTAAAATCTCCATCATATCTGCCCTTACCAAGTGACCACTTTATTAAGGGACATATGGTGCACAAGGGAGCAGAGTCAGGGTTGTGTGCATAAACTTAACTAAGGCATCTCCTGACTTCGGAATGCTTAACTTTGTAAACTTAACATTCTCTCCTCTGTTATTTGCATTTAAGTTTTTAAAATGGGAAACAAGGAATAAAAGAAAATCACATTTCATAATCAAGACTTTCAGTATCTAGGACTTCAAAGTGTTCTTATCACGCCCCCCCCCCCAAAAAAAAAAAAAAAACTGCTGTGGGAGTGTGAAGTTTATACTATGCTTCAATTCACAGAGGACATGGGAATCTAGTCAATGAGGAAGAGAAGAAGGTAAACAGCTTTGCACTTCCTTCCATGCCACCTTTTATGCACAGTAGGAACTGCCTATACAAATCTGCATTGTCCTCCTTCACATCTTTCTTACAGTTCTTCTCTGACAAGATCCCTGCAAATTACTTGACAATGGCTATACAGCTAGTGTGCTGTGACGCTGCTTCTTGTGCTGATCAATAGAGTTTTATTGTTGCCTTCCCCCCTCCTGTCTATTTGTTGGAATATCCACCTTTTGTCGCTTCTATTATTACTTAATTGTAAGCTATTCAGGGTGTTATCCATTACTTTCCTACATGTCTATACAGTGCCTAGCACAACTGGGCTGAGGTCTCTAGACGCTAATACAATCCAGATAATAAATAAATGATAATAAATTAGTAAAGGTGCTGGTGGAAGAAAAAGGAGGAAAGAAGAGGAGGAGGAGAATGCTTTTTGCTATACTTGGATTCTCCAAAACATTCTGACCATGGTCTTGGTTGGTTCAGAGAAATTCAAGTTATGGGGCAGTTAATTACAAAGCTAACATAGCTGCAGTTATATGCATAAGCCACCTGCATGGGCATAATTTTGGAGGCTCTTCTACGGTCTGCTGAAGAAGCCCTTTTCCTGCATATTGTAGGAGCCCCTTACCCGTGCACTTCGCAAACTCTGTAGGAGGGAGCTCATTTCTTGTGCACTTAAAGTGTTAAGTGCCCAGTGAAATTAGCTGTGCAAACATGCATGATGGAGGTGGGATTTTTAAAGGTGTTTAAGGGAGTCAGGCACCCAATACTGGGAGGTGGCCACTGGACTTCCTTAGACTCTTTTGTGAATTCCATCTTCCTTTCTAGCAGACTTAGTAAAAGATAATCTGTGCTTGCTCATTAAGAGCACATCTTCACTGACGGTAGCAAATTCGCTGCCATCAGCTTGATGGCTCCGGATTGATTGAGCGGTCAGTGGAGACTTGCTCAATCAATCCAGAAGTCAATGAGTCAAAACCACCCTCTCAAGTGGAGGAGCGCTGTGTTGACAGGAACACATTTTCAGTTGTGCCTGTTCCTGGTTTTTTCATATGTTGTCCCCTTCCCCTGGAATTAATTGAGTCCTGGGCTCAGTAGCTCCTCCCCTAAGTCTGGGGAAGGGGCCTTCAGCTGTTGTGGGGCTTGCACACATCCTGGAACCTAGCAGACCACTCTCTTACAGCTGTCAGGTCTGACTTTGTCACACCAAACATTTACTTTAGGCTTCTGACTTAATCCATTGACTAGAAAAGGGTAGGTTCATATACCGCGGGCCAAGAGAAGTAGGGGAGCTTTTACTAAATGGCTGATGCATAAAATCCTAGTCCAGACAGGAAAAACTGTATGTGGTTGGTCGAGGGGAACCCCAGCAGGAAATCATTCTCCCATGAGTAGAAGGGAGTCTAAGATTCACCTCAGTGACCAGCTACATTGAGGTAAAAGCACAACGTGCCCTATTTATGCTAGGATTCACAGTGTGTTTGCTATCTTGTAAATACACACCTACTTTTTCTAGATGTATATGTAGTCTACTGGAGAGTATGAGATACAACTGTCTGTGCCCGATCCACAGATCATGAGAATCTGTACAGCTCTAGCAAGAGAGCCTTGGCTCATCAGCTCATGCTACAGAAATGTATGCTTTCTCTCTGGGAAGTCCCTGATTCTACTTTTGATATGTCAACCAGGATCGCAGCTGTCACATAAGAATAGCCTTGGAACCACTGTTATAAACTGTCTGCAGTCTTAGAATTGCCTTGCTTTACACTTAGGTCATGTATTTAAGGATTTATTTTCAACCATAATGAGAAGAAATATTTTTTTATAAAAGTGAAAGCTAAATACTATTGTGAATTAATAAAATAAAATAAAATACAAGCAGCACAGTTCTAAAACAATGGGTAGATTCTCCAACAAATTCATAATGTAGGATCAGTGAAGAACAGTTGAGTCTCCAGAAGTCTGTATTAATTCTCTAGCCCAACTGCCTTGAAGAAAGTCCAGAATCTGGAATTCTTTCCTAAGCTATTGATTTTGTGTCAAATGTCAAGACAATTGGAGAGTCAGAGAGAGCGCTAGTGTATTGTGCCCTAGAAAAGCATATATACAGCGCAGCATAACACAATACAAGAGTTAGGCTGTACGTGTGGGCCACTTAAAGTATGATGTGATGGGGATACTAAGGCTCTTGAGTGTCTGATACTAAAAGCAGGTCCACTAACCTAGTCTTGAAGTGGATAAAATGTCAGGTTGCTGACAAAGTTTGGCCTCTGAACGGTGCTATTCCAAGCTAACTCATGCATACATTTAACCCCGCAAATTGTCTGTCAGGATGTTATTAGAGGCTTCTCTTCCATTCCTAGAACCCAGAAGGGAAAAACACTGGCTGTGATGAACATCAGAATGCTCCAGAAATATGTTTTGGCCATGATTTATCACTCCTATACGGACTTCCGGGCTCGGCAGCAATAGCCTTGTGGCCAGTTTGATTCCACTTTTCAGGACTGTGCAGACTGAGGGAGGACTGAAAAAGAAATGAGAACAGCCATGTGGTAGAGGACTGAGAAGCACATATAGTCTCCAGCCAGTCAGCTTGTCAGAAGCATTTAGCTCTCATCTACTCTCCTTGAGGAGGCTGTTCTTAAGCCTTTCAGCTTGTGAAAAGGTAGTGACACTGTGTATCAGGTTTATCACGGCACAGTAAATCACATCGTGTTACAGAAGTGCTTTTGTGTAGGAGAAGTGAAGAAAATATATTTGGTGAGATACAGCCAGCGGTGGAGCCAGGTTCTACAGCCAGCGGCAGAGGTGGACAGTGATGGGTCGTCGGTGGTGCCTCCATATTCACTGCTGGCACATTTCCTCCTGGCTCCTCCTGCACTGCTGCGGTCTCCTCTTCCTTCTTGTTCCTTGTATCATGACCTGCTTATCCAGCACTACAGTCCTAATCCTAGTGCTGGAGAGTAAATCTAATCTGTGCTCACCTAGCAACAGCAACTCCTGTCCCTCGGAGCTGGGCCTAATTCTCCACTCTGGGTGTTGCAACCTGGCAGGGCTGGATTAAGGCGGGAACTGTAGGGGCTGCAGCCCCTGGCTCTGGCCTAAAGGGGGGGTGACCCCCCTCAAAATCCAGCCACAGTCACTGTCAGCCTCTTTGCCCAGTCTGGAGGCGGGCAGAAGTGCAACTGACCATGGCCTCTGGTCTGTCCCCTGCTCCCCCCACAGCAGCGCTGGTCCTTGGGACCTCTCTGCAGCAGGTCAGCAGAACGAGCCTGTGGGCCCTCCTTCCCCCAGCAGTAGCACCAGCCAATGGCCCCTTCCGCTGCCCCCCCACAACCTCCATGTGGGCCCGCACATGGCTACTCTCTGCTGATGCTCTGCCTGGCCGTGCCCCCCGCCCCATAGCCCATCTGCAGCACCAGCCATGGCCCCTGATCCTACCCCCCAGCATGGGGGAGCATGAGTGGGTGCCCCCAGGCAAGGCACCATGGCAATGAAGGAGCCATGTGGGCGGGGGTGCAGCCCCGGGCCTTGATCCGGCTCTGCAACCTGAGACATGGGATCACAGCACCATTCTGGTTTGTTCATGACAGAGGGGTGGCTGGGCCAGATTGAATGAGTAGTGTTGCAATAGGGTGTCACCCTATGGCGACCCCTATGCATCATGTTGCAATGTCCCTTCAGCCAGGTGAGTACAGGACAGACTCGCTGCCCAGTACCAAGTGAATATTCCTGTTGTACTCCTTCTTTTCTCAATTGTGTACTATATTGTAAAAGGCTGCCAGCAATGGGAGGTTGTATCATGCATTCCATTCCTCCTCCTGACCTTTTATTAGCTCCACCACTGTATACAGCTTCTGCCATTCATTGCAGGAATACAGTGTGATTGAAAGCAATATAGCGATAATAAACACTGCTCTCAGGAGCTCATGTTCTAGAAGGGACTAGGAAACAGTGTGCTCCAATGTACTGACCACTGGCTAGAGACCTAAGAGACTGGGATAATGTTCCAAGGTTGGCCTTTGAACTCCTGTGTGACTTTGCGCAAGTCACTTCGGTTCTCTGTGCCTCTGTTTCTTTTCTTATCTTTTGAATCGCTTGTCTATTTAGAGTGGGGTGAGACTGTCTTTTGCTATGTGTTTGTACAGTGCATTGCATAGTGGAGCTGTGATGGGGAGAGGGGGAAGGGAAAGGCTATTTAATACTAATTATGCACCATTTTTACTGAAACTTAAAAGTTTAAGGCAGACACCCAGCACGGAAAATTTCACCCATAATAGACAAATTTGACAAAGTTATAAGCAACTGAAAACCAGGTCTTTATAATGGGAAGTGTCAAGCAACCTTAACTATAGGGGAGGCCACCAGCCTTCCTCCTCACCTGCAGTAACAACGACACGGGGAGCTGAACATTAACAGAGAAGGAGGACACTGTTGTCTAAAAATTTTGGAAAACTGATAATTACCAAAGTTGGAAAAAGAATAATTTAGAATGGCCCATTCATCAAGAATAACTGAGATAAAACTAATAAAGGCAAATCAGATTGAATATAAGGAAAAAATAATTGGGAAGCCTCTTAAACTGAGGAATTGTCCCCCAAAAGAGGTGGTAGAAGCCCTGTAACTTATAGTAATTTGAAATGAAACTAGAGAATATCCTGGCCAAAACCCTAACCCTGAAAATATCCTACACTGAGAATATTCTTACTCTGGCAAGGAAATGGAGCCAGGGAGGGGGGAGTGGGATGGATGATCTAAAATGTCTTTTCCATCTTTGACTTCTGGTTATACAGTTGCAATTTTCAGTGAACCTGAAATAACAGAATTATAAAGGGAAAAATATCACCATGGCAACAAAATATTTCTATTTAAAGTGAGGGAGATTTAAAAAAAAAAAAAAAAAGCAATGTTGGAATTTAAACAGAAACAGCCTTTAGAAAATAAGGAGCACAATGACTATTTTAAAACAAAGCATGATTTAGCCTAAATTGTAATGAAGCATATACCCCAAATGTCTTCATCCAGTTGTTCTTAGAGCTTGAAGGAAGTAGCTTACAAATGAAGACCAACCTTTGACAGGTATGGAGACTGAAAGACAGAGGGTGGGCCTCAGATCCTGTGCTCCAGTCCAAGCTGCAATTTCAAAGCACTGTCTGTGCAGCTATATTTCGTGCACTAGTGTGAGCCCCAATAGCCTGAGTCTCTTGGCCTAGGCTAAAAGCCTAGCTCCAAAATCCATGTAGACATACCCCCAGAGGATAACTGACCAGCTCAAGGACATACAACAACTCAGAGTCAGAGCTGGAAATAGAATTTAAACAATCTTGGTTCCAAATTCAGTACATGTTGCCGCTCAATATAAATTACATTTAAACAGTATGAGCCACTATAAATCATTTCCCTTTTTCTTTTACCCTCCTCCATGAAAAACTGCAGCATCTTGAGTTGCTTGGCCCTCTTCTCACACTACCGCAATCAATGTTCTCCACTAGGGATTCCATGTGAGATAGCATTTCTGCAAACTATCCCCAAAACTGTCCGGTAAAAATCAACCTCTTTTCTTGTTCTCTGATCACCAATAGCTTTTCCAGCTGTCATCTCAAGAGCAGGAAGGTAGAAAGGAATTCATTTTTCCTCCCCAGTCTTTCATTGGGAAAGTTCTGATTGACTGTTTAAGATAATATAACCCAATGTCCAAGAAATGACTATTAACACACATTTTGTATTGTAAGCATATTTGATTCTTTTGCACCACCATCCCTGTGATTCTGTTAACAGATTGGCTCTTTAGCTGTTAAAGGTTGACTGCCAAAGTTCTACAGAACTAGACCATCTTCCAAAAACACCACACTTAAAGATAACAGAAGGAAACATTTAAGCAGATAATTAAAATGATTAATTTTTCTGGAGAATGCTCAGTGCAGCTGTTGGCTTTTAAATTATTATTTCTTATTTCATTTTTAAAAGAAAAGGATCAGAGATGAGTCACAGCCAAAACCCTGGATCTGAACTAACAAGATTTTTTGGGTGTGCAAAAACTTGTGCTAAATGATATGCCCCCAACACAGGTTTATAATTCTGTCTCAACAACTTTAGAACTCTATCCTCTTCTGCGCTAAGTGGCTCTTGCAAAATCTTAAATGCCCTTATCTTCCACTGAAGACAGTGTACATTTGCAGCCCTGGAAATTGGTGCTTGAGAGAGGGTGTACAAATCCTGCACTGGGCAAGAAGGAATTAAATGGCAGCTTTGCACTCAGTGGCCTCATCCTACTACATCTACAAGACCCGTCAGTCTTGGAGGAGAAGCCTTAAAAAGAGAGACACTCAATTCAGAAAACCTCAGCCTGGTGAGGTGGACAGATCTCTTGCTCCCTGCTCCCAAAGGCTATGTCTACACTTACTAAAGTTGGTTCGAATTAGTTAATTCAAACTAACTAATTCGAACTAATTTTAGTTAGTTCGAATTAACTTAATTCGAACTAGCAAAATTTAGTTCGAATTAGCGAATTGCATTGAGTTCAATGGGCCGGTTAGTTCGAACTAAGCAATTAGTTCGAACTAACATGGCCACTAGTTCGAATTAACCCTTAGTTGGAATAGAATATTCAAATTTATTAGTTCGAATTAAGGAAACCCTTAATTCAATCTAATTAAAGCCTAGAGTAGCCATGGCTTAAATTAGTTCAAATTAAGCTTCCTTAATTCGAACTAACTTGCCAGAGTAGACATAGCCAAAGAGGAACGTCACAGACAACCTAGCTACCTTACATTGACTATGAGAACGGAGCAGCGGGACAGACAGATCTGGGTGGGACATCCAGTCTTTATTTCTGTTAATTTAGTTTATTTTCATTCGTTACCTTGAGGACTGAGGCTAGGAACTGGGCCCTGGAGTAGATTTCTGCTGAGAACATGAGTCTCCCTGAAGAGAAGATTGATGCTCTGTAGGAAGAACCACTTATTACAGGGTTTTTGGGCTAGAGCTAGCATAGAAGGAGGGATTGAGTTCTTCTACAGTCTCACCAGGAAGACTGGTCACAAGACCCCATACACAAAGGTCCAGAAAGATTAGTGAGCTTGGGACTGTGGTGTGAAAACCCTGGTTAACCCTGAAAGACCAAAGGTGACACTGGTGGGCCAAATCACAAGGCAGAAGTGGCCACCAGTGGATGAAACTGTACACGGCTGTGGCTAGTCACAAGGGGATGCTCTGGCTGGTGAGTCACTTTGAAACAGTGCTATACATAAAATTCTATTAAAACTCAATATTTGCCCTGTGCCCGTGGCCAATGCACCTTGGTATCTCCAGTTGAAATTACAAGCCGGGAAAAATCACAGTGCCCAGGACAAGTCCAAGTACTATTTGGGCAATTTCCTTCCAGACATAGACGTCTGGGAGCAGTCTGAACAGGTGCTGAGTGGAACAATAGAACAGACTGGGCTGCTATTCAGAAGGGAGAAGTAATACTCTAGAAGAAAAGAATGGGATCAGGGAAATGAGCACTTCTGAGCATGGGGCTGAGATCCTTTTGAGCTTGTGATCAGAGATCTGACTAAACAAGGAGTAGATCAAATGTTGACTTTTCAGGTACACTTAAATACTTCAAAGGCACTTATTTTTCTAACCAAGCCAGGATCAGTGTGATAGCGACTTTTCGAGTCTTGCTAACTTTGTAAGAATCAGATGTTTCAAAGGCAAGTGATAGTTTAGTTGGGCAACCAAGTCAGAGTAGGTTGGTTAGTAGAATAAACTGTAACTTAATTATTTGCTGCTGCTGCTGAAAAACACAATTTGGGTTGCCTTCAGGAAGCTTTCCTCTTAATACTTGTTTTACAGCCTTGTGATTGCATATATCCATGGGAAAGGAGATTGCTGAAATATTATGATTTCTGGACCCCTTTAATACTTGTTGAAAGATTGAATGATTTTTGCAATCAAATAGCAGGTTTAAGATAAAGCACTTGGGCTCTAGAAGATGCATTGAAATCAGGCAGAAGGTGGACCATGGGTGACTCTTAGTGGATGGGATGTGTGTTAAGAAATGCTGACAAATTCCAAAGATCCTCTGACTCGAGTGAAATTCATTTGTCACTTTCTTGCTCGCAGGCCAGAGCTATTGAAATAGCCCTCCTGAGTTTCACTTTGAGAAGGATAAAGAAATTCGGCTGCAGATCAGAATGGAAAAGGCAAAAGTGGAAATACACAAGTGTAGTCAACAATCCAGCTTATAAGGCAGCTGGAGATAGTTATTGCTTTTTTGAGGTAATGTTGAACTTTATGGATCTGGAACATCTGTTTGTTGGTCCCATTGTATCTCAGCTTCTTGAGAATTCCTTTGAATCTAATCACTGTGACTATATTGAGGTATGTACCGCATGTACTGTTATGCCCGCACTAACTAAACTCATACCAAGTCCAAGTATGCAGGGACTCCCGGTAAAAATTGAGATAGATTCTGACTGGGAGGGATTCTTTGATTATTGAAGTGGGCAAGGAGGACTCTTTTCCTGCTCTTTGGCAAGTGCAGGTAGTGTATTGGTGCCCCACTGCTGTGCAGGGACATAAAGGCAGGGTCAGAGGAGGCAGGCCTTGTGGGACACAATAAAGAGCCTGTTAAAAAAAAAAAAAGGAGTGGGGTACCCAACGCATTGAGAGCAGTGTGACAGAATGGTTAGTTCCAGAAATTGCATTTCGATTTACAGATATATAAGGAGAAATGTTTCTAGGCCCTTTGGAGAAAGCATGTTTCGTTTCTTTCACAAGACATATGAGAAATTTTCTCATATGGTAAATTTTTAAATTTTTATTTATTGCAGCCTGCAGAGTAAAACTAAATCCTTGAGTTATACCTTGCTTGCTTCCCACTACAGAGTAAAATGAGTACAACAACACAGTAAGTCTTTGTTTTGACAACAAAAATATGTGAAGCCCCTTTTAAAGTATATTTATTTGACTCTTTTATTAACTGTATCCCTCTGTATCCCTTGTTTTGAGGGGGTTTCTTTCATCTACTGCATCAATTTGTCATACTTCACAGCTAGACGCTTATAGAAGCCGTGATTGTATCTACAATGTGCCTTCAATGAGAGATTCACCCAACTAAATATACTGTTCTGAAGCAGCTGTGATTTATTTAATTTAAAAGATGCATATATTTTAAAGCCAAAAGGGACCATTATGATTATGTGATCTGACCTGTCTTGCAGAACACAGAGTTTCATTTTCATAGAGCCCAATAATTTGTGATTGAAGTACAGCATGTGTTTTAAATAGATATCTGATCTTAATTTAAACAGGACATGTACATTGGGTTATCTACCATGACCTCTGAGTCCTTCCCCGAGTAGCTGCTTTCCAGGAATACAGTCCCCAGTCCCCACCCCCTGTGAGCAGGTCTACATTCCTTATTCCTTAATATATGTCTTGACATTTGATTTTATTAAACCCATGTTTCATTGGACCAAGTTTACCTAGTAATCCAGATCTCACAGTGATCCGTGCTCACTGTTATTTACCACCCCACCATTCTTTGCACCGTTTGCAAACTTATCAGCAATGGCTTTATATTTTCTTCCACAGAATTAGTAAATAGAATGATAGTACTGATACAAGACCCAGACCCTGCAAGAACTCACTGTGACTTCCCATTAACACTTACATTGAGGTCTGTTGTTTAGCCAGTTTTTGTTCCATTTAATGTGCCATGTTCCTATTGTATAATGCCAGTTTCTAAAATAAGAACCTACCGAAATCTAAGTATATTTAATATCACAGTTACCTTTATCAGCTACTTGGAATCTTGTCAAATGCTGCTGTCAAGATTATTGAGAAGATCTATTATCTGTGAAACCATCTTGATTTCAAAGGCCAGGGCCAGAAGGTGTTAGATCTTGAGTTATTTCTCAAACTCACTGTCTGCATGGATAAAAGTCAGTAGAAAGAGTCCACTTCTCAGAAATATTGGATCAGTTTAATTCCTGGTGTAAGCCTATTGAAGTCAATGGAGTTACACCACTGATAAATGTAGCCCTTCTTAACTGATTTAGCCTAGAGCAATTGAATACTGCAGTGTTCAGAAGGATCTGAATTTTTGCCAAACTATTCAGTACACCTGTGTTATAGAAATATGCAACAATATCCTTTAACTTGAAAAACATCAAGAGAATCTGGCAACCAAGCATCCTACATTAAAGCATCTCATACAGCAACTGTTTAAAAGCTGAAAAGTTTACATCACACTGTATTCATGTCACTCTTACCAAATGTTACTTTTAATGTACTTTTGATAGAAAAGTCATCTTCTGAAGACATGCTGTGTTTTAGAGTAGGACTCTAGAGTTGAAGATAATGGACAATAAGGTCAATAATATAAAAAGGAATGGTAAAAGCAATCAATACATTATGAATAATAAAGATGGACACAGAAGTTGTTACATTATAATACTAAAATCATACATTATAATCCTAAAATCATAAAATGTTTTTGTTTGATGAGTTCATTACCTAAGAATCCAGCATCTGATGTCAGGCTTCCATGCGTGCACACCTAGTATCACATTAGAAATTGATAATTAAGGTATTCAAATATGATTTGTTTTCTAGAGATAGCTTTAAAGAAGGTTAAGGATTTGAGTGGCTTGAGAACAGTCACACTGTGCCTTCTATTTTGTGCTTCAGGGATCTTGGTTTGCAGAACATCCTAGTTGGAACAGATGCCAAGTTCTCTGCTATGGAGTGTAGTCTGAGCAGACGAGTAGTGGAACACAGCCAGTACCAGCTGAGGAGAAAAACTGTGCTCTTATCCTCAGAGTAGGGGGTAGCTGGGTAAGGCTAGTGTTGGCTCAGAAACCCCTCCCCCCCTTCATTTTCTGAGCACTCATCTCCAGTAGGTAACAGGACAGAGCCATCTCATGAAAACCTTCCATGACCCAAAGGCCCTTCCTTACAATACAGATGGAGGGCCAGAAGTTGTGCCTTCCCCAATGAACCCACTGGTGCATGCCCCACCCCCAAATTTCACGCACATTAGGAAGCTTCTAGGACAGGAACTAGGATAAGGGCAGAACAGCAGGAAGGGTGAATTGTGGTATCCATGCTGACACTTCCGAAAGTGTCCCCTGGAATACGCTGCCTATTGTGATTTGGAAAAGGATATTCTAAATTGCCAGATTCTGTGGTGTTTATCTTTCCCCTATTGTCCCTCTGAAGCACCCCCTCCAGGCCCTCCCCAAAACCCAGCAAGAATTCTTGTGTGGGAGTGAAGAAAAAAGAAGTAAAAAGGGGAGAATGCATTTAGTAGGAAGTAAATTGATTTGGTACCAAGTCTCCAAATATTAGGACTTCATAGTCCATGGCTCTGTCAGGGAACCTGCTAGCTGCTGTAACTCTGGCCACAATACTGAGAAGTTTAGTTAAATTGTCATAGAGTCAATGAAATATTTCAGGTCAGAGAATCAGCATTTGCTGATCTGGTTTAGAATTAACTCAATCAAGTCATACAGTAAGACATCATACCACCTAGCCAACATATCATATTAATAAATTACTGCAGGCAATTCCAAATCTGTCACGGAAGATATTTCCAGCTATGTTGTATTATCTCATATGTGAAGTTCTGGAACAGTCGAATAAAATTGACTGGTTTAATTTATATTGTATAATACATTCATTGAATCATTTTGAATCACTCGTTAAGGTAAGATGATCCATATTTATCAGTCTAAGATGAAAAAGTATATGCTGCAAAGAGAACTGTATGATCTACTTATGAAGTGCTTCCAGGGAGTGACACAAATCCAACATGATGGTGATCCAGGAACCTCTTTGTGCCAGCTAGCAGAGGCATTAGGATGTGTAAAGGTCGTGGGGCTCCCCTGGGTTTGGGCTCTACATATTAGGTTGCTGAGAATGTCATGTAAGGTCTTCTAAAGAAAGTTTGTGTCAAACCATCCATCATTATCATTGCAAGACGTAAGCATGGAAAAAGTAAGGAGTTGTGACTTGTTCCTTTGTTTCCAAAGGAAACAACAAGCTTGGTAATTCTTAATATCAAGTGGATAAGGAGTGGGACATTACAGGGGATGCTCAGAGGATTCAGGAGTTGGGTGATCCCTATCACCGACCTGTAGAGCAAGGGGTCCCAATCTTTTTGGTTCGAGGGCCACAGATATCAGTTTTACAGCCCTGAAAGGCCACTAGTTTCCACCAGCAGGCTGCCCCTCCACTGCAGCCAGACAGTGCAGTGAGGAGGCAGCCTCCTTGGTGATCTCTCATCTCCCTTATTCCAGCAGGGAAAACTGCACGCGTCCTGTAGCCCTCTGTGTTCCACCTGGATCCCTACACAGTGGCTCTCTTCTGCAGCCAGGAGGACAGAAGATCAATGCTTCCCTCCCTCGGGCTCCTGCAGGGACCCCAGCATATATGGATGAGGCAGAGCACTTTGCCATGTTCCCTGCTTCAGCCAGGGGGTGGGAAGCATGGATCTCCAAAACCCTTGGCTGCAGCAAGGAACCTGCACTGGTCTTTTTGTCCTGCAGCAACATACTCTGCCTGGGCCCTTAGGTAGTGACTCCCTTCTGCACCCAGGAGGAGACACTGTGGACCACTTTGAAAATGCTGCGGGCCACTTTTAGCCCCTGGGCCACAGATTGGGAACCACTGCTGTAGAGGGAAAGCAAGGCCTGGAGAAGCCTGGAGAGCAGGGCGTGTGTTGCCAGAAGCTGGTGAAGTGAGAGAGCTGCTGCAAAGCAGGCCCAGACAAGACTTTCTCATTTTAAAGGCAGGAGGGAGCAAGAGCAAAAGGAAGCACAACTCTGGGCACCATTGAGGAGTGTTATCCCAAGTGCTTGTATAGGCGTAAGGTCTCTCTTTCATTAAAATATGTGAAATCGCATGTAGCTACTCAGGTCCCAAGTGAATATAAATGAAGACCACCATCTTGGCTAGCACATCTAGGACTGAAGCAGGGACCTCCAGAACTAAAAGCATGAACTGCTACAGATAGAGTTAACGAGATGAGAGTCTGTAACTAGGAGCTAGAACAACTCATGTCTGCTGCCAATCTGCAAGAGTGGGGACGCATAGCACTCTCACTGCTGGGTCACGTAAACATCTACGGAGACTTACTAATTCAATTAAGATCTTAAATGAATTACGTTCAAGAAATGTGTCCTCAATGTGCTTTTAGATTATAGTATACAAAATAGTGTTTGTGTATCCTAGATAACTACTCAGAGGGACGCCCTGGCTCCCCTGAAATCAACAGCAAGACTCCCAGTGATTTTTGATGTGGCCAAGATTTCACTCTAGGAGGTTTTACAGAATACAGTAACTCATCAGGTAGTGTAATGAACTAGTCATTCCACTGGCTTCATCCATTTTCACTGTATGTCTCCCCATAAATGGGTAAATCCTCTCAAAGTATCTTGTTCCATCGTTCATTTGGCATAAAACCTGGGTGGATTCTTTGGGGACTGTCTCTTCTGCAGTGGTTCAAAATTGCCTAGATACTGAAGGCATCTGAGGCTAAAATTGTCAGTTGGGGGTGGTTGAAAATCAATATATTACTATTAAATAATTATGAAGTATTATTTAACATTTGGTAACTAATCATGATGGAGAAACGCACTGGTATAAATTATTATACATTGAAAAGGTAAACATATTAGAACGGTGTTGTGTCACTGGCATGAAACACTACTTTAAAAGGATAGTTTTAATTACTACAATACTAGAAAGGTGTGCGGAAAATATCTAAAGTGTGATTGAAAATGAGAATGTAGCAGAATTAAAAAGTAGCAGAAGGCATGTTACCAAGAATGCATATATCTCTAAGTTCCATCGCTGAAATCAAACTTTCAGGCTAGCCATTCACTGCAGTGTAGAGAACATTTTTCTTGCTCGGATAGCTACCAGCTGTTCCATTGGAGAAGAACTTCAGTGCTTACACTTGAAGGAAGGAGCTATAGGAAGTTGCAATTCCTGTGACTGCCAGCTACTGAAGTTCTGTATGAGCTATTGATTTAACTAGTGCAAATGGAAGTGACTGTCAGGAAATAAACGTGAACTAGCCACAGAGAGAACAGTGGAATATTGTACAGCTGTGGAGCATGCCTATGTTGCAGCTGTCCATTTCCTCCTACATGGCTGCGTTCATTCTTCTGTTTAAAATGCAGTTACTGTGTTATTGATTTCCTAGATATGTTTTTAAAAGCATTTAGGATTGGGCAATTAGTTACTGCTTAATGCAGAATGTCAAAACAGAACTATCGACCCAACTAAATGATCAGTTGATTCATTATTTCCTTCACATGGCTTGATGTGGATCAAGTAAAACAAAACAAAACAAATATAGCAAAAAGTTAAGAAAAGATTTATTACTTTTGAAAGGAAATATGTTGGGCATGAAAGTGATTTTCCAGTAATTGCTTGTTTATTAAAGCAACCACTCAAAGCAAAAGCTCACAATAGGGCAATATCGGTAAGAAATACTGTGCAGTGTAGAATGTATTTATGGTAATCAGATTACAGTATATGCCTTTAACCAGTGTGTCATGAGAACAATTTTAAAACATTATTTTTTCATCCTCACATAACAGCAAAACAACTGGGCAACTTTTGCTCACTTTAACATTAAAAATAAATAAACTATGATCATCTTTGATAGAGATACATTACAGAAGTGTTTTAGTGAAAATAGTGACTGATTCAGAAAGGTACGAGTGCTAGAAAGCAGGCATTATAATGGAAATGGTTTCATACATTGCTGTAATGATAGAGTGTGGGACACCATCCATTATGCTATTCCTGGGTGCTAGCATTGGTGTTTATCTCAGAAAGTTAGCAGTCGCATATCTGCAAACTTAGAAACCTTGGGAGTGATTGTGGCTCTTCGTCCAGCAACATAAAAGGGCTGCTATGACTCACGGAGCGTTGAGCCAATGTAAGTGACCCTACTCCACTTCCTTGTAGCCTCCCATCTAGGGGGCTTTTTACACATGCACTTGTGTGCCCCTAAAATTAATCACAAATGTAATTGTTACTGTGCCAGTCCCTCTAACTATTGGATTTATTGCTCTGATTGTGTAGTTAGAGGCATACATATACAAACTGGAGTCTGCAATTGAATATGTTGTTTGCATATGCAGTCTCAAAAAAGACGACCATTTTGAAAATATGTTGCCCAGTGTCTCCCTGACGTGACCAAATTGCCTGCTGTACACATCAAAAGATTAAATAAAAAGCATCACAGCAGAGGTTCTTAGTTCACCTCCCGGCTTAGGGCCCTTTGTCCCTGAAGATTTGTTGTTCCTCAAAAGAGTAAAGATACACAGCTGCTGTACAAGAAGGCCAAACAAAATACCGTCGGAAATGGTTAATTAAATAATGATGGATGTCGTACATGAACCTTCACCTATTAACCAAAATATTCCACAAAGAATCAATTAAGGAACTCTGCATTACAGGACAGAGTTCAAAGAAACTGAAACCAGAACATGTTTAAACAGCTGGTGAACCAGGCGGTGCTGCAAATCATCCTGTTAACTGCATACTGTCAGTGGATTAAAAATTAAATTTGAAGAGATGATAAACAGCCCGTTTAGTGGCATAGTATTAAATCAGTCTCTGGAGCCCCAATTCTTCATTCACTTACAGTGGTGGAAAACTGAAGTAATACGATGGACTTTTTGTGATTACGGAAAAGAATGATCTAGGCAACAATAGGTTGAAAAACAGGCCCCGTAGGCTTTGATACTGCATCTACTGAAGTCAACTGAAGTGCTCCATTGTCTTCATGCTGTGCAGTAACATACTTTTAATCACCATGCAAAGCAGTCAGAACTGCGTCTCCAAATGAGTCATGAAAGTACCAGTTTTCTGTGATGCTGGTGGTGGTTCACATGCCCCATGTAGCGTTCTTCAGTGTGCAGATTCCATTAGCATTCCCTGTTCTTTGTGACATGCCTCTTCCTCCTGTCATTACTGCTGTCAATGTTGCCACCTGAACTGATGCGAGTGGTTCTGGGGATGAGGACAAATATGTACAGCATCACTTTAGTATTTCTAGTTGTGCTTCTGTTTTGCCATCTGGCTTATCAGTACAACTACATGGTGAATCAGAGGCAACACTAATCATTTCAAAGAGAGAAATGACAGCTCAGAAAATTTAGATTTTTTTCTGAACAATTTAGATACAGCTGCAGATTCTTCCAATTCAATTGCAGAAGCAGCTGGAAGAAGCCTGTATGTTCAAGGAATTCTGTGGCTTTTCAATGCAAGGTGATTGCTTGGTAAGTTGCACACTCCTCCCACAGCATACGTAGCTTCATGCTCTTGTATACCACACAATGAGCATTAAACCAAAGTCAATTGCACACCCGCTTATCCCACTTGAGAGAGAAAATAAACAGATAGAATCAGTTGAAATTATTTTTTTTTAAAAGCTTTACTGAAATTGCTCAGGATGTTTCCTTGACTGTCAAGTTGTTTCAAGAATGTCATTTGAATACTGGTTCCTCCCTGCTTCCAGTATCAAATGTAAACCTGTTAGAGTGCCAGTATAAAGCAATATGATAAAGCTGCAGATTTCAGAAAGAATAGGCAAAACGGACACTGCATCCTTATTACACTTTAATCTCCTATTCTATAAACAGAGGTGATATTAAAATCACTTAGCCTTAGTCTTAATAGAAAGCTGCCACTCATTACATTTTTCTACAGCAATAAAATTATGAGGACTGTGGTGTTATTTATCCTTGTTATTATTTATATTAATGTAGTACAGTGGTCTCCAACCTTTTGCCAGCAGATGGCGCAATGCTCATAGATTTCATTGGCAACTGCCCTTCAGAAGTAGATCACGATCTACTGGGTTGAGGACCACTGATGTAGTGTCTAAGGCTATGTCTACACTGGCAAGTTAGTTCGAATTAAGCTTCTTTAATTCGAACTAACTAAAGCCATGGCTACACGAGGCTTTAATTAGTTCGAATTAAGGGCTTCCTTAAATTTGAACTAATAACTTCGAATAGGGTATTAGAAATAAGGGTTAATTCGAACTAGCTAGTTCGAATTAACCAATGTGGCCATGTTAGTTCGAACTAATTTCTAATTTCTTAGTTCGAACTAACCGCCCCATTGAAATCAATGGAGATTGCTAATTCGAACTAAGCAAGTGCCATGAATGGCACTTGCTTAGTTTGAACTAATTTTTGCTAGTTCGAATTAAGTTAATTCGAACTAACTAAAATTAGTTCGAATTAGTTAGTTCAAACTAACTAATTCAAACTAATTTTAGTAAGTGTAGACATAGCCTAGGAGCCCTAGCCATGAACCAGGACCTAATTGTGCTAGGTGCTGTACAAGCACAGTCCTAAAGGACAGTTCCTACTGTAAGATGTTTATAATCTAAGACCTGAGAGAAGAACTGGATACAGGCAAGGAAATACAAGGAAGCCATGAGACAATATTAATGATAGGCAGTTATCACAGCAAACGAGCACAATAACTGTTGTCCAATTTTTTGTAGACCTGGTAGCAAAGGAGAGTTTTAAGGGGGCTGTGAAGAAGGATAATAAGTTAACCTTCCAGCTGTTTGGGGGGAGCACCTCCCACGTATGTGGGACAGCTGAGGGGAAATGGTTTGTTTAAAATTAACCCATTACTGATGGAGGCTGGAATTATGGACTCATGGGAGGCAAGTGTCAACAGCTCAGTAGCAACTGAACAATGATAGGTAAGATGGATATTGTTTGTGACAACAGCCAGCTTGTATTTGCTGAGACAGAAAAGTGGAGGGATGCAAAGAGAGAGGTGATGTGGTAAAAGTGACTGGCTAGGAAAATGGTCTTGTCACAGCATTCTGTAGGGCTATTTTTGTCATTTCCTCCTGCAAATATACCAATGGTTCATGCTAAAATCAATACTAATGAAGGCAGAACCTGTAAGAGCAGAGCAACTTATCCCATTAGAGGATACAAAATTCCTGTTGTCCCATGCAAAATAAACAAGCATCAGCCCTTGATAATTGCTCAAGTATCTCTGACATCTTGCAGGGCCTGTGACCAGCATTTGCAGGCACCAGAGCAAAATAGTCCATCCTGCCTCTTCTGCTGGTGGCCCTGCCCACAGTCCACCCCCACTTGCCCCAGTTTCTGGCCCACTCCACCCCTGGCTCCTCTCAGACTGCTCACTGCTGTATCAGCGGGTGGGTTGAGCTAGGAGAGGGAAGGAATGACATGGTGAGCTGCCAGCAATGGGACCAGGTGGGACCGGAGATGGAATGTGACTGGTGCTGTAGGTGGAAGAGGCCTGGGATCTTTCAAATTGCCTGGGCCGCTGTGCAATTGCCCCCTTCCTTTTGACAGCCCTGCATGTTGCCTTCGCGCAGTCAGACCATAGTTAGGCCCAGACATGTTTTCTCAGATATTCTTACCATCTTTCATCATCTATCAACAAAATTGTAAATAACCATTGGTGTATTTTAACATCAATTTTCAATTAATAAATGTTTTGTGAGAGAAAATTCATTGATAGCTCATGAAAGCATTACAAATACCAGTGATCTGATTCTAATTAAAGTAATTTTCTAAGTGATTCCGTACTAGGGAAATTTCCTTAAGAAAGAGTTTAGTCTCATATTTTATTCAGAAATTTTAGCACAGACACTAGTCTTTTACATTCATGTCTTCTTCCACTTTGACACTACTTATGTAGGGCCCAGGTTCAATCAGAAATTATTTTGGGGAAGTTCTATGGCCTAGATGGGAAACTGGACTAGATGATCGCAATGGTCCCTTGTTGTCCTGGAATATCTGACTCTAAGGTTAATATGAAGAAGAAACTTTTTTTTTTATTCTGGATGTCCCAGAGACAGCAGTAAAAATAAGTGAATAATTAAAAATGAAACAAACAGAACCCCAGACAAGTTAAAAAATACTGTAGGTAAATCAATTAAGTCTCATAGCTGACCTGAAGAACACAAAACTGGCATTGTCCCATACTTCACTATATACTCCACCTATTTAGAGGCATTTCCTCACAGGTTCTCCAATATCATTGACTCTCTGATTATCAGCCAACAATGAACTCCCAGAAGCTATTGTCTTTTATGTTAGTACAGCAGGACCATAACTCTTTCCATGATTTTTAAGTCACAGTTATTCTTCATACTGCCATCCAAATGAATGCTTAAGGGGAACTTTGCTGTAACTCACAAGGTTAAAGTAGATGGCTTTGCTAATTCCTAGAATGACTGAGAGAATGCTAGTCTGATCATATGTGGACTGCCAAGACAGGGTTTTGAAGTAACTAGCTGGAACAAAGCCAGCTACTTTTTCAATGATATCACAGGTTATTAGACGGTACTTCTCCTTTAAGAAAACTATTTAATGGAGAAGCCTTGAGATTAAAAAAATCACATCTCGTGTGCAGCAAATATGGTGGAAGGCTTTTTAGGTTTTTCCATTCTAAATGGCGATGGTGAACTCCTACACTATTTGAGGATGGCTGAAGGATACAACACTCAGTCATTGCAAGACTTTAAAATGCAATAAAATACCATAGTGCTATATTCTGATTTGCGTGGGGTTTACCTATGTCATTCTCATTAATGTCAATGGAAGACAGGTGTGTAACGCAAGCTGCTTGAGATAAGATAAGTATCCCTTTTTGCTGATTTTTGGGGGGGTTGTTTTTTTTGTTTGTTTCCTAGTAATGGAACAGGTGTTAAGTGCTAAGTAAGGTATTAAATCAAGCACATTATACATATTCAATCACACAGTCAGTCACTTAAGAAACTTTAGATTATAACATATTGCCTAAGAACTAAGAAGATAGGCTTTGAATGATGAAGTTAAGTAACTGTAATAAATACAATAACAAAATAATATCTTGGAGTGCGAGGATGCAGATATGCCATATTAATAGGGACTAGTGAACAGAATAATATAAAATGAGAACTAGACCCCGTGACTGGGTCAGCCTCAAACCTCTCAAATCGTAATAGCCCTGGACTTAATTTCACGTGTACATCACTCCATGTTCACCCTGTAGTGTTGAGTGATGGAGTTAGCTAGGTTCGAATGCTCAAAAGGAGTTTCAGTTGAAGTGAGGAGACTATATAGATGTTAGGAGGCTAACGCCTTTTGATCATTTCACCCTTAGGATGTATTTACAGCAGAATAATTGAGAACAGATATGGCTCAAAGAAATTGGCAGTGAAATAACCTCTGTGTGTGATGTGTGTCTCACTTATAATAATTTCTGATGAATAGCGGCAATGATTGCAATGACTATTTTAACCAACAGGAGGTCTTTCTTTTTTGTTGCCCTCCAAGCTTTTATTAAAAGTTAGTTAACATATGCGTTGGCCAATACGTTAGAACGAATTTATGCTTACAGGAGAAAATCATGTTCTAAATAGTTGTGTAATCTCCATTTAAGGCCCCTCCACCACCCAGGTTCTCCACCCGACTGTATCTAATCACCATCTTAGGAATGATTACTATCTAGACAGGTGTAAATATGCAACAAAAATAACAATGTATTAAAAATACATAAGGATATGAAAACAAACAGCTTGTGGTTAACCTCAGAGTAAGCCTGAAACCAAGTTTGCCAATTAACATAAAACCTGTGGATGCCGTGTATAAAACCAAAGATACATTTTCATCTACCACACAATTGATAGGTGAATGGAGTGGACTAGAATAACAGCAAAGAATTGTGAGGCACCCAAAGTTCCGGGCAAGGGGTGCCACGATCTCTAATTGGTCTGGATTGCACCGCAGAAAGTGACAATATGGAGAGTGAACATCAGGGCCGGATTAAGACATGCTGAGGCCCTATGCTATGTCAAGATTTAGAGGCCCCATACCATAACAAAAAATAAATAAAATAAAGAGAAAAAAGTGTATTACATTCTAACAGAAAGGGCAATGAAAAAATAAATGATAAATCTTTATATTTGCATATATACATAGATAAAGATGCAATGAACAACTAATCATCTAAATAAAACGTGCAACTTGCAAAAAACCTTATTTACATTATTAAATACCCCATGATTTCTTAATTAGCATATATTTAATACTTCACATACCACAAAAGTTAGATGTCCCCAATGGAATTAATAGGTTTAAAATAATCATAAGGAAGCATTTCTTCCCATAACACATAGTCAACCTGTTTAACTCTTTGCCAGAGGATGTTGTGAAGGCCAAGACCAAGGCCAAGTGTTCAAAAAAGAATTAGATAAGTTTATGGAGAATAGATTCATCAATGGTATTAACTAGGATAGGCAGGATGGTCAGTACTGGAGACCCACAGTTCAGAGGTGCTTTTGCATGAGTTCACCTTCCAGGGAAAAGGGGGAAAGAAGACACTGTCTGCTGCTACCTCCACACTGTAATCTGACTTTTGTTAGTTTAGTTCTCAGTGGGGGAACTTATGATGATGCAGGCTGGCAGTTTATCACAGAAACACTATGACTGTCCCAGAGCAGGTCTAAGCACTAGCACTTATCAGTGATTTCAGCTAGAAAGGTCACTTAAAATAACAAAAGACTCTGTATGGAGTCTAACTAAGAGCTACAAGCACTATGGCTATGTCTAAACTTGTTAATTTAGGTCGATTTAGCTAAGTCGACTTAACAAAGTCGACTTTAAATCGACTTTGTTAAGTTGACTTAGCATATCCACACTCAAATTTTAAGTCAATTTAGGGGGACCCTACAAAGTCGACCTAGAGCATCCACACTGGATGCCTAGGCCGACTTCTAGGGGCTAGGTGGACCTGGGACAGGTCCACGGTGGCAGGGGGGTCACCCCTTGCTAAGTGTCAGGGGGCTCAGCCTTTGCCTCATTGTACCTTGGTACAATGGGTCAAAGAGGGACAGGGACCCTGGCAGGGCATGGGGCAGGGTGGGCAGGGCACTGCCCTGCCCTGTGGGGGGGGGGGGATGCTAGGCTCTCCCTGTGCCACCCCCCCCACAGCAGGGAGGGCAGTGGGGGAGTCCTGGAGAGCCCTAAGGCGACTTAGAGTCGACTTAGGGCTACTCCAGGTCTACACTGGCTTAAGTTGACTTTAGAAAGTCGACTTAAAACGAGGTTTTAAAAAGTCAACTTAATTTTCCTTAAGTTGACTTAAGCAGCTTGCTTAAGTCGACTTAAGGAAAACGTAGTGTAGTCACAGAGTAAATTACAAGTGTAGACGCACCCTATATGACCAGCCCAATTCTTGTTAAAAGATAGTACTAGACTCTGTATAGAGTCTAACTAAGAGCTACAAGCACTATATGACCAGTCCAATTCTTGTTAAAAGATAGCACTAATTACTAATCAGATAGTGCTTGTAACTCAGGCATCCATCCCCTTTCCACACCCATCTTCTTCTCTCTCTCCACTGAGAATCAATCTGGCACGGCATCTGAACCCTTTTCCTCCTTAGTGAGTTCAGTTCAGCCATTTCCAAGTTCCAACCGATGATTGCATTGGTATAACACTATGTTACTAGTGGCTGACAGCTGGGGTGGGGCTGTTGGGAGGCCCCTCATAATTTGAGTCCCTAAAATGTAGCTTTCTTAGCTTGTGCCTACATCCAGCACTGGAGAATATATAGCATAATCACAAAACTTCAGTAGTACAGGGGCAGCCATATGAATACCTATGGTGATATCCTGACTCCACTAAAATCAACAGCAAAAATCCCACTGACTTCAGAAGGGACCAGGATTTCACCCCAGATAGATAGAACATATTTGTGAGAATTAGGCTCAGTCCCCTCTTTTCAAAGCTCTTTGAGCATCAGGTAATACAAAGACAAATTTGACAAATGACTGATAGTTCAACATCGCTTGCTTTTCATGAAACTTACATTTCAAGTACTCAGCTTTGAGTGGCACTGTCTTATTGTTCTCTGAACACTATCATCTTTAACTCCTGCTCTACATAGATGTGCTCATTTGGCTGAGTGCTACTGATGTCTCTTGATATATGAAGATGAACATAATGTGTGTTTTGTGTAATATTTTGGCACAATACTTCCTCCAACAGCTAAACAATTTCAACATTCTGTGTCATCCTTGTACATGGTTCTGTTCTCGCTCCTTCTTCTCTAAAATTGTGTTTTGTTTCTTTTCCCTCATTAACTTTTGCTCACATGGAACTGAGAGGAAAAGTCCATGTCAAAATTATTCCTTTTCCCATCTCCTGTCTCTGCTATTGGCTATTACTGCTTGTACAGTAATTGTGTGCCTCAGATTTCAGCAAACATGAGGTGTAGTTGATCTTCCCATAGACCTTGACAAGAAATGCATGTTCAAAGAGACCACTCAATTTTAACGATATATATAGCATACAGACGTCTAGTCACCATGCTGATATTTTTCATGGCTCAGACTGGAAGATAAACAGTAAGGAAGTTCAATAAATGAATGGGAAATCTGCCCGTGCCAGCTGATACAACAGACAATGAACATTTTTTTCTTTCAGCCAGGCTGTTATTTTTCTGTAAACCTGTTGGATCATTTGAATTTAACTATTTGTTGAATCCAACATGATTCTAAGGAAAGGCATAAAGACTATTTTTATCAGCTGAAATACCAAAAGTTTCTTAAAAACAGGAAAGGTGGATGGATTGAGACTGCATTGGGTAGAGTTTATTTCTGGGTAATGGTGACGTATGCAGAAACATACAGTGCAGATGAATAATGCTCACTCTTTTTGCATGATATCATTGTTGTGATGGCTGAGCATGTTGTTCATATTTGGAAAACAAAGTGATTAAAATCTTCTCTGCGAGGGCATCAGATGACTCTGGGGAATAGTAGTGTAACAGTAGTGGCACAGGTCAGTCCTGACTGAAAGTCTTTACTGCAGCAGGTGAGCCTTTCTGAATAAAATGTTTTTCCTGTTGGAAATAATTTTTTTTCTAAATTGTCAAGGTGGTTGAAAACATTAATTTGGGGGGAGGAATAGGTTTCAATAATGTTTTTGAAGTGAATAAAAATTTGAAATTTTTTTTAAAAGAGTTACAAAATTTCCCTTCAAATGAAAAATTCCGAAATGGTCTGTTTTTTTTAAAAAAACAAAACCCCAAAAACAACAACCAACCAACCAAACAAACAAAAACAAAACTCAATCAAACAAAAAAAAAAACCCACAAAAAAACCCAGACCATTTCAAAATTTTATATTTTTCAGAAAACTAATTTTTCATTTTTCAACCAGCTCTAATCATTACTCTGGTTAGTAAAAATGAACATGTATCATCATTTCTCCTGCAAAAAAGTTTTGCATTAAAACACACAGAGGAAGTAACTGTGCATGGAAACACATAACTAGCAAACTGTGCATGCAAATGCCTGTATTTCTGTGCTAATGTGGGATGCATTGGGTACATCTATAGGTACAAATGTTGCAGTGTCCTTTAAAAATGAGGTCCATACAGTTTTGGTTAGCTAATAGCATAAGATGATGTAGATACAGTTAAGTAGAAAGGTTTCATATGTAAGAGATGTTTTAGACTCTTACTCTATTGCCACCTTTTGATGTGACTGAGATAAGCTACGTAAACATCACTCCTCCTACCGGTTCTGTGAGTAACTCTGGTTGTTTTGGAATGGACACTGCTCCATCACATAAAGCCTGACACTTCCAGAAGCTTTTAGAACTCAAGCTGATGCAGTTCATTCATTGAACACTACACGTGATACTATTCTCTGCTGTTGCAATTCTAGTTGCATTACTATAGTTGCATCCAAGGCATAGTACTAACTTGGGCTCTGTCTACACTAGAAAAGTTAAGTCAACTTTATTAAGTCGACTTAATAAGATTGACTTTAAGTCTACTTAAAGCGGACCTTATTAAGTCGACTTAACAAAAGTCGACTTAACTTTTCTAGTGTAGACATAGCCCCTTTTCGACTTTATTAAGTCGACTTAACACTTTAAGTCGACTTAATAAGGTGGATTTAGGCGCTAATCCCCATCCACACTGGCTTAAGTCGATCTAATAATGTCGACTTAAGTGATAAGTCGACCTAAATTGAGGTGTTATTAAGTCGACTTAACTTTTCTGTAAGTTGACTTAAGGAAAGCCCAGTGTGAACATGGAGTAGTTTAAGTTGACTTAAGCCTCCTTAAGTTGACTTAATTTGTAAGTGTAGATGCGCCCTTTAAGACACGTTTAAATCAGTGAAACCTTGGCTCCCGTTGAAAGTTTTTCCATTTACTTGACTGTGGTCAGGATTTCATCCATGGTGTTTTGCTTTTATGCCTGTCTCTAAAACCAAGTCTGTTTCAAAACCAGACTTTAAAACAAAACAAAACAAAACAAAAACAAAAAAACCTTTTCCAATCAGATTTAACATGGGGTCCATGGTATTCCAATCCAGATTTTTATTATTAAGCTAATTTCTGCCAATTCGTGAAGGACCATTTCCTTCTGTAATAATTAATGGTGCCAGCAAAATATCTGTGACTTTTATATTGCCCTACAGTTATCCTGGAACCCTTATGTCTTCTTGATTTTAGTTTTACAACAATATATCACTTTCTTTTGGAGTTACAACACTAATTTTGTTCTCATACATCTCTTCAGAATTTACAGATATTGCAGTGCTTGTGTTAGTGTTCATTCTCATATTTATATTATTCATATTTACATGAATATATGCATTTGAGACTTCTTTAGTTTGTTCTCTTTGATGATTGCCACAATGACAGCTTGTGGATGGCTTTCTGGAACTTCTTGGAATGCAGATGTATTTTTTTCTTTCTCTTTGGATTCTTAAATGAGACAAACATCTCTCAGCTAGGACATTTGTTTGGGGAACATGGTGCTTCTTAATCACTTCAGTCAACTCCCCGCAGTCCATCTCTCTAGGTTCTTGAGGGAAATTTAGCTTTCTAGGCTGTACGATAGATTTGACTCACTGTGCCATGTTGATTAAGTGTTGTGCTTATTTTGTTTTATTGCTATTCTCACTCAGTTAAAATCACTGAAGCTAATTAAAAAGATACAGTTGGATGATTTGGAACTGGGGACAGCAAGAAAATAGCTCTTGCTGGGATTCATTTGATGGGATTCTTTGAAGCGGTAAGTTGACCACTGCAGAAGTGCTCTCAATGAAATGTAAAATAGAAAAAGGAGGTTAAAATGCATACTTGACCATATATGGAAAAATGGACAGTGTCCACTTTTGATGAAAAATAGGCATTTTGAGGTAGCAGCAGTATTTTTATATTGTCACTGAAGAAGATATTTCCAAGACTGGCTCGCTACACCCTGAGGGTGCGTCTACATGGGCAACTTAGGTCGACTTAAGGACGCTTAAGACGACCTACACAAAGCCACATCCACACTGGGCTTTTATTAAGTTGATTTAAGCGCTTCCTTAAAATGACTTAATAATGGCTTAAGTCGACTTAATAACACCACCTCTGAAGGTTGACTTAAGCCTTAAGTCGACTGCTTAAGTCGACTTAAAGCCAGTGTGGACAGGGAATAGCACTAAGTTCACCTTATTAAGTCAACTTAAAGCCAGTGTGGACAGCTATGTCTACTGTTAAGTCTACTTAACAAGGTCGACTTAAGTCAACTTAAAGTGTAGCCACTCTGTTAAGTTGACTTAACATGGTTGACTTTAAGTCAACTTAAAGTCGACCTTGTTAAGTCGACTTAACAGAGTCAACTTAACTTAACAAGTGTAGACATAGCCTGATTGTCTGGTCTGCTTAGACTGCAAACTCTTTGAGGCAGAGACTTTTCCTTACTCCCTATCTCCACAGTGCCTGGCACAATGGGATGCTGATCCTGGAAAGGGTCTCTGGATGCTAGTGTAATACAAATAATAAAGAAGAAGAAGAAAATATTATTTTCCTAGCCCACACTGGAAAAGCATCTTATTTTACCCAGAAAGATTTAACTTTCTCTCTGGAAAACTGACAAACTAGACAATGGAGAGTTGTCAGGACAGGTATCTCTCGAGGGAGCTACAATTATTTTATCTTTTTATTTTCTCAAAATTAAATTAATCAAATAAATATGTCCATTAGATGTAATGGAAGGACCGACCATGCATGGGAAGCCCTGTAAAACATCATGTTATAGAAAGTGTTTGTCTATCATACATTAAACAGACATATCTGGGTTAATCTTACTATCTAAGCGGTATCAGTACTTGGAAGAGAAATCTCAAAAGAACAACTAGGTCCTGTAAGAAGTGATGCTGGTAATCCAGTAGGTGGCATTCCTTCCAAGCCAGTATTGAACATGCTGTAATAGAACCCTTTAGCTGTAGATGTGATGTTTTTTAGATGAGAAATGAAATCAAAGCCCTGGCTCCCATAGTCATTATATTCCTATGTCACTTCCTCCAAGAATAGAGGTGTTGTCCCTACATTCCTAGCAAATTCCTGTTTCGATAAATGCATTATTCTACCTACCTAAACTTACACTGTAATTTCAATTGGATACTACCCTCTCCTTTTTTATAATCCTGATAAATATTATGTATTGTTTGTTTTTCCTAAGTAATTCTCTCTACAAACATTATCATCTCCAAATACTGCAGCAAGTTCAGAAAGGGACTAATAGATTAGGGAAGGTCTCATCTGTTCTTTCTTGCCTTCTGCCCAGCCAGTATTTCTAGAAGGGTCAGGTTATTCCTAGATAATTAGCAATGAGACTGAAGAGGGAACATGATACTTCCCCTCCCCCAAATTCACGCCTGTCTTTGGATCTGTTGACAGTCTTAAGGGGTAGCAACCATATCCTGAACTAAAGTCATGGTATCTTGAGTTAAGAATTAGATGTTGTGACAAGAATGATTGTGGCCATAGTAATGTAAATAATCAGCCTTGAAATCTCTTTCACTGGAGAGCATCTGATTTTTACACCTGAGATATAAATAAGCTATGCATTTATCTTGCAATGGTACATTCATAGGCAGCTGAGAGTTGTTCAGCCTGACCCTAATTCACACTAATAAGTAACAAGAATTAATATATATGTATTTTCCATTTGTACAGAGATTTCCATCTAAGGATCTCAACATATTTTACATACCTGAGCAAAGTAAGCCTCCCGACCGTGCCAGTGAAATGGGTAAGTATTACATCTATTTACAGATGTGTGAAGTTGAAGCACAGAGATTTACATGATTTTCAAACTCACTGTAGTGAGGGTGTGTGGCCTTCCTCAGAAACTGACCAGGAGCAGCAGCATGCTTCTTGGTGGGCGGAGCCGGGAGACACCTGCCTGTCGGGGTGGCCCCAGAAGGCAGGATAGGAAATAAAGGGAGGAAGCCCAGGAGCCCAGTGCAGGCCAAGCCACTGGAGGGGAAGGAGGTCCCTCCAGAGCCCCAGCCATCCCCGTGGGCGGCAGAGGGCTGGTCTATAGCCTGGGGCCCTGGGGACTGACTGGGACCTCCCACAGAGGGAGATCAGGAGGTGTTCCTAGAGCCCCGAGACCCTGAGGCTATGTCTACACTGGGGAATTTAGGTGGACTTTACTAAATCGACTTTAATAAGTCGACTTTAAGTTGACCGTATTAAGTTGACTTAGAAAGTCCGCACAGGAGTCCTAAGTCGACTTAAGGTGGGCCATACTAAGTCGACTTAGAGAGTCTACACTAGACTCTCTAAGTCGACTAGTTAGGTCCAGGGGGAGGCGAGGCTCCTTTGGCGCCTCGGATCCCCAGGCTAGGAGGGCTTGTCCTGAGGCGAGCCAGCTCCGCACGGGGCTGACTCTCCCCATCCAGCAAGGCCCGGAGTGGTCCGGGGGAGAAAGGAGCATGGAGCTCCCTTCTGCCCTGGACAACTCAGCTCCCTTCTCGGTTCTGGCACAGCCAGCTGGCACGCGGCTGGCTCTGCCGGGACCAGCCGCCCACTTCCCTGGCTCTCCAGCCAGGGTTCCAGCGGGGGATCCCCTCCCACTGGAGCCCTGGCTGGGGAGCCCTTCTCCCC
>ML685776.1:9628827-9715629 GCA_007922175.1 Pelusios castaneus
GTCATAGCAGCACACCAGACTGGATTTGGGGAGCAGCCTGTCACAGCTTGTATTAAGCTGACTTAATTACACCACCTCGTAATCCAATGTAGACAGGGAAAGCCCTTAAATTGACCTAATTGGCCTCCAGGCCCCCTCCCAGAGCTACCCACAATGCATCACTCCTCCGTTGACCTAGCACTTGCCAGTGTGGACACAGGCAGTTGACAGTGGACTCTCTAAGTAAGTCGACTTGATAAGGTTGACTTTAAGTCAACTTAAAGTCGACCTTGTTAAGTTGACTTAACAGAACCTCCAGTGTAGACATACCCTATTAGATGAACATAAAAGTGCCTGTACCTGAAAACCATCTTTGTCTCTTACCTCCTCAGGGTCATGATCTCACCCAGCTTAGGAATCTGGCCAGTCAGTTTCATTTTATGCTTTCAAACCCCCAAATGAATACATGCAAGCAAACCAGAGAACAGAATAAGCAGTTGCAAAAAAGGCAAATCTCATTCCGGGGTGTATTAACAGGAATGTTGTATGTCAGACACAAGAGGTAACTGTCCTGATCTACTTGGCACTGGTGAGACATCAGCAGGAGTACTGTGCCCAGTTGTGGGCCTCACAGTTTAGGACAGGTTTGAACAAATTGGAGAGAGTCCAGAGGAAAGCCACAAAAATGATAAAGGGGTTAGAAAACCTGACCTATGAGGAAAGGTTAACAGAACTGGGCATGCTTAGTCTTGAGACAAGAAGACTTGGAGATGATCTGCTAATAGTTTTCAAATATGTAAAGGGTCATTATAAAGAGGACTATGATCAATTGTTCCCAATGCCCACTGATGGTAGGGTTAATCTGAGTTAATCTGCAGCAAGAGCGATTTAGGTGAGATAGTAGGAAAAAGCTTTCTATCAAGCACTGGAATAGAATTCCCTTGGAAGCTATGGAATCCCCATTACAGGAAATTTTTAGAACAGGTTGGATAGACAACCATCAGGGATAGTCTAGGTTTATTTGATCCTGCCTCAACACAAGGGAGTGGACTTTATGACCTCTTAACGTCCCTTCCATACCTACCTTTCTATAAGCAGCACATGTGGCATTTCCCATTATTTTGTAGGGCGTTGTAGCACAACACAGGATTACCCTGGAGGGCGTCACTTTATTCTTTATACTGATGAGCTATTAGGACACAATGGTTGTATTCCTTATGTCTTTAATGGCTCATCAGGTAACTCCCTGGGACCATTGTCCTGGCACATTCCTAAACATTAAGGACACAATGGTTTTAGCATAAGTTAAAGTATGGATATAACACCAAATTTTAACTTCTAATCGCAATAGAATTCCTAGACATAAACTATATAATCATTCCCAGCAAATTACTACCTTTCTATTGATACCAAACATGACATAGTTCCTACGGATAATAGAGCATTTATGAGATATCCATTGAAAATAATATCATAAATGCTTCCTAAATCCAGACAGCATCACACCCTGCCCACATGCCCTGCCAGGGTCCCTGTCCCCATTTGCCCCATTGCATAAAAGGGGTGCCCCCCCTGCCACTGTGGACCTACCCAAGGTCCCCCTAGCCCCACAAAATTGACCTAAAGCATCCAGTGTGGACGCTCTTGGTCGACTTTGTACGTTTCCCTTTAAGTCGACTTTAAATTTAAGTGTAGACACACTAAGTCGACTTAACTAAGTCAACTTTAAGTCGACTTAGTTAAGTTGACTTAGTTAAAGTCGACTTAAAAGTGCAAGTGTAGACATAGCCAAAGACTGTACCAGAGGTTCTCCAGTGTATTCATTTACTTTACAAGACAGAGATCCATTCATGGACAGCTTTCCAACAATCCTCTTACCAATTGGTTCTCAAATATTTCATTCTGTGGCCCAGCAGGAAGAGCTCCATGGACCACTGGCAAGCCACAGAGTGCAGTATGACCACCTCTGCTTTACATCTCAGGAAAAATGACCAATACTACAAAAATATGCAATATTAGGAAAGATTCTTGACTATTTACTGTTTAGGCAAAACTGTTGTCTCGGCATATCATTAATTCATTTTGACATTCTTTAGGTCCCTTGAACAAGCAGAGGTTATAGACCACTTGTGACATTAAAAAACGTGTAGAACCTTTGGTAGCAGCAATGTGCAGCATCTATATCACTTTCTTCTGTGATCGTGAGTTGTTAAGAATCTCTCTTACATAGAAAAAATAATGAAGCAATGCTCTCTCTTTGTATCCTCCAACCTCAGATTCTAGTCATATGTTTCTTAATATAATTTTCTGCCAGAACAGCTAGCCCTCTGCCAGTAATATTTGATGATGCTCTCTCCTTTCTGGAGGATCTTGGGCCCTTCTTAAGGGGTCTCTCTCCAGGGAAGTTCCAAGATGGGCTGCAATGGAGAATAGAATCTTTGTTACACTGAGCAGTCCTAGGTTCGGACAGCCACATGGAGCCAACTCCTGCCTTTGACACCTGCTCTTTCATTCAAAACAACATAGTAGAGAAATGAAATCTTCTGGTTTAAGAATTCCCTAAGCCTTTAGTTCCTCTAAATAATAGTCATTGGGTCACCATGAACACAGTTCAAAGTGGATATGAATATGTTCTGGATGAAGTTTCCTGTTAAACAAGAAGCTGTCTGTCCATTAACCAACATCCACAATCCAAGGTAAAATTTGCCATTTCATTTGCTGCGAGATATCATTCAAAAGAAATGCTCTGTGAATTTGTGTCTCTGAACACCATGATATTGACTCCCTCACACTGGAATATTGCTGAGTCTGTAATTAGCGTATATAGATCATTTGCAGAATTGACAAGAAACGATGAGTGTAGCTGAAGCCTGAATCTCTGTTGTGCCAGATGTTTGTGCTTTGAACATGCACTTATGTGCTGATGTTTCAGCAAAAGGCAGAACTACAAAGAAAGTAAAAATAATGAACTCTGATTCATCGTGCTTCAGCTAGACTGAGTCAGAGCCAGCAGATAGAGTTGCTAGTGTCCTCATGTTAAATTATATCCTTGGAGCTCAGAGAGCAGCCTTAACAATGCCAAATCTGCCACTTAAGCTTCCCTGAATAAATGCTCCCAAATCATGCCACTATCAATAGCTGTGGTGGCAAAAATAAAGAAAATGTCATCGAGCAGCTCATCAAAAATCATGGCTTGGCCGGAGCAAGCTTGTGGAGCTCCTGGGGTGTAAACTAGTGCAAGTAGAATTATATCAATCAAGTTTATCAAATGTTCCTCTATTGCTAAAGTATCCCCTGGAGCTCCACCATGCAACATGCCTGTAGACTAGGGGCACTACCACAAAGGCTGCCGGCCAGTCCCCTGGCCAAATGGGTTAGTCACCTCAGCCCCTCGGCGGGGCGTCAGGTCCTAAAGGCAATTCCCCCCCCGGCCCCCAGGCCGGGCGGGGCAGCCCACACAAGTCAATTGCCCCCTGGCCCCTAGGCGGGGTGGGGCAGGCACACGAGTCAATTGTGCCCCAGCCCCCAGGCGGGGCAGGGCAGGAGTAACCCATATGCCTAAAAAGGATTATCTCTTTGAGAGACCTACTGAGGATGGGTTACTGTTGTTGGGCAGATTAGCTACCCACAACTAGAAACTTCTAGAAGCAGGGAGTGGTAGCATTTTTGAGCATGCTCCTCAGGGTGCCCTGCTGGTGTGGTCAGTCAGATCACATGAGAGCAGCAGTCTGTGCAGACAGCAGGCTAGAACTGCCTTGAGAAGAGACCGTGTGCTCAGTTTTCAGGAGAGAAGCTGAGCCAGGAGTGAACAAGATGTTTTCTCCCTCTAATGGAGTCATCTGCAACAGATTTTGCAGACATGCACGTGGGACTGAGGGCTGGTTGCAAAGAAGAAGGAAAAACCTGCATGGAATGCTACAGAAGATTCCTGCAAAGAAAGAAGAAGAGGACAGCTATTTCTTGCCACTCAAGCCTGTACACTGGAACAGAGACTGTAGCTGAGAGTTGGGTGAACTCCACCCGGACTTTGGGACTCTTGGGTATCTTTCATGCAGGAGTTTGTGTAGGGATCGTTCTTGGTTAATTATATTTTGTTTTCTTAGGATAAGGTTTGTTTAGTTAGTAGTTAATAAAGTTCATTGTTATGTTTGTTTTTAGTAGTATTTTAATGTGGAGTGGTAACTCTGAGCAATCTTTGCTGTGAGTCCCATACAGACTGGATCCTGGGTCTCTAGCTGCTTTCTCCATAGGGATTGGGATTGATTTCTGCGAGGCACTGGAGAAGGGCAATTAAATGAATTTTAGCCCACCCAAAGGTTACACAGGCACACAAGTCAATTGCCCCCCAGCCCCCAGGCAGGGCAGGCACACAAGTCAATTGCCCCCAGGGGAATCCCCTCCCAGTCACTGGGGCCCAATAGACTGAGTAGGCCATATTGCCCTCCAGCCAGGGGGACCCATGACCACCCTCCGGTCGAAGCCCGGTCCAGTCCATGGCCTCAGAGGCAGCACATCCTGCCTCCAAAGCCGCTCAGGCCCTACTGAGCTGCCTGGCTGGGCTTTTATATCTCCCCTTCGTCCCTGGGCCCCGCCTTTCTGCTTCCGGGGCTGAAGACCTGCAGTGCTAGTGTCTGGCCAGGGGGGGCATTCAGGCCTGTCCTCAGGCCCAGGCTCAGAGGAAGGCCAAGGTCCTTTGCTAAAATGCCCTCCTCAAAAAAATCGATTAGCCCTGCTAAAGAGAGCTACATGAATCACTGATTGTTCCCAAAAATCCAGGGAGCAGGGTGTTACAATGTTTGTGTCTGTAGTAGCTACAGAGTGATTGATTGAATCTAGAAACCATAATAATTCCAAGCAGAAATACTGAATTTATATAAAAAATAGCTAAAAATATATTTTTTTAGTGATTTTATATTTGATAGTGTCAAATGAGTTGGATATTTACAGAGTAGAGACTCCCAAGGGCATAAGATACTGGACTTTGTGAAATGACAAAGAGGACAATAGTGCTTTAGGATTTACTAAACTCTTAACAGATGATGCTCAGAAATCATTTATAATTTCTTTTTGATATGTAATTCCCAAACCTAACAAAAGGCTGATTCCTCAATAGGCACAATTTCCAGGCAGCTGGGAATGTATGGCTGTGGTTGTCCCAAGACACAGATGCCCAGATTCTTTGAATTTCAATAGGAGTTGAGTGTCTAACTTCCATGGGCTCCTTTGAAATCTCAAGAGGTTTTTCAGATAATTTAAGTTACTGCAGAGGCAAAAAAAACCAAACCAAACCAAATAAACAAACAAACGAAAAAACCAAACCAAACCAAACAAAAACAACCAACCCCCCCCCCCCCCCAAATTTTTTTTTTTTTTTTTTTTTTTTTACTAAACATTTACATTAAACATTTTTGTCGGAATGGAATTTCCTCAAACCCCCCCCCCCAAACTATTGTTGGGAATCACTGCAATCGTATAAAGTTTCATCACTAGATTAGAATTTTTTAGAAAGACACCAGCCTCTGAGATCATGGGGCTAGAGTGACAGTAGCAGTGGAAATTTAAGTATAGCTTTCAATGTGGGGGGATTTTGACTAAGACCTATTGGTGTGAGAACACTAGTGGAACATACAGGGTGGAAGTTGACAGAAAATGCTTCGCTTTGTCACAAGTTTAACAACTGGAACGTATTTGCTGTTACAATTTTTTAAAATACTAATGTGATGAAAACTCTGCCCTACCAATGAGGAGCATTCATTTTTTTGTCTTAGAAGCCAGGAAACGTGCCAGATTTCACATGCATTTCAGTTATTCTTGATTCATCTGCTCCCTGCCGTGTGCTTTCTCTTTTCAGTTGCAGTACATTTGACACTTCTTTCTTCCTAGGGTGCCCCAGTTTGAACTTTGGCTACCATAGGCCCTATAGATCTTGTAGTAGCTAGCTAGTAACTGGGGGTAGTAATGCTATGCCTTTTCCCACCCCCCCCAATCCATCCTGTGCTCTGGGCATCCTATCGCCAGGTGTATTTCAGAGCCAGTGGCTCTGTACCTGCGGCAAGGAATGCTAGATTGAGGAGGATCTTGTTACCCTGACATAGCCAGCATGAAGTGGCTATAGGACACGGATGAACTAGTTGCTTAATCTCCCTTTTTACTGTGAAAAAAGCAGACTGGATCTGAATTACGTGATGCTTGAGGCACGGAACGACCTTAGTGCACCTGTTCTTCCCCTTAGACACACTTTTCTTCTTCTTCCTCTCACCATCTCCACCAAAACAGTCAGTCATAGCCATTTGTGTTTCCTCTTCCCCACTAAGTGAACATGCTGAAGAGGAATGAGTTAGCACTAAAACCAAGGGTAATATTCAACAACTATAGCATCAGGAGAACTATTGCAGTGGCCGGATGTGACCAGGGCCGGCCCAAGGTTTTTTGGCACTCTAGGCGAACTTGGGCTTTGGCGCCTTCCCCCATGTTATAAGAGATCATATATTTTTTTAAATAGAGACAAGACTTCACTTTTGTCTAATTTGGCACCGCAAGTGACCAGATAGTTCACCTATATGGTTGGGCTGGCCCGGCTCTCAAGCCAGTGACTGGATATTTACTTGAGAATTGGCAGATAGATACCTGTTCAAGTCTTTTACCAGCAAGCTGAGAGCGGAGTGGAACTCACATCACCCACATACTAGGTAAATACTGAAACCATCAGACTGCAGAGGGATTCTTGGGCCTTATCTTCTCTCATGGCTGTTTAATCAAAGCACCACAACCTCAAGACATTACAGAGACCAGCCCATCTCAGACTACTGCCAATATCAGGGACTTAGGCTCACACCTGAGAGACTGTGGAGCCCTGTTCTAATGCCCCCGTCTCGGGTGGGACAGTGGCATAGGGAAACTGAGCCAGAGCCTGCCAACTCCCAAGTGACCCCACTGCTTGTGATCCCCAGCCAGGGATCCCCTCAGACTCCTGGCCCATTTTGTGCAAGTTGTTAGTCACCTGCTGAAGGCCCTGCAGATGGGCAGAGGGGAAGAAAGGCAGCAGGGCTGCCCAGGCAACCTACAGCCAGTGGGTTAAGGCCATTACTCTGCTGGAGGAGGTGGGGTGTCCCTGCTTCCACAGCAGCTTGGGAAAGCCTTGCCTAAGGCAGGAGATGCACAAGGTCTGTAAAATCATGAATGGTGTGCAGAGGGTGAATAAGGACATGTAGTTTACCCCTTCACATAACACAAGAATCAGGCTGGGGCACTTGAACACGTTCAAATAAATAAAAATCTGTACCTTTTTCCGCACAATGCCCTTTGGATCCGGTTGCCAGTTGATGTTGGGGGGGGCGGGGAGAAACACAAAACTATAAGTGGGTTGGAAAAAAGAATGAGAAAGCTGATGGCAAATAGGGCCAGCAGAGGCTAATAGTCAAGACGTTTGGATGCAGCCCCATGCATCTTGGAGTACCCGATGCCAGGAGTGACTGCCAGGGCACAGGTCACTTGCTCATGGCTGTTTGCTGCTCATAGCCTTTGCAGCAAGTGGCACTGAGCACCATTGGAAGACTGGTACAGGGCCATTCTTTGGGCGGGCAAGTGGGGCAATCACCTCGAGCCCCATGGTTTCGCAGGCCCCCACCACTACCATGCAGCCTGCTCCCCCGCTGCCCCGCTGCTTTTGGCTTGCTGCCAAAGGCAAGGGGCAGGGCAGAGCCTGGCCTCTGGGGTGTCTCCCCCCCCCACCCCGCACCCACAGGGTGGAGCACGGCCAGCCTGCCCCGCCTCTGCTCCTGGCTCCTCCCACCTGGTCCCCGCCACAGGCGGGGCCAGTTCCCGCTGGCATCGGTCTTGGGTCCCTGGCCGCAGCCAGAATGGCTCCTGCTGGTGACTTCAGGTCCCCAGCCCTGGGCTGGGGCCAGTTCCCGCCAGCGGTGGCTTTGGGTCCCCAGGGGTGGCATGGGCCCCCCCGCCAGGCCTATTGGCCCTGGGCCCCTTCCCCCCATAGGGCAGGTGGGTGGCTTGCTGGTTCACTGCTGTGACTCAGTCTGGCTAGTCTTATGGTGTGTAGTTCCCCAGCCACCTGCTGAAAAGACGGGCTTTGTAGAGAGCTCCCAGGCAGTAGAGGTGCGCGCCCTGGGCTGTGGGCTAGGTGACAGAGGCTCTCTCAGGCTTGCCTGTGAAAGCTGTTCCACTGGCATGTGTTGTGGGAGTGGTAAAGGGTGTGACTCTAGCCTGGTGGCTGAGCTGTGGATGCTGCTGGGTTAAATTCCCTAGCTGCTGGCTAAGAGGGGGTGGGTGATGGGGGGTGAAAAGCAGTGTTCCCTCTAAGCTGCGCGGGTGCGTGGCCATGCAGCGGCTGTCGCACCCCCCGCGCAGCACTGAGGGACCCCCGCGCAGCCCTGCAGCCCCTGCTGCTCCCTCCAGACCCCAGGGGCTGTGGCTTTGCCACGGCAGACCCGGCCTGTGCCTGGCCTCTGGGCTGGGCCTCCCCACCCCCCAGGGTGGGACAGGCAGGCTCAGGCTCGGCTCAGGTGCGCTGGCCTGCCTGCCTGGCCCACACAGCCAGGGCAGCGGGGTGGCTGCGGCCGCGGCGGGCTCCTGGGTTCGCACTCGCCGACCACCTCGACTTCCCGGCCCAGGGCTGGGACTGGGCTCATCCAACGGCCTCGGCCTCCCAGCACGGGGCTGGGATCAGCCTGCGGGGCTGGGGTCTGCTCCGCCCCACCGGCGGCTTCCCAGGGCCGCGGTAGGGTCCTCCCCTGACAGCGGCCTTGGCTTCTCTCTTTCTTTCTCTTCCTTCTTTCTCTTCTTTGCCTGCCTCCTTTTGTTTCATCCTCTCTTTCTCTTCCTTCTTTCTCTTTTTTCCTTATTTGTCTTCCTTTTTCTTTCTTTCTTTCTTTCTTTCTTTCTTTCTTTCTTTCTTTCTCTTCCTGTTTCCTCTTCCTTCCTTCTTTCTCTCTTTCTTTGCTTCCTTCCTTCCTTCTCTTTTTTCTTTCTCTCTTCCTTCTCTTCTTTCTTTCTTTCTTTCTTTCTTTCTTTCTTTCTTTCTTTCTTTCTTTCTTTTTAAATTTTTTTTTTAAAATAATTTTAAATAAAAACCTTTCTAAAAATTAAATTTCAATTCAAAATTCATTCAAATTCAATTAAACACAACTAATTAATTCTATTTACAATTACTTTAACTTCAATTAATGCCTATAATTTCTGTCGTGTGAGTTTACACAAAAATTTTCTTCTGGAAAAGTTTTGTACACGGCTTGAAAATTTTGCACACAAGCCGCCAAACCTTAGAGAGAACATTGGTGAAAAGGGCTCTCCTGCAGCCCCTGTGCATTGCTTACATTACTGGACTCATGCAGTCAAGCAGCCCTTCCCTGCAGAAGCTGTTCCTTTTTAGTTAAAAAATCCATTGAGCATTTCCTCCTGCCTGTTAGCCTGTCTTCTCTGTGGGATAGTGATTAGCCTGTGTTTTTAGGATATAGGTGCTGCAGGTTTAGGGAATAAAAATGATCCGGGTAACTACCGGCCTGTTAGTTTGACCTCGGTAGTATGCAAGGTCTTGGAGAAAATTTTGATGGAGAAAGTACTTAAGGCTGTAGAGGATCACGGTAACTGTGATAAAATACAACATGGCTTTACAAAAGGGAGATTGTGCCAGACCAACTTGATCTCCTTTTTTGAAAGGATAACAGATTTTTTAGATAAAGGGAATGCGGTGGACCTAATTTACTTAGATTTCAGCAAGGCATTTGATGCGGTTCCACATAGGGAGTTATTAGTTAAGTTACAGAAGATGGGGATTAATATGAATATAGTAAGGTGGATAAGGAACTGGTTAAAAGGGAGACTACAGTGGGTCATACTGAAGGGTGAACTGTCAAGCTGGAGGGAGGTTACTAGTGGAGTCCCTCAGGGATCTGTCTTGGGACCGATCTTGTTCAACCTTTTTGTTACTGACCTTGGCACAAAAAGAGGGAATGTGCTAATAAAGTTTGCGGATGACACCAAGTTGGGAGGTATTGCCGATATGGAGAAGGATCGGGATACCATGCAGAAAGATCTGGATGACCTTGTAAACTGGAGTATCAGGAACAGGATGAAATTTAATAATGGGAAGTGCAAGGTCATGCATTTAGGGACAAACAACAAGCATTTTTCCTATAAGTTGGGGACGCATCAGTTGGAACGGACTGAGGAGGAGAAGGATCTGGGAGTAATGGTTGACCATAGAGTGACTATGAGCCGCCAATGTGATGTGGCAGTAAAAAAAGCTAATGCAATTCTAGGATGTATCAGGAGAGATATTTCAAGTAGAGACAGGGAGGTGTTAGTGCTGCTGTACAAGGCACTGGTGAGACCCCGTCTGGAATATTGTGTGCAGTTCTGGTCCCCGATGTTTAAAAAGGATGAATTCAAATTGGAACAGGTGCAAAGAAGGGCTACAAGGATGGTCTGTGGAGTGGAAAACCTGCCTTATGAGTGGAGACTCAAGAAGTTTGGCTTGTTTAGCTTAACCAAAAGAAGGCTGAGGGGGGGATATGATTGCTCTCTATAAATACATCAGAGGGATTAACATCAGGGAGGAAGAGGAATTATTTGAGTACAGCACCAATGTGGACACCAGAACAAATGGTTATAAACTGTCCATCAAGAAATTTAGGCTTGAAATTAGACGCAGGTTTCTAACCATTAGAGGTGTAAAGTTCTGGAATAACCTTCCAAGGGGAGTTGTGGGGGCAAAAACCATAACTGCTTTCATATCTGAGCTTGATACATTTATGGAGGGGATGGTATGATTAGCCTATTTTGGAAATTGACTGATATTTGGCTACGTGTGGTGGATTTACAAGTGACCTAAGAGGGGAGAGTACGTGTGGTGGGTTCTGAGTTATTACAGAGAATTGTTTCTTGGCTGTTGAGACTTGCCAACGTGCTCAGGGTTTAACTGATCGCCATATTTGGGGTCGGGAAGGAATTTTCCCCCAGGGCTGATTGGCCTGGGCTCTGGGGGTTTTTCGCCTTCCTCTGTAGCACAGGGCATGGTTCACCTACCGGTGAATTCTCTGTATCTTAAAACCTTTAAATCATGATTTAAGGAGGTAAATAACTCAGTCATAGGTTGGTTGCCTATTGCAGGAGTGGGTGGGAGAGGTCTTGAGGCCTGCATTGTGCAGGAGGTCAGACTAGATGATCATACTGGTCCCTTCTGACCTTAAAGTCTATGAGTCTATGAGGTTCAAGCTATACCTTAGGGTTTGATGGTGACACACATGCCCCCCTCTTTGCCTCTTCAATTTAGTCCATAGTAAGGAAATGACAACAGCTTGCTTAGTTTGGTGATTAGCTTGGGTTCCTGGGGCAGGGTGGTTCAAAGCTTTGTGGTGCTCTTTGCGTCATCCTTGCTGTCTAGTAGTGGGGGTTTGCTCTGTTGATGCTAGTCTACTTTAGTTAGATGTGATACAGGCAAAAGCTGGCATGGGGTTGGGTGGCATGCCTGGCCTGTGGGAGCTGCAGGTTTGTGATGTCGTTCTGGGGCGGGGCCTTTACCTTTGTGATGCCGTTCTGGGGCGGGGCTCCCTCTTGCCTGTTGAAGCCATTCTACTTTATTTAAAGCTGCTTTGGGCAAGGCCCCAAACTAGCCTTGCTCTCTAATCCAGTGATTATGCTACTTATTTACGTTGTTGGAAAGCTGGGTTAAAATCCCCAAGTTGCCTGTTCAGCAGGGGTTTGTACTGGGATTTCTAACCTCCAGGGTGCCCATCCTTTATGGTGGTCTACTCCTGTTCTGAGCCCCCTGTCTTTCTCAAGAGTCCTTTTCTTCTTTGGAAAAGGAGGGGGCTCTAATAAGGGTCATCACCCAATAACTCTTTCCTAGGAGATGGGAGTCCCCAGCTCATGCCCCTCAAAGGTGAAGGCAGGGCCGTCCCTGGGGGAGGGGCGAATGGGGTGATCGCCCCGGGCCCTGCGGGTACATGGGCCCCGCGCTGTCCCGCTCCCAGTGAGGCAGGACGTGGGCCCGTGCACGCAGCAGCCCCTCCTCTGACAGCCACCCCGCTGCCTTCAGCAGCGAACCGAAGGCAGTGGGGTGGGGCTGGGCCGGCCCTCCCTGCCCCCAGGGCGGAGCAGGCAGGCCCAAGGGTGGAGCACGTGGGGCCTGGCCTCTGTCCCAAACGGCCGGCTGCTCCCTGCAGGCGGCTTCGGTCTCCCGCCCTGGGTCTGGTGCTGCCGACTCCGGCTCCATCCCTCCCCCCCCCCCCCAGTCAGCCTCCAGGCCCAGCCCAGCTCCCCCCCAGCAAGCAGCCTCCCGGTTCGGGGCCGGGGCTGGAGCCAGCTCCCCCTACCCTTCCCCCGCCAACAGGCGGCCTTGGCCTCCGTGGCCGGAGTCGGCTCCCTGCGCTGGCAGCCTCGGCCTCCCGGCTGAGGGCCAGCTCCCTGAGGGGTGGAGCGGGCCAGTCGGCCCGCCACGCTCCCCTCCAGCATGGAGGGCAGGGGCCCCACTTTGGCCAATTGGCCCTGGGCCCCGCTTCCCCCATGGGAGGGCCCTGGGTGAAGGGGAGTGCCCTGGGGTCTGCCACAGCCTAGGTGTGTGTCCTGGTCACAGCAGATAGAGTGATTGGGGCATTTTGGTGTAAAGCAGCATGAATTATTTACGAAAAGAAGCAAGAGGTCCTGAAAAATGCCTCTTACCCTGCAACAGGGAGGGGCTCTTATCTTCTCTGAGGCACAACGTAGGAGTGGGATTTGAACCAGGGTCAGCCACACCTTAGGCCAGTGGCGTTCAAACTTTTTCCCCCCATGACCCACTTGAAAAAACTTATTTATACCCACAACCCAACAATTACATCTTTGAGCAATGCACTCCAGCCTTTCAGCAATGGCAGCAGGGAGCACCATGGCCCAGTATTGGGTCCCAGCCCATAGTGTGAAAACCATTGTCCTGGGCAAGCACTCTAACCCCCTTGGCACAGAGTGCTCCATAAGATGTCTTGATTCCAGTTAATATGCAGGTGAAAAGGAGCCACCTCAATAGAAAAGGGTCAGCCCTCTGCTCAAAAAGCAGGATTTCAACCAGCACCTAACAGACAGGATCCAAACCACAGGCCTAGAGATGCTGCCTGATTGCCATTTAGGTGGGCAATGACAGCGGCCCACCTTCAAGAGGAAACACTGAAAGAGCCAGCACATTGGAATAGGGGCTAGCCCAGGACTTAGGCCACTCACTTAACAAGTAAGAGACCAAGGTTCAAACATCATTGGATCAACCATGAAGAAGACTTGAACTGGCCACCAGTCATTGTCCACGGTAGTACCTAGACCACAGAGGGAGCCTTGTTATAGCATTTGGGCTTAATGGTTCTATAATGCAAGTGGAACAGCTTCTACAGAAAAGAGCAAGAGAGTCCATGCATCAGGATCCTAATGCTGCTTCTAGCCCACACTTAGGGCATTCACGGGAGATGTAAGAAATCAACCTTCCAATCCCTTCACAGTAACAGCTAAAGATGGCAGGGGTTTGCACACCCAAGCACCTACGTTACAGCCATTCTCACAAACCACTAGTCTACTGCAAGCTACCATCTTGAAGCCATAGCCCAATGTTTAGGTCCTGAAAGCAGCACAGCTTCAGTCAAAAAGGTCAAGGGGCCCACTGGACCCCATGGGTATGCCTACACTGGCAATTTAGGTTGACTTATGTAGCTTTAAGTCGACCTAAATTACTCCCCGTCCACACTGGACTTTCATTAAGTCAACTTAAGAAATTCTGTAAGTTGACTTAATGAAAGCTTAGGTCGACTTACTAAGAACCACCGGTTAGGTCGACCTAACCCTTAAGTCGACTCCTTAGGTCTACTTAAGCACAGTGTGGACATGGATTAATCCTTAAGTTGACTTTATTAAGTCGACTTAAGGGCAGTTAGGTCAACTTAAAGTGACCTTATTAAGTCCACTTAACAAAGTTGACCTAACTTTTTCTAGTGCAGACATAGCCCATGAAACGACCTCTCAGGCAGGGCTGGTTTTTGACACTGTAGGCAAACGATGACTTTGTCCCTCCCCACATGTTATTAGACATAATATATTGATATATATTTTTTAAAATAGAGAAAAAAATTCACTTCCATCTAATTTAGTGCCCCTTAAAGCCTGGTGCCCTAGGTGACTGCTTAGTTCACCTACATGGTTGAGCCAGCTCTGAATGCAACTTTAAAACAACTTTCCATTTGCATCACATGATCCACTGGTTTCTAGCATTTTAAATTCTACTGTTTCTTCTCGGTGCTGAAGAAAAATACCTGTTGCTGCTTACACAAAATTTTATCCTTGCTTTATTTTGGCAAAAGCCATCAAGCTTATTAAAGCTAATTGTTTTCATAGGTGCCATATTAAAAAGTAATGCAATGGCCTGCAGTCTGGGCCGTGTCATTGCCAGTTAAGAGATGCTTTGGGTTTGCATTACTTGCTGATTATGATATATTATGATGAATGTTTTTAGCTGGACTTTCCAGGCATCCTCCCCTACATTTCCATTAGGAGAGCCAATGTGACTTCCAGTTAGTTCACCCTACAAAATTTTTAAAAAACCACAGAAAGATCAATAGCATTTACATTTTCCTGCTTGTAAGTATAAGACATCTCTATTCATACTGCTGTATTTTTTTATAATGGTGGATGGGTTTTTGTGCCCATCCATTATGTCACTGTTGCTATTAATACTGTGTTTGCTAGCTCTGTGTTGGAACTGTTTAAAACAATTTAGGGTATTTATGGGAGTGGTGACATTTATGCTGCCACCAGCATGAGTTTATGTCAGTGTTCATTATGTTTCACATCCCATTGTTCTCATCTGTGTTCTCTGTAACAATGTCACCTTTGCATGTGAAAACGCACATTTTACGCTGCCACATTTAAAAGCTGGAATGACAACAGAGAACCTCTATACTACAAGGATTTGAAATCTTTGGCAATTGACCTATTCCTCATCCAAACACTTTGTTTGGTTCAAAACCACCACTCTTAACATAAAACATCCCCCAACCTTCCTCAGGCAGGAATAAAAAACTCAGATCGTTCTGCTTTTTTCCCCAATCTCCTTGGTCTAGCACCTCTCAATTTCTCCAGCCCCAGACTAGCTTCTGAGTCTCTCCTGAATCCAGCCTCACAGACTTTTCTTTCTTGTTTCCTGATTGGTTCCCTTTTGCACTGGGAACTTCCCTCAAACTGATGATTAACAGGGCATCCCTGGGATCAGCCTCAGGCCAGAGTTAGGGCAGCAGTTTTCTCTCCCCCTCCCTATCTCTTCTGCCCTGGTGCCTTATGTCTCTGAAGTCAGCAGAGGGCAGAAAATACCATCTGTGAAGGTGGTGCTCCTCTATTCCTGCTTGAGGAGTCATGCAGAAAAAGGCAAAGATCATATGGGGTTTGGAAGGGGTATAGAAATGCCCCTGCTCTCCTAGATAATTCTCTACTGAAGTGATTTTTGAGACCGATCTGGTGGAAGAAAACTTGAGGGAATGGGGAGTCTTGTCTCCTCACTCCCTCTCTGCCTCCATAATGCTATGGCAACTAATAAATAAATAAATATACTAACTTATATTTTTAATCAGACCATTGTTATTCATGCTCATCATTAATTGCAATGTAAGTCCTTTTTCCAATGATATTGCCCAAAACATCTCCTTTAGCAGGACATTTTCCTTTCTTAAATCTGTTAGAGGCAATTGTGAGATATGGTCTTTGCACTGGATGACAATGCAGTAATTAAAAGGTTAATTTAACTGGTTTGTTGCACATGGATTAGTTACCTTACAATATATATAGCCCAAGATGTAAACTGCACCCTTCTTATTACCTAGAATAACATAAAACACAAGACATTATACATTGTTGCAACTGATGTTCTACGCTGCACTTGTGTTTCATTAGTCTACCACTGGAGATGTGGAGGAGAACCTGAGGACTTACTGCCAGCTGATTAGAGCATTCTCACTGTAATTAATCCCATAAGCAGGGACCCAATTGCAATGCAGAAGTCCACTAACATGGTTAAAACCCAGTTTGATCTTGTAGGATAGATCTTGCAGTGTACACCAAGGACTCATAATAGATGCATATAAAGTAATGAATGGTATAAAGAAGGTAAATCAGATGCTCCTGTTTGCACTCTCATAATACATAAACAAGGGAACATATATATATTCAAAGGGGATATAAATCCTCATACTTCAAGGCATAGGCCAAATACTGTCTGATCCACTTACAGTGGAAGTTCACCTATGGACAGGTTAGAGACAGGAGATTGGACTACATGGATTTTTTACTGCAATTCCTGTGTTCTGTGTCTGTCATTTATGAAATACCATGTAACAAAACCAGAGAGTATGAGTAAAAGGGGAGAACCAGAACTGAGGTTTATTGAATTAAACATCATTGTTCCATTGTTACTTGGCCTTCTCCCCATGTGGTGTGTTACAACCATCTATTGTCTGCTAAGACTGTAAGTTATTTAGGGCAGCAACTTTTTTTTTTTTTTAAAGTTCCAAAGGGGTAACCTTGTTAGTCTAGGTCAGCAAAACAAACAAGGAGTCCTGTGGCACTTTTAGGCTATGTTTCCACTTAGAAAGTTAAGTTGACTTTATTAAGTCGACTTAACAAAAGTCAACTTAACTTTTCTAGTGTAGACATAGCCCCTTTTTGACCTTATTAAGTCAACTTAACACTTTAAATCAACTTAATAAGGTGGATTTAGGCGCTAATCTCCGTCAACACTGGCTTAAATCGACTTAATAAGGTCAATTTAAGCATTAAGTCGACCTAAATTGAGGTGTTATTAAGTCGACTTAACTTTTACTTAAGTCAACTTAAGAAAATGCTTAAGTTGACTTAAGGAAAGCTCAGTGTGGACGTGGAGTAGTTTAAGCTGACTTAAGCCTCCTTAAGTCAACTTAATTTGTAAGTGTAGACGCACCCTTAAAGACTAACAAATTTATTTATCACATGAGCTTTCATGGGAGAAAATCCCACTTCGTGTTCAAAGTGTCTAATGAAGTGAAATTTTCTCCCACAAAAGTTCATGTGATAAATAAATTTGTTAGTCTTTAAAAGTGCCACAGGACTCCTTGGTTTTTTTGTTTTTTAATTACATGTGAGAACAGTGCCTAACACAACAGGTCCTAATCAAGGGTTCTAGATACTATCACAACATTATTTGTTTGCAGTGATTTGTCACAATGGGAGATTTGGGGGGAGGGAAACAAGGCCGTCCCTTGGGGGGAGCGGGGCCCTGGGCCAATAGGCCTACGCAGGGCCCCATGCTTCAGGGGAGCGTGGCGGGCCCACCGTCCCGCTCTGCCCCCCCCCAGGGAGCTGGACCCGGAGGCTGAGGCCACCGGTGAGGGGGCCGGGATGCCGAGGCCGCAGACACGGGGAACCGGCTCTGGCCCCACCCTCGGAGGCGGAGGCCGCCGGGGGAGGAAACCGGCTCCAGCCTTGGCCCTGGCCCCAGCCCTGGCCCGGGAGGTCGAGGTTGCCAGCGGATAGCCGGCCACATGCGCCTGTGTGGGGCAGGGCAGCCCAGAGGCCAGGTTGCCCCAACGTCCTCCGTCCTTGGGCCTGCTTGCTCCACCTGGGGGGGAGAGGGGTGCCCAGGGGCTGGGCATAGTGCTCCCGGCCTGTCCTGGCAGAGGGGAGGGTTGCAGGAGGAAGCGGCCATGGTGTGGGGGGGCCATGGCGCAGGCCCCGCACTGCCCCACTGGGAGCGGGACAGCGTGGGGCCCAAGTAACCACGGGGCCCGGGGCGATCACCCCATTCGTCCCGCCCCTAGGGGTGGCCCTACGGGGAGGGGAGATACAGACACTTACTGAAAAAGAACTCAGTAGAAACTCACCAATCTCAAAAGTAGTTCAAAAGTGGAGTTGACAGTAGAAATGACATCTTGGCCATGTCACAATGGGAATTACACTATCCTTCTATTACCGTAATCTCTCTTCCATCCGTAATATTGGGGTTTAGTCTATAAAAGACACAGAGTACAACTCAGTCATCGTAAATAAAGGTTTTCAACATTTTTTCAGTTCTGCTCCTTTTTCTTCCATCCCACATGCTAGCAAAGCATGATTAAGAAGCTAGGGTGAGTATATACAGCAGTAGAGCTTTTTTGCCAGGTCTTCATTAGAGACCCAAATGGTCGTGAAGGCAACACCAGTTCCTGCCTAGCTTTGTTGTGTATGTTAAAAGCCACTATGATTGATTTGGATCATGGTAAGGTCAGAGGAATGGTGGCTACATAAGGTGAGGGAGAGACTGAAGAATGAAAGACTCATCCATACTGTGCTGGGTTAAGCTATGTCTACACTGCAAGGCAAGTCCAGGGTTAATAAAATTCAAGTTAACAGGCCCTGAGTTTGTTAACCTACTGCTTGAGCATCTACCCTCCTTTATAACAGTATTAACCAGGAAATTGTTAAACCCTGAGGCTTATCCTGAGGCTGCAGTATCTGCACTGCATTATGGGTGCCTGAGTCTAACTACCTATGTCCCTGCTTTCCTGACACTCTCCCACAGGAGAGTGTGGCTCAGTGTAGGAAAACTCAACCATCCCCAGGACAAAGTCAGCCCTGGGGATTGTAGAATACTTTTGATGGCTTCCCAGAGGATCAGTCCAGTGGGACTCTATAGTGGGACACTAAAAAGCAATAAGGCTTGAAACTTGGGTCCTGGCTTAACTCAGGCTCAGATCCTCCCTTTGGGTGCATCTACACTTACAAATTAAGTTGACTTAAGTTTGCTTAAGTCGACTTAATTTACTCTGCGTCTACACTACACTTTCCTTAAGTCGACTTAAGCAGCTGCTTAAGTTGACTTAGGAAAAATTAAGTCGACTTGATAAAACCTAATTTTAAGTCAACTTGCTGCTTAAGTTGACTTTAGAAAGTCGACTTAAGCCAGTGTAGACGTAGAATAGCCCTAAGTCCACTTTAAGTCGACTTAGGGGGCTCCAGGGCTTCCCCACTGCCCTCTCTGCCAGGGTGGCTGGCACAGCCACAGCCTGACATGCCCCCCCCAAAGGGCAGGGCGCTGCCCGGGCCCTCCGGGCCCGGGGACGCGAGCCGGGGGCTGGGCCCCCGACCCACCCCCTGACCCACGACCTAGGCATCCAGTGTGGATGCTCTAGGTCGATTTTGTAGGGTCCCCTCCAAGTCGACTTAAAATTTGAGTGTGGACATGCTAAGTTGACTTAAATTAACAAGTGTAGACATAGCCTTACTGTGGGGTCCAGGAACCCTGGATCCAACTCTTGGGTTAACATGATGTGTATGTAGAAAAAGGGGGATTAGCTTGAGCCTGAATTTGAACCCTGGGCTAACATTTTAGTGTAGACATGCTCTGAGGATATGGCTATACTTCACTAAAAGACCCTCAGCTGGCCTGGTCAGCTGACTCAGGCTCTTGGGGCTCAGGCTTCAAGGCTATAAAATTGCTGTATAAATTTTCAGGCTTAGGCTGAGCTCTGGGACCCCATGATATCGGAGAGTCCCTGAGCCTAGGCTTCAGCCCACGCCCACATTGCAGTTTTACAGTCAGCTGACACAGGCCAGCCACAGGTGTTTAATTGCAGCATAAATATATCCTTGGAGTCCGATTCTTCGAACAAGGGCTGACAATATGGAATTGCTGAGCTCTTAGCACTGTCTGACAAGAAACCTATTCCACTCCAAGTATATGCAAAATGAAATACCTGCATTGATCTCCTCTTTACTTAGGATGTTGCTAAAATGTGTGGAACATCTGAAAGGATTCACTTTTCACCATGCTTACTTCTACAGAATCATTTATCCTAACATTGGATTCCTGTTGATTTTCTCATTTGTTTCCAGAGCCCATCCTCTCTTCCTGATACCGTTTGCTCTCTTCTGTGTTTTAGAAAGAAAGCTAATTGCATGTAAACCCAACTTCATCTCTCTACGGCTGCCTTCATTCCACCATAACTTCATTCCTAGGTGTGGCAACTGTTAATAGTTGGCAATGTATGTGGGAGGCACTAAATTATCCAAGGGAGTACTTTATCATCAAGTCCTTTCCACAATTATATAACCATTCAATAACTACTGAAATTGTGGCTATCACCTAACAGGTGCTTTTGGGATAGCTCTGGGCAGACTCCAAGGTTATCTTTCCTCCTCCAGACCTTTCATTAGTTGGTCCTGGAGCAGTCATCTCTGGTTATTGATCTTTCGTGTGCTCCCACTGAATTTAATTGCAGCTAAATAACAGGAACTTAATGATTGTATAAAGGGAGGTGTTTTTTCTTCGTGTGTGTGAGAGAGAGAGAAAGAATGAAATCACTAGGAAAGGCCTCATCAATAAAATAACATCTAATAATAAATAATAATAATTAATAACTACTATTCCTGACATTCACAGTCAATGTCTCTGATCAGGAAAATGCACACCAACCTGTACTGAATCTTGTCAAAGGCAAACCTGTCGCCATCAACAAACTACCTCCTGCATAGGCACAGAGCTATAGTCTAGTCATGATATGGCAGGAGGCAGACAGGGCAAGAGCACATATAATTAAAAGGGGAGGGAAAGAGAATGGTCTCACACCCACATTTGAACATAAAACAAACCTGTGCTACTTGGATTTCAACCTGAATATTATTTCAGCAGAGGTTGTGAGTTTGTCCCTTGGAGGCACATGTATATGTCATACAATTGTGCTTATAAATCTGGTATGAAATAAATGAACAAAGCATGATTATCTATGGAAGCTCCCATGTACATGCACCAAATATATCAATAGTTGTAGGGAAGAAATGAAATGATATACACCACTCTGGCTAACACAGAGTTCATTCTGGCTATGTTATAATATTAAGCATTAGCTATACAAATTAAAATCCATCACAGTAGTTTAGCTCAGTATGTGGGTACATAAAACTACGTTGGTATAAGGTAAACCAAACAGATTTGTACCACAATCATCATAATTGTCCATTTCATCTTGAAATAGCCCTAAGAGCTTTAGCAACTTTGCAAATTCCATATACTTCAGACAACTGTCATTCACTAGTAAAATACACCTCTGCCTAGAATGTGGTAGCTGTTTCCTAGATCAGTACACAGCAACACTACGCAACAGTTTAGGGCATGGCATGAACTATACAGAGTTAACCTGAAGCTGCAAGGGATGGATTTTGCATCAGTCTGTAAATGCACAAAAATTCAGTTGGGGTGGGGTGTGTGTGACATTTTTGAAAACACCATTTTGTGACAAAAAAAATTGACCTACTATACTCAGGACCTCAGCTTTGTAGCTCTTGTGTCAAACAGTATCCACAACAGCGCCGTGCTTTCTAGAACTAGGTAACAGCACTGGATAGTGTTATTCAGTATTATGAAGGAGGGTTGCTTATTGACATCAGTTATTCTGAGGCCGGGGGAAAGCCTTAGTATTCAGAATCTGCTTCATTTTGTGTAGCCAAATGCATCCACTGAGTCATTGTTTAGTAGAAAGAAAGTAATTCCTTTGACTGAATACAATCACTCACCCAGAGTTATTCACCAATCGAGCCACACACACTACAGAACAAATCCAGATTATTTTTTCCCAGCAGCAAGGCAGTAACCTATCTAGTGGGCTAAAAGATAACACAGAATTAAGAACTGAGGAGTAACTAGGAGATTACAGAGCCTTTAATACATGTTCAGATTCTGAGATCTTTTCTCTGTATCAGGAAAATAGGCATACTGTACAATCCCATACATCTTGCACTCAGTGCTATATAAGTTTACAAATCAGGGTCTTGGCATCTTAGCATTGAGTGTGGTTGGGGGCAAGGGGAGATAATTTATGCTTTCAGTTCCCTTCACTGTCTTAACTTTGCTAAACAGACCCAGGGACATGTAAAACCACTGGGTTCCCTCTGAACCAAACATACCCTGGGCTTGATACATCATTTAGAGGCCAGCAGCAGCAGCATAATAGCTCTGAATAATAGCTATGAGCTTTGTTTGGTCTAAAGCAGCGGGACAGCATGGAGGAGGTCCTTGACAGAGCTTCCATGCTGGGAGATGGCCTCATGCCAGTCCTGGTGAGGAGAACGGCATTGGTGGTGGTCCCAGGGAGGGACCATCGTCCTGACACCTTCCATAGGTGGTTCAACTAGAGCAGCCACTGAGGGAGAAAAGGGTGCTCTGTAGCTTCACACCTTGGCTCCCACACTCCACCCACATCAAAACCCATTGCTCATTACTGAAATGAGTGAAGTGAATTGCATTCTTAGGGTGGAATGTTAGTCAAATCCTCTTATCATTTTCAGTCCAAGTTTTGCAACAGGTTCAGATGTTTCACAAACTGATGCGCCAAAACTGGCCGCTACATTATACACAAATTCATCCGCCATCACATGGTCTACTCTAGTGTTATCTTCTCCCTTTCATCATTCATTAAGGAAAATTGCTTTTCTGTTTGAAGATCCCCAGCAACATGCACTCAGAAATTGCTGAGACTTTATACATGTCGTACTAGTAATGGGAAAGGTCACCCTCCTACTATGCAGGCACCAAAACACCATACTATTAAGAAATTTGGGTATTCTTTGTGAATATGTCATAAAAGCATGGGAGCATGGTAAACAAACTTCAGATTCTGAGTTTCTTTTGTCTATCACTTAACTTGCATGTCTTTCTGGGCCAGATTCTCCAACTCTTATGTCAGTCCCAGGACTGATCATGGAGCAATGAATCTCTCAGAATTCACCCAATGTTATTTCATTTTGGGATATTTAATTCTTAGAAGAAACTTTCCTGATTCCTGCAAATAGCATGCTGTGTTCAACCAGAAATGCTGACACTGTGGGAATCTGACATGAATGTTCAAGCTGAATTTTGTATGCAAGCAGGAAGAGGTTGCTCAAAAGCCAGCCCATGCCTGAGAAGTCTCTCCAGTGTGGATGATGCCATTATGCAAGTTTAATTTGATCTCCCTTTGTTGTGTGATGGCCTTCAGTGATAATCACTTATGAAAAGTCTTCTTCTGTGCAGAGATCAGCATTTCTGACCATGAAAGAATATTTGAGGATAAATCACTGCAATAGATTCCCATTACTCTTTGGAGTAGTCTGAACACCAAGCTGATAACTGTATACTAATGTCATCAGTATAGATTTCTCACTCTTCCTTTACCATCAAGGGGGCAATTTTTAGACTGTTTTAGCCATCAAAATGAGAATTTTAAATTGTAAAATATTATCGCTTGTTAAATAGGGATGTAAATGTCTGATTTAACAAAACCAAAACATATTTCATTTTAAAGCCACAACTGTAATTTGCTGTATAGTTACCTTCAAACACAAAACTGTATAATAAAAGTTGGATGAGCACGTTACACGTTACAGATATTACAGACAGTAAGTGACTGTCTGTAGTATTGGGGGGGGGTGTTTAGGGGTTACTGCTGTGAGCTGTGTGCTGAGCTTGAGTTGGTGTCTGTCTGTGTGTCTGTTTGAAGGACTGTGTGCTAGAGCTGGCAGTTGGAGGCTGTGAGCCTCAAAGGTAAGTTTGAGAGCTTGAAGCCTCTGGTGATTGGCTGAGCTTAATCAGCCTTAATCAGTGGGTGGGGCATTAACCCAGGCCAGGGCTTTATAAAGCCACACATAAGCGACCAGGGAGCTTGCGAACAGGGGCTGCTAACAGGGAGTTTTGCAAGGGAGTTTCAAGGGAGGGCGCGCCCCATAGGTCCTCCTTGGTCCCCTGTCCCAATATAACCTATACTTCAAAACCATACTCTAAAACCCCTTTCTTTCTTTCAACCACCCTTTCATTAACTAGGAGACAATGCAGGCAGAAGCCCAGCAGCAGAGTGGGGGCTATCCAGTTTATTGCACCGGGTGTGGAATGTATGAGTACCTGCCTTGTGGGCGGGTGTCGTATGTCTGCATTCGGTGCAAGGAGCTCCTGGCCCTCAGAGACCGCGTGCGGGCTTTGGAGGCCAGGGTGGCGGAACTGGAGGAGCTGAGAGAGGCAGAGAGGTTTGTCGACGAGGCTTTCAGGGACACTGTAGAATTGTCCCACCTCCACTCAGACAGCCTCTGTGCTGTTGAGGAGGAAGAATGCCCAAGGGAAGCAGAGCAGTCAGCGGGAGCAGAGGGGAACCTTCCCATAGTTGGGACCCTCCTTCCAGATGATGCTGAGGCTGCCTCTCGCACGGAGGTTGCCTCTCCGGGGGAGGGAACTCCAGTTGCTAGGAAAAGGCAGGTGTTAGTAATGGGAGATTCGATCATTAGAAACATAGATAGCTGGGTTTGTGATGACCGGGAGAACTGTATGGTGACTTGCCTGCCTGGTGCGAAGGTTGCGGACCTCTCGAGGCATCTAGACAGACTTATGTGTAGTGCTGGGGAGGAGCCGGTGGTCGTGGTACATGTAGGTACCAATGACTTAGGGAAGGGTAGGAGAGATGTCCTGGAAGCAAAATTTAGGCTACTAGGAAAGAGATTGAGATCCAGGACCTCTATGGTGGCATTCTCAGAAATGCTCCCAGTTCCACGCGCAGGGCCAGGTAGGCAGGCAGAGATTCAGAGTCTCAATGCGTGGATGAGACAATGGTGTAGAGAGGAGGGGTTTACGTTCATTAGGAACTGGGGAAACTTTTGGGATGGGGGGAGCCTATACAGGAGGGATGGGCTCCACCTAAACCAAAAGGGAAGCAGACTGCTGGCGCTAAACATTAAAAAGGTTGTAGAGCAGTTTTTAAACTAGAGGATGGGGGAAAGCCGACTGCTGCAGAGGAGCAGCTGGATCGGACACAGACTTCTCTTAAGGGAGAGTCTGATGAGAGGGAATCTCCAGGTTATAGTTATAGTGATAGTCAGGAACAGAGGACAGAAAAGGATGGTGAGGGGGCCGGATCCGATGATAAACAGCCACATGACCAAGAATCTGGCACATTAAAAAAGGGCAGACAAATAAACAGGGACAAGTTTTTAAAGTGCTTATACACAAATGCTAGAAGTCTACATAATAAAATGGGTGAACTAGAGTGCCTAGTGGTAAAGGAGAATATTGATATAATAGGCATCACAGAAACCTGGTGGACAGAGAGCAATCAGTGGGACACAATCATTCCGGGGTACAAAATATATCGGAAGGACAGAACAGGTCGTACGGGAGGAGGAGTGGCACTATACGTGAAAGAAAATGTAGATTCAAATGAAGTAAAAATCATAAGCGAATCCACTTGTTCCATAGAATCGCTATGGATAGAAATCTCATGCTTCCATGACAATATAGCATTAGGGATCTACTATCGGCCACCTGACCAGGATAGTAAGAGCGATGATGAAATGCTAAGGGAAATTAGGGAGGTTATCAAATTTAAAAACCCAATAATGGTGGGGGATTTCAACTATCCCCATATTGACTGGGAACATTTCACTTCAGGACATATTGCAGAGATAAAATTTCTCGATACTTTGAATGACTGCTTCATGGAGCAGCTGGTATGGGAACCCACAAGGGGAGAGGCAACTCTAGATTTAATCCTGAGTGGAGCGCAGGAGCTGGTCCGAGAGGTAACTGTAGCAGGACCGCTTGGAACTAGTGACCATAATACAATAGCATTCACCATCCCTGTGGGGGAAAGAACACCTCAACAGCCCAACACTGTGGCATTTAATTTCAAAAGGGGGAACTATACAAAAATGAGGGGGATAGTTAAACAAAAGCTAAAAGGTAGAGTGACTAAAGTGAAATCTCTGAAAACTGCATGGGCGCTTTTTAAAGACACCATAATAGAGGCCCAACTTCACTGTATACCCCAAATTAAGAAACACTGTAAAAAAACCAAAAAAGAGCCACCATGGCTCACCAACCATGTAAAAGAAGCACTGAGAGGTAAAAAGACTTCCTTTAAAAAGTGGAAGTCAAATCCTAGTGAGGCAAACAGAAAGGTGCACAAACAGTGCCAGCTTAAGTGCAAGTGTGTAATAAGAAGAGCCAAAGAGGAGTTTGAAGAACGGCTAGCCAAAAACTCCAAAGGTAATAACAAATTGTTTTTTAAGTATATCAGAAGCAGGAAGCCTGCCAAACAACCAGTCGGGCCCCTTGATGATGATAATACAAAAGGAGCGCTTAAAGATGATAGAGTCATTGCAGAGAAACTAAATGGATTCTTTGCTTCGGTTTTTACGGCTGAAGATGTTAGTGAGATTCCCAAACCTGAGCCGGCTTTTGTAGGTGATAAATCTGAGGAACTGTCACAGATTGAAGTGTCACTAGAGGAAGTTTTGGAATTAATTGATAAACTCAACATTAACAAGTCACCGGGACCAGATGGCATTCACCCAAGAGTTCTGAAAGAACTCAAATGTGAAGTCGCGGAACTGTTAACTAAGATTTGTAACCTGTCCCTTAAAATGGCTTCGGTACCCAAAGACTGGAAGTCGGCTAATGTAACGCCAATATTTAAAAAGGGCCCTAGAGGGGATCCCAGCAATTACAGACCGGTAAGTCTAACGTCGGTACCGGGCAAATTAGTTGAAACAATAGTTAAGAATAAAATTGTCAGTCACATAGAAAAACATAAACTGTTGAGCAATAGCCAACATGGTTTCTGTAAGGGGAAATCGTGTCTTACTAATCTATTAGAGTTCTTTGAAGGGGTTAACAAACATGTGGACAGGGGGGATCCAGTGGACATTGTGTACTTAGATTTCCAGAAAGCATTTGACAAGGTCCCTCACCAAAGGCTGTTATGTAAGTTAAGTTGTCATGGGATAAAAGGGAAGGTCCTTTCATGGATTGAGAACTGGTTAAAAGACAGGGAACAAAGGGTAGGAGTAAATGGTAAATTCTCAGATTGGAAAAGGGTAGCTAGTGGTGTTCCCCAAGGGTCGGTCCTAGGACCAGTCCTATTCAATTTATTCATAAATGATCTGGAGAAAGGGGTAAATAGTGAGGTAGCTAAGTTTGCAGACGATACTAAACTACTCAAGATAGTCAAGACCAAAGCAGATTGTGAAGAACTTCAAAAAGATCTCACAAAACTAAGTGATTGGGCATCCAAATGGCAAATGAAATTTAATGTGGATAAGTGTAAAGTAATGCACATTGGAAAAAATAACCCCAACTATACCTATAATATGATGGGGGCTAATTTGGCTACAACGAGTCAAGAAAAAGATCTTGGAGTCATTGTGGATAGTTCTCTGAAGATGTCCATACAGTGTGCGGAGGCGGTCAAAAAAGCAAACAGGATGTTAGGGATCATTAAAAAGGGGATAGAAAATAAGACTGCAAATGTATTATTGCCCTTATATAAATCCATGGTACGCCCACATCTCGAATACTGTGTACAGATGTGGTCTCCTCATCTCAGAAAAGATATTCTAGCACTAGAAAAGGTTCAGAAAAGGGCAACTAAAATGATTAGGGGTTTGGAGAGTGCCTCGTATGAGGAACGATTGAAAAGGCTGGGCCTCTTCAGCTTGGAAAAGAGGAGACTGAGGGGGGACATGATAGAAGTATATAAAATTATGACGGATGTGGAAAAAGTGGACAAGGAAAAGTTGTTTAAATACTCCCATAATACAAGAACCAGGGGTCACCAAATGAAACTGATAGGTAGCAGGTTCAAAACAAATAAAAGGAAGTTCTTCTTCACACAACGCACAGTCAACTTGTGGAACTCCTTACCTGAGGAGGTTGTGAAGGCTGGGACTATAATAATATTTAAAAGGGAACTGGATAAGTTCATGGTGGCTAAGTCCATAAATGGCTATTAGCCAGAAAGGGGTTAAGAATGGTGTCCCTAACCTCTGTTTATCAGAGGAGGGAGACGGATGGCAGGAGAGTGATCACTTGATCATTGCCTGTTAGGTTCACTCCCTCTGGGGCACCTGGGCACTGGCCACTGTCGGTAGACAGATACTGGGCTAGATGGACCTCTGGTCTGACCCAGTACGGCCTTTCTTATGTTCTTATGTTCTTATTAAGAGCTAGCTGGGAGTTTTGCACTTTGCCCTATGTAAAGAGTGGTGTATAGCTGCACCATTCCAGGAACACCCTCAAGGGAATGAAATGTGCTTCAAAGACCTGCTGTACTCACACATGAAAATGGATGATCTCAAACTGTCTGATTTAGTTTGGCATGCTTGCTCATTCACTAAGAAAGAAATATCATCAAGACAGAGCTGAGATTACTTTTACCATGTTTCTCAGTGTGTTCCATATCGTTTAAATTATCCACACCTATCATTCTGATGTGGTTTATGTCTATATGTCGCTTGCAGCATGTTGATTTCTGTAGTCTCTCATACAGTTTTTAATTTTGCTCTCATATTCTCAGAAGTTACTTGGATACACACCAAGGTTATCAGGGATCCATTGCCTGAATGTTACAGTTATATGTGCATGCCCTGGGGTGTCGATTCAAGACAACACTTCAGCATATGCTTACATTCCATTGACTTACAATTGCTTGACTTCAGTGTTCCAAAAGTAAGTGTGTGTGTGTGTGTGTGTGTGTGTGTGTGTGTGTGTGTGTGTGTGTAATTTCTTAAGTTTGTGTTTTTTCCCTAATTATTCCTGCTCACTTTAATTGCCCAGTCCTGCTCTCAGAGGTGCTGATTTGAGGTTAGGAATACCAGCTCTGAAAGAAGTATTTCTTTGTAAAATTAGGGAGATATGAGCACAAGAAAGAACATTTTCTTCTGCATTACTAGAATAGACTGTACCACTCAGCTGTGTTTGACCTCAGTCTATTTCCTTCTCTGTTTCCTTCTTTTCCGCTTTCTCTTTTCTTTGTTATTGTACTAGTGGCAATTTGATGCCTCTAGTGCAGACATATGTCCCTACCCTAGTGCATGCTTATCTTTCAAATGGAGCAGATGTCCTGTGTGTGCGCCTTTCTTGCCTCTACTGATGCTATTTCTGTGCAAATAGCAGATTGTATTTCCATTGCCCTTTGCATCTAAAGAGAAAAGTATATTTACTTGTCCTAGGGATTTTTTCAGGTTGATTATCGTTGATGCCTATGGCCAGTTGGATATACATTTCTCTCCTGTCCTGCCCCTTTCCCCATTAGTTCTAGATCCAAGTGTGTTCAACTGGCCTTTCTTCTCCAGCTCCTGTCTCCTCCTTTGATTTTTACTCCCACTGTTTGCTGACTATTTTCTACAACTTTTCAATCTAACAAAACTACAAGAAAACAACCTACAAGAGATTTAGCCTACTTTGCCACATTTTATTTATCACATTTTCCTCTGTTCCATGCTTTGCCTCCTGCCACTCACTACCTTTCCCCATAGTAGGAAGGCCATGTGTAGCACATTAAACCTAAGGGGCAATACTCAAAAGCTAGAGTCTGCCTGGCCCTTACGTAGGTCTGTGGCAGGGGGATTGTGTGTGGGCTTGCTATATTTACACTCATGCTCTCAGGTGAGCAGAGGGACTGCCTTCTCAAGTGAGTCCCCAGGTCTGGATTTTGGCTTCACACTGACTACAGAACTGTCTGGCTGCACTGCCTGAGGCAAGCTGTATGATCTTCAGTGTCCCTGCCCCACAGACTGGGGATAATTATGTCAGACTCTCTGCCAGAAACCCCCAGTGGGTGAAACAGCTCCACGCTAACTCTAGTTAGGTACATGTTGACATTTGGCCTTGGATTGTTTAAGCTCTCCCCTCCAAACCCACGCTATTGCACACATTACAGCTTGGTAGGGCAAAAGTGTGATTTTTGACATCCAAAAGGACTCCTGCTTGTGTAGTAATTAGCAAAGTTGTCTGAGAAGAATACAGATTGTTTTCCTTATCAACAAGAGAACGGCTTGATGGAGCTGCTCATGTGAGTAAAGTTAAGCATCTGCTTAACTCTTTGCAGGACTAGGGCCTCAGTGTCTCACTGCTATTATTTGCCATTTAATTCTGTAACTGTATTATTTATCTCCATAAAGAATTTTAGGATACGGCTTGAATGAATAACTTGTACAAGATAAAGCTGTATTGAACATTTAGGGACTTCTGTTCAAATTGGAACATGAACCCAATAACATTCAAAGCTGAGTCAAATTTCAATACCTAGAGTATTCAAGTGGGTTCAGAATGACTTTCTCCCCCTCCAATTTTATTGTCCTGAATAAGATTAGATGGTAGCACCTCAACAATGGTGCATCCACCCTTAGAAATTAAGTCGATTTAAGCTTGCTTAAGTCGACTTAATTTAATCTGCGTCCACGCTACATTTTCCTTAAGTTGACTTAAGCAGCTGCTTAAGTAGACTTAAGGAAAATTAAAGTCGACTTTACTAAACCTCATTTTAAGTAGACTTTGCTGGCTAAGTCGACTTTAGAAAGTCGACTTAGCCAGTGTGGACGTGGAGTAGCCCTAAGTCAACTTTAAGTGGACTTAGGGCGCTTTAGGGCTTCCCCATTGCCCTCCCTGCCAGAGTGGCTGGCAGAGCCACAGCCTGGTGTGCCCCCCCCCAAGGAGCAGGGCTCTGCCCTGCCCACCCTGCTCCTATGCCCTGCCAGGGTCCCTGTCCCCCTTTGCCCCATTGTACCAAAGTACAATGGGGCAAAGGCTGAGCCCCCTCGCACTTGGCAAGGGGTGCCCCCCTGCCACCGTGGACCTGTCCAAGGTCCACCTAGCCCCCAGAAATCGACTTAGGCATCCAGTGTGGACGATCTAGGTCGATTTGGCAGGGTCCCCTCTAAGTCGACTTAATTTTTGAGTGGGGATATGCTAAGTTGACTTAAATTAACAAGCGTAGACATAGCCCAAGAGTACAGTGTTAAGACTGGTCACCCCATCTCAAAAAGGAAATTGCAAAACAAAAGGAAGTTCAGAACAGGGCAAAGAAAATGATTAAGAGCATGGTAAAATAATTGTATGAAGACAGAGTGAAAAAAGTAGGATTGTGTACTTTATAGAAGAGACAGGTAGGAGGGGACATGATAAAAGATGGAATGGTTTTAGAGGAGGTAGCTCAGGAGTATCTCTTCTCCCTGCTTCAGAACCCAAGAACAAGGAGATATTCAATGACCTTAAAAAATGACAAATTCAGAACTGATAAAAGGAAATATTTTTCCAAACGAAGTGCAATTTTAGACTATGAAACTCTTTGACACGGGACATCCTTAAGAGCAAAAATTTAGTAAAATTCAAAATGCGTGACAAGAGTATAGAGTTATAATAGTGAAAAAAATTGAAAGGTATATTAAAACCTTATATGTCAGGATTTAAGATAATCATTATCAATCAGGATCAAGATAAAATTTTGATGGGGGCAAAGTACTCCACAGCTGTCTATAGTAGGGGTTTGTGCATCGTTTGCTGAAGCGTCTCGAACTGGTCAGTGAGCTGGACTAGATGGACCTCAGGTCTAATTCAGTCTCATAGTTCCTCTGTTCCTATAAGACCAAAGGCATTTAAATATGAAGTATGAACATAACTCTCTCTCTCTCTCTCTCTCTCTCTCTCTCTGAGGATTACACTGCTCACAAGCTTTTGATCCAATATCATATCTAGGAAAGACAAATGTGACTAAAAGATTAAAACTAAGACAGTGTGAGGGAACTATTATTACACTTAGGCCTTATCTACACTGAAAAAAACTGGGTCAATCCTCATGGATCAATGCAGCGGGATCAATTAAGTGGCCACTGTAGACCCGCTCACTCGATCCCTGATGCGCTCTCCAGTCGACTCCGTAACTCCACCACTCCAAGTGGAGTAAGACTACATCAACTGGCAGGCCCTTCAAGTCGATGGCACTGAGTGAAGACAGTAGATTTAACTAGGTTGATGGGAGATACGCATTCTGCAGCATGCCAAATGCATATCTCCCGTCAAGTTAGCCCCCCAGTGTAGACTAGGCCTTAGTCACTAGCCATTTCATACACATTTCAGAACACCACACAGGTCTTCCCCACTCTTTTTTTGCTGCAGGAGCTGCAAAAGAAGCTGTATTTTTTTCCACAGACTGGGATCCTTCAGTACACTATTATCTTAAGGTAGTCTCTGGAACATCTAGTTGGTATCCCTCTACATATCCAAGAAAGAAAAGGGACAGAGTTTAAGGTTTTTTTCCCCCTCCCTTTTAGCCAATAACTGTGGCAGAAATCATCTGAATACCACATTGGTAACAGCCCTGTGTATTATGATATATGGCAATGACCTTGTAGATTTTTATTAACAGTGGATTAATGCATCATTTTATAGCATAATATTATCTAGCTAAATCCATTCCTAGCTCTGTGACTGCAGAAGAGAGAACATATGGTCTTTCCTTACATACTGGTGTTCTTCCACTAATTCCAACTATTTCCCAGAGAACAGAACCAGAGCATCTGGGATTCAGCCACAAAAGCCTAAAGTCACCTTTGCATGGGACAATAATAATCAGGGTTTGTGCTGCTCGTGAACCGACTTATGAATGGCTATGGAATCACCATGGAATTGAGCCTGTTTCTCGGCTGAATTTGTTTCTGATGAATGCAAGAAGCTTCGCTTTGATTGTTATTTACATTGCATAATTCAGAGTATGCGTGAGACAAACTCATCTATCACAGAGGCCATCAAGGAAACCAATTTTTCTTCTGGGGAGTTATTGAGGGGAGGTCTCTGGTGGCCCAGTTTCTTCTCTGAAAGAGGAGAGGATAATCAGAAAAGGCAGATAGCTTATCCCCTCTAGAGCAATAGGAATTCTTCAGGAAAGGTGAGTGGGTCTCCCAGCTCCTGTGAGAATGCTCTGATCATTGGGCTAATGGCTATGGGGAGGGGTATCACCACCACCTCCTCAGTCTGAGAGAAAGCGCTTAGTCACCAAACTCAGGAGAGGGTTCATGGATTTAGGCACCTAAATCCATTTGAGGAGTAGGCCTTAGGCCCCATTCCTCAGCATTTTCTGTTCTTCTGGCTTCTGTGGATCCCGTTCTTTAGGTACCTAACTCTCTCCATACATAAAATAGGAATCATTGGCACCTAATTTAGGGCTGTGAATTCCACTAGGTGGCAGGCCCCATAAATTTTAGGCATTGCAAAAGTGAGTCTAATTCCTCTTTGTAGAGCTAGCCCATTGAGCCTAGCCTCTCAGAATGGGACCCAAATATAACCAGTAGAAAGCAGACCCTCTGAGCTATACCATGCAATGCAGTGTCTTTCTGAAACTCTCAACACAGTGTTTGAACTTTAAGTCTGATATTGTTATTCAAGTGTCAGTCCACAGTACTTGTAGAGGTGTCGTATGGTGTGGGTAAGACAATTGGGCTAGGGCAATATCCCATAACCGTAAGCTTGGCAAAGTTAAAAAGTGAAACTCCTATGAGGTACTTTCAAAGGCACTTTGAAAATAAAAATGTTGCCCCTGTTGAAAGAATGAAAAGTGTCCCGTGGCTGGAGAAATTTTGCATGGCACTGTCAATGATTCTGCAGTGGAACTGGCCCAGACCTGAACACTGTGCAGGTAGAGAGGAGGAAGTTGCCCTCACCAGCAACTCTCCACCAGCCCCATGCCCTGCCTCAGGACCCCCGCAACTTTCACACCGTCACCTATACCATCCCCATCAGTGCTTCTATTCAGAATCCACCAGGCCCAGCACCCCACACTTTGCCAATCCAGCCCCACTTCAACAGTTCCAACTCCACAACCAGTAGTACTCACTAACCTAGCTCCTTCTGCATATCCTAGGAACCTCGCCAGCACCCACAGACTGATAATCCACCAACTCTCATAAGAGTTCTACCAGCAATCGCAAACCCCATCAACCCCTTTCCACCCACAATTTCTTGCAATTTGTGGCTGAAAAGGATTGGGGGATTTGGGAGGGTGGGGCACAAAACAAAGGATGGGAAAAGAGACTATAGTAGGAGAAATAGTAAGTCAGAACATTTAAGAAATGTTTTGTCTATCCATTCTTTGGTTTTTATTTTAATAGAGATTTTCTACTGACCTCAGGGAAGTTAAACTAAAGTAAATGTTTAGTGCAAGAGAGATCAGCATCCAGCCCAATTAGCCAGTTCATCTAAAAAAATGTTAGGGCTTGAGACAGGATCAGATGTAGCCTCTTGACGTATAATACTAGAGAGAGGCGGTGTCTGGGAATGCTCTTCCCTGCATGCAGGTAGGGGGCTGCTTTCTGTACCGCCTACTTCTGAGCTTTGGCCACCATGTGGCTGGCAGTGGTATCTCTCACTTCATTCCTTCATCTGAGACCTGGCCTAGTGAGTCATGAGCCTGATGTGATGAAACCAGGAGCAATGACAGTGGAATCTGGGTCTGGTCAGACCAAATGAGTTGCTTCCTGCACCATCGAGGGCGAGCACAACCCTGAGTGACTGTGTGTGTTCTGTGGGTGCAGTTAAAACCATAAACCCACACTGAAGCAGCCCATGGCTTGAAGTAAAGTGGTATAGCAATTGGGTTAATAGTTTTTCACATCTTCTGTTGTGGAGGCATGAACCAATTATATGATGCCTTGATGCCATTTAAATTAGAGCTGGGGGCTGGTTTGTGCCGGAGAGAGAGAGTAGTGTAATGGTGATTTAGAACTATATTTCCTCCCACTCTTGTAGTCTCCACAAAGTGCAATCCAGCTGGACCAAAAAATCTGAGCTATAGCTGAGCAGGAAATGGTTCTCTTATGTGAAAACTTCAGAAATTTCATTTAAATTTCCCATTCTTCATCAGAATAAAACTGAGACCTTCTGGAAATTTTTGCAAAAAAAGGGGAGGAGGGAGAGAAAGAGAGAACCCCAGGAATAGCCAAGTGGTTAGGGTATACATCTGAAATGTGGGAAATGCAGCTACAGATCCCAACTTTGAATTAGGCAGAACAGGGACTTGAACCTGCACTTCCATTTCCCAGGTGAGTGCCCTAAGCACCAGACTCTCTCTTTTTTTTTTTTTTTCTGAGTTTGACTAAAAGCTTCATTTTGAATGTGAGAACTTTTTCCTGATGAAAGTTTCAGCACACTCATGTGTTTCCATAAAAAGATTTCATTTTGACAAATCTGCATTTTCTGATGAAAAATGATTTTGATGAAAAATTCCCAGCCATAATCTGGCCCTGCATTTTTAAAAATTTAAACATGAAAAAATGTTTAGTCTTCCTTATCATCAATGACCAGGGATTTTTCTTTTTGGAAACAGAAACCTTTGTGTTATTTATATCATTCAACATATTTGAGTTTGTACAGCACTGATTTCAGTGGAAGTGTTCTGGATTTACAACGGCATAACTGAGAGCAGAATTTAGTTCATTCTATACCTAAAATTTAGCTTGATCTAGCTACATCGTGCAGAGTTGTGAAAAAGATCATGCCCTGTACACCATAGGTTGACCTATACCACTGTAAATACAGTAAGGTTGACAGAAGACCACCAACCTAGCTGCCATGTCTGGGAGAGATGGATTAACTACATCAATAGAAAAAAACCCTTCTGTTGATACAGGCAGTGTCTATACTACAGCAACACAACTGCATCTCCAACTATACCCACTGTAGTATAGCATACCCTTTGCATTGACTGCCTGCATTTTGGCTAGTTTCCCACTCACAAGAGTTTCAATGATGGCTGAGTTATTGCTTTATAGATTTAACATATAAAAAAATCCATAAGGTCACTATTGCTTTTAAAAAGAAAAAAGCAACCTATCTTTAAAAAACATACTAAAACCAGAAAAACAATAAAATCTACTTCAGTCATATCATTTAAGAGACAGTTTGTTTATACATTCCGTGATTTTCTTTGCATGCCAGAAACATGAACCCCATCTGAGTCTCTTTGCTTGGCTCCAAACGAGAGGTGAGTAGGCCAGGGAAAACTGGTCTCAACCATATGGTATTGCATGGAAAAAGAATTATTTTCCAAGCCAATCTAAGGAGATTGGGCTGGAATTCAGCTGTCAAACTATGGGCTCAAATGAAGATGAAAGATTGTATGTTAGAACACTGTTTCTTAGCAGACACTTTGAATGGCTCTTTTTAAAATAATACTCTTTTAAAAATATATTTAAACAAGATAAAAGAGAATGTGCTGTACACTGTCATTTATGATAAACAAATCTCAAACTTCTATTGCAAGAGTGGTGTTGACATGTTTTCTCACTAATGAATGATAAATAGCTCTACGGGAATTTAGTCCATGTAATATTACTGAAAGTACTTAATGGTTGTTGCCCATTTTTCAAACGAGTTGGATTCTTGAATGCTGCTATTTTTTTTTATTAAGTTTTTCTTAATTAAATTGAGTCAGTTTCCCATTTGGCTCTTTCCTATCTGTCCAAGTTATCAATATGCATATTTTTGCATACAATTCAGAATGGAATATACTTTTAAAAAATTTAGAAAGAATCATTTTCTTGTAATACAGTAACTACCATGCATGAATATGATGATGCTATAAATTTACAGATCCACCACATTGCCCATAGTTTCTTTTTTATTAAAGTAATAATAAAAACATTTCAATTAATAACTTATTTCACAGAGACATCTTTCCAAAACAAAATGTAATTGCTGGGCTTATACTACGTGGTAATGTCCTTTTAAAGAATCTTCATGGTGTATTTTCATACTCACTTGGAGAGATTGACTTTCTGGAACATTTTATCTGTTGAGCTATAAATGTGAGTGCAAGGAATAAAAGAGTGTTCTTTTAGCCAATTTCTTCCTGTTTTGATAATACCATCCTTTAAAGGAGAATAAAACGTCCTTAGTTTCTGTTGACTCACATTCCTGAATAAGCTGCATAATTCGGACATCAGTCTGGAAAACAAAAATAAAAACCAAACCTCCATTTGCACACACTGAAAATACACTGCAAGGGTAGCTGGTTGTCATCTACTGTATAAACATTTTGATAATTCAGTACTAACTTTCTCCAAAATTAAGTCAGGAAATAACACGAAAGGAAACCCATGGCCAGCAACATGTCTGTGATTTATTTATTTGTGTAGCAAGGTTGCCAAAGCAATGTCAAGTACATAATGATAAACTTTAATAAGATATATCTGACAATGGAATAGCACCTAAAACAGTGAAACATCATGGTAGAGTGCATATTGTACTCTAAAGCGCCATGAACAACGGTTATGAGCCAGGAATCCTGAGAAAGGAAGACAATGGAATATCAATAAAAACCCTTTATACACTCAGAGTGGCCTCTTCACCTTAGAATCACCACACACTTGCACTTGGGGATAAGTGGACAGATATATTCATCAGGCCAGAAGATTGCTACCAAAAACTAGCATGATAGTTTTACTGGGGGAAGACTGGGAAATAAAAAAAGATATGTGAAAATTTCATCTGGCAGTGCACCTATTTACCTACAGATCTGGGTCACAATTTTTTTTCTTTTTCTATGTAGCAGACATTGAGAATATCTGAAACAAGTCAAACAATTTTGCCTCACTGAAACTTAATATTTCAGTATTTCTAGGACAGCATTACTTTGCTGTCTCTTTCTCAAAAGGCTGGACTATAAGGTTCTGTTTGAATTTCCCAGGTTTAACACATCACCAGAAGTGCATGGACCCCTTGGACCCAATCCTCATGATCTCTCCTCCCCCCATTTCCTGGGGAATTGTATGGATCTGCCTTGGATCTCATCTGACACACGAGGTACGAATTACTCTGATGTGAGGTCTTTGCTGCCTTTGCTTTCCCATGCAGAAAACATGCAGTTTTTAAAACCACTTTGGCATCTTAAATACCCACTAAAGTCGCTTAGGATTGTCATCTGAGACAGCAGTAAAAACTGTATGTAAAAACACAACAGAAGACTAACTCCTCAGACACTTATCCTTTATTAATGAGGCACAAATTTTCTGAAAATAATCAACCAAAGCCTGACACTTATTGCATCAAGTTCAAGCTTCTTGTCTTCACTTTCAAAGACCTTCATAAATCTGTCCCTCCCTACCAGTTCAGTCTTGTGTTTTACTGCAACAACAGCTCCACCCTGCCTCCTCCGATCTGCCAAGAACATCAGCCTTGTCTGTCCATTTGTCAGCATCTCACACAAATCTCTATGCCCTCTTCCACGCTGTCTCTTACACATGGAAGGCCCTCATCAAACTGATCCACTAGGCCACAAACTCCTCCAACACTCTTTCCAACATTTCCTCTGCCATATCACCAGGGAGGCGGAGGAGGGGGAAATCACCCTGGCTATGTCTACACTTGTTAATTTAGGTCGACTTAGCATGTCCACACCTAAATTTTAAGTCGACTTAGGAGGGAATTTACAAAGTCAACCTAGAGTATCCACACTGGATGCCTAGGTCAACTTCTAGGGGCTAGGTGGACCTGGGAGAGGTCCACGGGGGCAGGGAGGGCACCCCTTGCCAATTGCCAGGGGGCTTAACCTTTGCCCCCTTGTACCTGGGTACAAGGGGGCAAAGGGGGACAGGGACCCTTGCAGGGCATAGGGGCAAGGTGGGCAGGGCTCTGCCCTGCCCTGTGGGGGAGCATGCCAGGCTCCCTCTGTGCCACCCTCCCTGGCAGGGAGGGAAGTGGGGGAATCCTGGAGAGCCCTAAGTCAACTTAGGGCTACTCTGCATCCACATGAGGTTTAACAAAGTCGACTTAATTTTCCTTAAGTCAACTTAAGCAGCTTGCTTAAGTCGACTTAAGGTAAGTGTAGACACATCCTCTGTGAGTGATGGTCAGGTTGTGGGGCATAAGGGAATGGCTGGAATTTAGGCTATAACATTAAACAACATTGGAAATGTAGGTATGGATATAAACATTTTGTATATCTTTTGACTGTATCCCTCTTTCACCTACATTATATCCCATGTTCTCTAAGTTTGTAAGCTCCTTGGAGCAGAAGCCATGTCAACTTATGTGTTTGTGCAGTGCCCAGGGTTCCAATACTGACTTGGGTTTTTAAGGCAACTGTAATATAAGGATGAGATTTTCAAAGGGCTCAGCATTGGTCTAATTCTGCTCCAGTAGAAGGGGAGTCCAAGTCCAGTTACTGGCATTTCTATCATACTGTCTTTGGTCCCGTTTTTGGTCTCCTATCAGCCTGTAAGGATCTTTCTCGCTCTAGGACAGCTGGCTGGATCTTTAACAGTTCTCCTCAGGTCAAGGTCTCAAAAAGCTTACCATATTTCCCCCACTGTGTCTCATATGCAAATATGACTAGGGATTGGAAGGGGAGTGCATTGAAAAGAGAAGTCTGGATTCTCTCTCTATAGCTGGCTGGTAACCAGCGTCTTTATAGTACAGGAGAGATCTACTCTGCTCCACATGATACCTGTAGTGTTATGTTATAATAGTATACTTAGACTGAGCAACCCCAAAGGAGATCACATGCTTCAGAAGAACTGGGTAGGAAAACTTGCCCAGTCTCTTCTCTCCCACTAGGAAAGGCTGTCCATTCATGCAACTCTTATAAGCAACAAGTTGCACCTAAATTTTAAAGCAATACAGTTTTATGAGAGAAAAGGAAAAGACATGTGGCATATAATAAAACTACATATTGACTGTGCCAGTAGATTTTCCTCTAATGTGGCCAAATATCATTTATGGGAGGAAAGTATAATTTAACCAAATAATGACATTCATTGAGCTTTTGATTAGAACCAAACTGCTCCTTAAGTTTCATACTCTCTAAAAGACATTGAAAAAGTAAATATTCAAAGAGCACATTTGACATGAGCTACAAATGTTACAATCATACAGCAAGTAGATTTTTGGAAAAATGATCATTTCTGGCTAACTATTTGTATTGAACATGATACATAATTTGTTCATTTCTGAAGTCCCCAGTTCAATAAACCAGCAGACGTTTTGTGCTTCCATTGTTTCATAACATGCTTTTGTGTTTTGGTAACCATCATGTGAAATCTAAGACCATGTCCTTTAGAAAGGGGCCTGTTTTATATAAAAAATTGAGGTCAGCAAAGCCAGTTCATAATGAAGTCTAAGTTCACTCAAAAAATAAGGTGTTTAGCTGAAAGTGAGCTCATGCTGGATTTGCTAAGTTTACTTTTTGTTGCATTATGGTTTTATCCTATGTGACGCGATGTTGTTGAGCTACTTAATCTGCGACAGAACTTTTGAAATTAGTGCCAGAAAAAGGGTAAGATCAAGGCCAGGTGGGTTTTTCCTTTTCCTCTTAAAATTTTGAAACTCACAAAAGAAATCAGATCTATCCTACAAATTTTCTCAGCTATCAACCAGGATAGATTTTCAGAATAATATCCTCTTCATGTACTATTCTAAGCCTCCTCAGTGCTTTCCGTATAATGACCCTGAAGGTAGTATTGGAAAGATCCGCTCAGTGTAAGGCAATCCTCTGGAAGCATGGAGCTGGTGAATGGTTCAGTTCTGTGCTGTGTAATGGGCTGGGTAAAAAAGAGTGGCATGGCCAAGGCTTCCCTGTGTCCAAGCATTCCCTTGAGGCCATTGGCAGGCAGAGTAAGTTATACCAGCCCTCAGGCTGCTCTAATTCATGCTAGGGGACTAGCTCAGACATTCCCTCGGAGCATAAGTTTGATCACCTTTGCAAACACCATTTATGGGTTACACTGTGTGCTTCTCAAGGATCTGGGCCAAACATTTTGGACATGGAAAATCAAATTTAAAATGATCCCTTCTATCTATTTTTAAAGCAATCCTGCGTAGGAATCTAAAATAAACTATGGTAATACAGAAAATTTCATACAATGCCATTTATTTTGTGCTGCAAGGACTTTTTATGCCCGCATCAGACTCATTCACAAATTGGATTAAATGGTCATGAGCAGCACTATAAAGTAATATCTTCAATAGGCTTTTATTTATTTATTCCCTCCCCCCCCCAGGGCAAACCTTTAGTTTGCACTGTCCCTTCTAGAGTCTCTTCTAGAGTTACATTAGCTATTGCTATAACTCATAACCATGATTTGTGAACAATGGAGGGAAGTAGCACACAAGGTCTCAGGGACAATCTTTGCTGGTGCAGCTTGCTCTCTGTTCAAAGTAGAGCCTGCTGAAACATTTCATCCAGTCCTAGTTCTGGGGTGACAGCTCTAGCTTTTTACCAGACATACACACCTGCACTACTGATTGGAAGGGTCCAGAGCTAGTAAAACATTAATTCCTCTGCCTAATTCCTCATGCCTTGTACTTCTTCAGGCTGCCAACACCAGGCATGCCGTAATCATCTGTGTTTGAGAAAGGTATTTTAGTAGAGAAAACCCTGGTCCTGCAAAGTCCCTGGTTCTGCACATTTACTTAAATCTTTGCAGAAGTGGAATCTAATTTTGAGAAACAGATTTTTGGAAGCTGTAAGAAGGGTCCTGAGAGGATAAATATCCCTAATCTCAATCTCAATAACAATTTTACTAACATCTTAAATTGTGAAATACAAGAATTATGCTTCCAGAAATTCCTTAGTTGTATGTCTTAGATTCAGAGATGACCAACATCAAACCTGGTGTCTCAGTAGAGGTATATTCCTTGGGGGAAAAATACCTTTTATAAATAATCTGAAGGTCTCATTCCTGCAAAGAATTACACACATACTTCCATATGATAGTCCTATTATATCTGATAGGAGTTCAGACATGCATAGTTAATGAGGGCCTAAGGATGGATGAGGGCCTAAGGAACAGGAATTGATTAGACCACTAGCCTAGGATTCAGGAAGACCTATATTCAATTTCCAGGTTTACTATAGTCTTCTCGGGCAACTCTCTTCGGCCCAGATTTTTAAAGGGATTTAGAGAATACTTTGCTTGGTGTTCATTTAGGAGCAGAAGTCTCATTTTCAAGAGACTAATGGACTCAGCAGCCTAAGTGCCATTGACCTTCAATGAGATATAGGCTGCTAAATCAGTAAAGCACCACAACACTGAATACCTTTCTTTAACTACTTGAGCCTCCGTTCTTTATCTGTAAATGGCAACAACAGTATTGCCCTACCTGACAGAAAGGGCATATTGGAGACATGATAGTACACGTTTTAATTGATGTGGTTTCTACCAGATGCAGTCTCTGTATCATGTGTTCTTTTAGTAAGAATCAACCCCACTGAAGCATGCAACCAAATTGAACTGCTGTACTGAATTGGATTCATAAACTTAAAATATATAATTGGAATTGATTTTCGCTTTTAACTTTTCTAATACACACCAGGATCTAACTGGACTGTTAAATTCATTTCTTGGAGTTTTATTCTTGGATCAGTTTATAAGGAACTTTTTCCATTACTGGGGGAATATCGCTATGCCTCACTTGCAGCCTCTTTAGAGTTGATGTTTTTGCTATTACTAATGAGTTAGGTGAAAACACACATTCCATTTCATAAATAATATCAGGAGACTGAAAAGAACACTTGTGGATGCTGCTCCAGCTGTTTACACTACAATTCTAAATCCTGGATTCCACTAGATCTTCATGCTTCACAGATAGTCAAGAAAATGCTCATGTTTCTCTTTCTCTTGGACTGGTGATTTAACATCATCTTCTAGGTCTCATTCCAAGTTGGAAAGCCACGTTTTTCTTGACTGCCTCACTGAAGTCAATGAAAGTTTTGCCATTGACATAAATATGGCAAAGATTTCACTCAGCGTCTTGTAGAGAATTCTGTGTAAAGTTTCTGTAACAATCTCTCTCATCAAGACATTTTGTTTAAACCGAGTCAACCCAAGAGTCTCAACTGCAATAAATAGTCAGTGAAAGCAAATGTATGAATATTTGAAATCACTTAACAATACGTTTCAATAGTGTGCTTTGAAAAAGTCTTGCTTTATTCTACTAAAATTTTAACTGCTGAGATGGGTTTTACTAATGAGTATTCCTGAGCTTCCTGAGCCATTATTTTAATACCTTAAATCATTTAAGCCTTTCACATCTATTTTGCAGCCATCAGCAAAAACTAGGGGTTGTTTGAAATGATGTGTGGCATATGGAATGATCTGCTCAAAACAAATTTTGATTTTTATGTTGGTTAGTTTTCTAAAATTTTGCTGAGGAGAAACAGGAAAATTAAACTTTAAAGGAGCCAGATGAGTTGTTTATGACTGCTGAGTTTTGATGATGGAATAGATCACCTGAACTGCTTCTTCAAGTTGCTTGGACTTTAGTGTGGCCAGCATTTGTCATTTTGCTGGTCTTTTTTAGAATTAGTGTTCACATGGAGGTCACCACTTTTATTATGCAAAAAGGAGCAAAACATTCACCATTCTGTCTACATGTCTCCAGTGAACCTTTTTATTAGTATTCTTTTTCCTTTTCTATTATGTCCTCTGCTATGTTTTCTCACTCTGTATGGGACTAAAATCCATTTCTCTATATAGGGCTGACTTGAGTCTTAATCACTATTTAATCTCTATTTCCAGGGCTTAAGTGAAAGTTAAATAGCATATACGTCTTTTGCTGGCCCTTTTGTGGGGGTGAATTTAATGAATTTCTTCTGACAACCTTAAGACTAAAGAACAAATAGTAACCCAAGCAACATTTAAACATTAACATTTTCTCTGTCCCTGTCTCCTCCTTCAGTTTCTGACTATATATGAAAATACCATTCTTCTGACCATTTATATTCATGGTTGCCAAAGACCATTCTGTTGCAAAACACAGTCTAGACACCAAATTTAGGCCTTGATTCAGTGAAGTACTTAAGTAACTTTAAACACAAGCAGTCTCACGGAAGTCAGTACGTTCCAGAGGGGTAGCCATGTTAGTCTGTATATAGCAAAAACAAGACCTGCGGCACCTTAAAATCCTTAAAGCAGACCTTAAAAAGGAAATCTGTTAGTCTTTAAGGTGCCAGAGGACTTTCATTGTTTTTACTGAAGTCAATCAGACTACTTTTATGCATAAAATCAGGCATATATGTAAATACATTGCTGAATCACAGTTTTACTCCTGGATAAATAGATGCAACAAAATCTCAAGACGGAAGTTAATGAAAAATTCTCTTTTGCCATTTTGATCTCTTTCATTAATATATGCCAGGTTCAGATCTGAATGCAGCTGAAAGACACCTTTTTTTTTTTTTTTTTTTTTTTTTTTTGTAAAAAAGTACCCCTTCCTCTGTTTTAAAAAGAATGCATTTCAAATGAAGTAACAAAATTGGAAGTAAGACTTCTTGCTACAATCCACTTGCTTCAGGAAGTCTATTCTTTGATCAGACTTTAACTTTTTTTAAGAGAGGGGTAACTTACCACCTATATTTATAGTATTATGTTTTTCTGGAAACCTGATACTATCGTAGAAGACAGATACTATATTACTGTATACTTGAGCACTCTAATTGGCTGCCTAAGGATGGTACCATCAGTATTCACTGTCATCTTCAGGGCATGCCCCCGGGCCCACTTGTTTTCTGTGGATGGGAAAGAATGAGAAGGTTCACAGCTGGATTTAGGAAGCATTTCCTTTAAAAAGTCGAATTAAGCCTTAGGTCGAGTAGAAAGGTGGTTTAATAAAGTCGACTTTATTTTCCTTAAGTCGACTTTATTTTCCTTAAGTCGACTTAAGCAAGCTGCTTAAGTCGACTTAAGCAAAGTGTAGTGTAGACACAGGGCCAATTAAGTCGACTTAAGCCAAGCTTAAGTCGACTTAATTTACCAGTGTAGACGCAGCCATAAAAAGGGAAAACTAATTTAGAAGAATTTATTAACTTGAAGATTTACATTTCTTTATTTACATGGCAAATACCTGTGGTTTCTTCCACTCTTTTAGACCTTTATAACTGAACTGCAGTTCAGTTCCTGGTTTTGCAAATGCAAAGTTAGACAGCAACGTTCTAGTTTTGGTTCAAAAGTTACTTCCAATGCATGAATTGGGTGTTCCCCTTTTTTCCCCCTCAAATGACACCTGGTGAGTTGTGAGACTCTTTTTTAATGTGTTTTTCATCTTTTATGAAAAAGAGTAATTAAATGGACACATTTTGGTTGCTTTGGCTTGTTAATATAATGATTTCCTGCATCTTTTAATAAATTGGATATATTGTCATACTGATTTTACACTGTGCAGGTTCCAAAAGATTTTGACATGGGATCAAAATTACCCAGATTCATTTCACTCCCTCCCCCTGTGATGTTAAAAGAATGTGGCAGGGGAAATACAAGGGCATAAAGTTTTCTTTTCTCAGGACAATATTGGGGACTCTAGGTGGTCTGCATGTACTTTGCTATCCATTTTATGCTCTTCTTCTATGATGTAGTTTGGTTGGTTGGTGTGTGAGTTGTGTATGTGGGTGTGGTTTGGTTTGGTTTTTCCCCCGAGATGGATAATGTAACTTACCAGCAAAGAAAATACCAACCTTACTTTGAACCTGTCTGAGTGTAGCACATTTTCAGTATCTGACTTTTGTTCTGGTTCACAGTCTTCAAATCTAGAATTAAAATGTCTCAAAGTATGGGGGGGAGGGGAAATAAAATAACTCTTTAAGCATATGTTTAATATCTGGACCATTGACACTTTCCTCAGACATTGTAAAGTAATTGGAGTTACAGTTTACTTTTGTTTTTAAACAAACAATGCCTAAGCTCTTGGCAATTGTCTTATTTCACCTCTAGAAAACATGTAAAAGTTTGAGCTAAGTAATGTATCTGCTTCTTTCTGACTATCTTAAACTAGTGACAAACCTTATAGGCCCCAAAAGAGCGTGCATGTGTGCGTGCGCACATGCATATGTTTTTGTTTTAATCATGCCTTGGATGTCTAAATTATGTTCCTGAAATTGTCATCTTTGTGACTTGTGTTTGGGAAGATCAAATGCATATAAATCCATTAAGAAGGATCACTTATCCCTTGCACTAGGAGCTATAGACATTGAAATGTGAAGCATTTATGATATTATTTTCAAAGAAATGTGCCAGGACAATGGTCCCAGGGAGTTACCTGATGAGCCATTAGGGCACAATGGTTGTATTCCTTATGTCTTTAATGGCTCATCAGGTAACTCCCTGGGACCATTGTCCTGGCACATTCCTAAACATTAAGGACACAATGGTTTTAACATAAGTTAAAGTATGGATATAACACCAAATTCTAACTTCTAATCACAATAGAATTCCTAGTCATAAACTATAGAATCATTCCCAGCAAATTACTACCTTTCTATTGATACCAAACATGACATAGTTCCTATGGATTATAGAGCATTTATGAGATATCCATTGAAAATAATATCATAAATGCTTCCTAAATCCAGACGTCACACCCTGCCCACATGCCCTGCCAGGGTTCCTGTCCCCCTTTGCCCCATTGCACACCAGGGGTGCCCCCCCTGCCACCATGGACCTACCCAAGGTCCCCCTAGCTCCACAAAGTCAACCTAGAGCATCCAGTGTGGACGCTCTTGGTCGACTTTGTAAGCTTCCCTTTAAGTCGACTTTAAATTTAAGTGTAGACACACTAAGTCGACTTAAAAGTGCAAGTGTAGACATAGCCAATGTTAGTAAATCTATCAAATATCCAATATTTGATTTCTAGTCACTTACATGTTTGGAAATCATTAGAAAGAGTGTGTTAAGATTGATTTAAAGGATGCAAGGATGGTAGGTAATCAAAGAGTAATTGTGAGGACACTTTATGAATAGTGGGCGGCAGGGGAAAATGTTACATTATTTGATGGATACCAGCAGAGTTCACAGGAATCTTTCATCTTGAATTCTGCAATGGAGTTGAACCTGGTATTAAACTTTCAGTTGACAATTAGTGTCCAGAGATTTAGACCATCACCTTCTCTTCCCCCTTAGTGTAAGACCTTGTGTACATTGTCTTATCTGCTAAACTTTCTGTGAGCAGAATTCCATTGAGTTAACACCTTCCATCTGAAAATGTACAAGGTCTAGATTATTTTTCACCTGCTGTTCTTCTGAATGTCAGACTATTAAATTCACCAAGTGAATAAAATAGGTGCAGATTTTGCAAGCTTCTACCAAAAGTTTGACCATTATCATTCTTCAGCAAATCCATGTACCAACAGGTTCTGACATTGTATATAGCATAGCACATAAATAAACTAGCTATCTTATGGTACTATGATCAATTTTACCCCTTTCACTAGTGATAAAACAAATTTTAACCTACAATTAATTGCAGTATTTAAAAAAAAAAAATGGAACACAGACTGAAAAGCTATTCTATGTCACAGATGCAGAGTAAGAAATCAGAATTGTTATGGTGCTTTGGAGACTGATTTTGATATATTTCTCTAAAATACCCAATCTTTGCTAGGCTAATCTTGCTACAACACTGGATCACAGAATGCTTTCACTCTACCACGTCTCATCCCAAAACACCTCTACTTTACCTACGCTATATTGATGACATCTTCATCATCTGGACCCATGGTAAAGATGCCCTTGAAGATTTCCATAGAGATTTCAACAATTTCCACAACACAATCAAACTTAGCCTGGAACACTCCACACAAGAGATCCACTTTTGGACACTACAGTGCAAATTAGTGATGGGCACATAAAGATTTCCCTATACCGCAAACCTACTGATCGGTATAGTTACCTACATCCCTCGAGCTTTCATCCTCGACACACCACAAGATCCATTGTGTATAGTCAAGCCCTAAGATATAACTGCATTTGCTCTGACCCTTTAGACAGAGACAGACACCTTCAGGATCTCTACCAGGCATTCTTAAAACTACAGTACCCACCTGCAGAAGTGAAGAAACAAATTGACAGAGCCAGACGGGTACCCAGAAGTCAACTACTGCAGGAGAAGCCCATGAAAAACAACAACAGAACGCCACTGGTCACCACCTACAACCCCCAAGCCAGACCTCTTCAACACATCATCAAAGATTTACAGCCTATTTTACAAGATGATCCCTCACTCTCTCAAGCCTGAGGAGACAGACCTCTCCTTGCTTTCAGACAGCCCCCTAACCTTAAAAGGATACTTACCAGCAACTACAGATCATATAACAGAAACACTAAAGCAGGAACATATCCCTGCAACAGACCACGCTGCCAACTTTGCCCTCATATCTACACTGATGACACCATCACAGGGCCTAATCAAGCCACCTACTCCATCAAGGGCTTGTTCACCTGCTCATCCACCAATGTGATTTATGCCATCATGTGCCGGAAATGCCCCTCTGCCTTATATATTGGACAAACAGGACAGTCTCTGTGCCAAAGAATAAATGGACACAAATCTGACATCAGAAATTGCAACACTACAAAACCAATAGGGGAACACTTCAATCTCCCTGCTCACTCCCTTGACGACTTGTTAATAGCTGTGTTGAAACAGATGAATAACAAATCACAGCTTCAAAGAGCAACTGCAGAACTCGAATTTATATGCAAATTTGACTCAGTTGTCTTGGGGTTAAGCAGGGACTATGGATTTTTCTCTCATTACAACAAGTGATTTGACCTCACCCTCTATGTGCTGTTCCCCAGTGTTTGAATCCTAACACCTATTTTGATTTGCTGTTACAGCCTGACCTGATCCCATGTCACACACTCCCCTGCATTTAATTTCCTCCCATTCTGTAAGTTTCCCATCTTGAAAGCGTCTGACGAAGTGGGATTTTCTCCCACGAAAGCTCATGCGATAAATAAATCTGTTAGTCTTTAAAAGTGCCACAGGACTCTGTTGTCTTTCTACAATAGACTAACACGGCTACCCCTTTGGAATTTCACTCTACCAGGAAGACATTTGAGTTCCAACATGCTATGTAATATAGCCACAGCTCAAGGGGGAAAAAAAATCAAATAGTTATAATCAAGGAAAGCTGAGTGTTTGCATATTCTATTTTTGCTTTCTTGAGGAAATCATATTAACCACACAGCATTTATAAAAAGAGGGCACATTTAAGACATTTATTGTAAATTCAATAGTATTAATTTTAATGATAATTCCACTGGCCTATACAGTGTTCTTTACTGGTGAAACAAAGCCATAGGATTAGGCCAAATATTATCATGGTAACAGAAGAAAATCATTCTGAAAGGGTTTCCAATAAGCAAGAACAGCTAGCATTCAGCAAGTAGCCTTCAATAGAAGTTGACATCTGTTATTCATTTGTTGTTTCTATGTTTGAAGAAAAGCAGGATAATTGGAAATAGTATAGTGTTCTGGGAACATATTGAGTGAAACAGCTCTTAATGCTTTTTAAAATATTGGTCTATTTATCCTTAAAAACATTTAGTATGTACCTTTTTTGTCCTTTTATAGACTGGATAAGCTAGGTGGAAGTTGTCTAGATTCAATTATTTTCAAGCAATGGAAGATCAAAGCAAATTTCTTATGTTCAATAAGGAGACACTATCTCTTCAGCTGAGTAGCAACCATCTCTTTTTTGGACAGAGAAAAATAACCAAAAAAAAAAAAAGTGGAATGTTCCAGTGGAAAATATTTAGTATTTTGATTATTATCCCCAATCGAACAAAGCAATTAAGCATTTGCTTCACTCCAAGGACATCAATAGTCCCATTGATTCCAAAGTAGGATTATTTACATGCTTCAAGGTAAGAACTTGCTTAAGTAGAACTGGATGACCATTTTTGGTGAGAAAGTATTTTTCTAACCAAAAAAAAAATGCAGAGATTTGGGTCAACCAAAAAAAAATTCACTAATTAAATTCAACTTCACAAATCAGTTTTGATCAAAAAACAGATCACCATCACCCAAAACGAAACATTTCATTTAAAAAAAAGTATCAAATTTTCATTTCAAAACAGCTTTTGGGTCAAATTCTGCTAGAAATTATAGGGTGAAAAGGGTCACAGCCATTCCGCCTCCATCCCCCCCCATGAAACATTTCATTTTGGGTATCTTTTATACCATTTTTTATATTTTTCATTTTGACAAAAATATATGAAGAATTGTTTTGGGTTGACCAGAATTTTTTTGATTTTGTTTTCTGGTTTAGTAGCCAAACCAAAAAAAGTAGTTATTTACACAGCTCTAGGCTCAGGTGTTTTGCTGGATCTGGTACTTTAATAATTCTACAAATGGCATCAAGGAGAAAGGGACTGAGGGTGAAGGAAAGAAGTGGGAATGTATATAAATCCCAGAAGGACTCCTGGATGTGTAAGATATGTACTAGTATTACTGGGTTAAATCCTGAATCGCCTGCCTTAAATTGAATTTTTCAGGAGTAAAAACTGAGATCAATGGGTCAGTTGTTGAGAGGTGCTCCATCAGTGCACAAACACATCAGTGGGTTTGTAGGATTTGGTCCTAGGAGAATTTTGCTGAGTAAGTAAAAACTGAATGAGGATGTCAGCATTTGGTCCATCCCATCAAACAAATTCTGAAGCCATTTGAGATACATTTTAATAGTTTTAAAATAAAAAAAAGAGTGTGTCCAAAACCTTCTCATGTATTATTTATATCAATCAAATTCAAGATCCCATTGTGCTAAGTCCTGTACAAACTTACAGGGCCAGGTTTGTAAAGGTATTTAGGCACTCAAAGATGTAGATCGCTAAAGTGCATAGGTAACTATCACTATTTTAGACATCTAAATACCTGAGCATTTTTGTTTCCTTCTTTCCCCAAACAACCAGGAATTTGGTTTTGAAGTAAGATAAACTCTTTATTGTCACTAAATTAGTCCTAAAAACAACCAATAAAAGGTGCCAATCATTGCACATAACTATGTGCCTAAACATCTATTATTAATCATTATATATTCTTTTTGTATAATGCACTGAGATCAACAAATATCGTCACAACAAAATCTCCTCTGTCATGTGATAGAGTGACTGATCAGTACAGTGGACAACAAACTGATATATTTTTATTTGGCTGGCTCCTCTCCTAAAACTAACAAATGCATGTAACAGCTGACAGGGCAGCTAACAAGCCCTGCAAAACAGCACGCAGACACACAGAAAGAAAGAAGAAGAAAAGAGAGAGAGTGCCAAACCCAAGGAATTAAAATGCTGATGGATCAGGGAAATAAGATGCAGGGTGGAGAGATTCTGCTCCAATTCCCGGTCCCCAACATGTTTCAAATAGAAAAGATTTCTGACTCTGAGCTACTTGACTCCCACCATCAAGATCTGATCCTCTCTGCATATTGCATTCCACATTAAACAGACTTTTTGTAAGGATCAGTGCAATGGTGTTACTTCTCTCCACTATTTTATAAAGTTTTCACCAGGCAGTAACAGTATACAAAATACCCAAGGAAAGAACAAGCAGAGAACCATGCATTACATAAACATCTTTCAGTTTATAACATTTCCGTATCTGCACTATATCCATCTTCATGTGAATATTTGGATCAGTCCACTATACTGCTCTATATACTGCTCTACCGTTTTCTTCTCTCCAAACTGATAAAAAGCACAAATAAAAATTAATACTGCCCCCCCCTTTGGATCTCCAAGGTAAAGCAAACTCTGGGGCAAGAACAAGATACAACAGCTGTATATAATGTGCTCTGTGCAATATCTAGTTAGTCTCCACGCTGTCAGAATACCCAGCCACATGCAGCCAAAGTTTCAAAGGGATTTCGATTCGGCCTCCATTGTGTGTATGCAATTTTCCATGCACACTCATTTGTATGTACAAATGAAATATTTTAGAGGTTTGATTTTTCAACTCCGCTTCAGTCCAAATGTTAATTTTGGGGTATAATTTTGCACTTGCAGTAACTATATCTTCAGTAAACTCCAGATGCAATTGGTAGCACTTTGACATCTACCTACCCATTTGCATCCAAAAGTCCTTGGGCCAGTTTCTTAGATCCAGTAGAGCTGTGTATGACACAGGATACCTTTCTGCTTCACTGAATTTGGTGCCAAGCTGGTTTATAAATTATGCAGTCTAAAGTTCTCTGTAACTTACACTGGTTAGAATGTTCCCTAAGAACCACTATGCAGGCCAGGGGTGAATGCAGCATAGAGCACTTCAGGTACACCTGATTTTACCCCCAGCAATACCTCTGGGCCACACACAAACTCCCTGTGACTGATGGGGAGAATGTAAATTACAGCTTTTGACATCTGAGGAATCCTCTACAGTAGGCAGATGCCCTTCCTTTGCAACAGGACTGGGGGCCCAATGGAGTTGGGGGCCACGATTTGTCCTACTGAGTCTGACTGGGTGCGTCTACACTGGCAGCTTAGGTCGACTTAAGAAAGCTTAAGTTGACCTAAACTACTCTGCATCCACACTGGGCTTTTATTAAGTCGACTTAACACCACCTACTTTTAGGTCGACTTAAGCATTAAGTCGACCGTATTAAGTCGACTTAAGCTGTGTGGACACCCTAGGTTGACTTAATGCCCTAGGTCGACCTAGGGCTAAGGGGAGCCAGCTCGGGAGAAGGGAGCCCTTCTCCCCAGGGGACAAGGGGCTCCCCCCGGGACAAGAGACAGTGGTGCTGGGGTTTCAGCCAGGGGAAACCCCCCAGCCCCGGGGCTCCAGTCACCTGTGCTTGCCAGCTCCCACACAGCCAAGGAGCCCCCAGCCAGGGGATACCTCCTGGCCCTGGGGCTCCAGCCACATGGGAATGCCAGCTCCTGCGTGGGAGCTAGCAAGCCCATGTGGCTATAGCCCTGGGGCTGGGGGGGTTTCCCTCCGGCTGGAGCCCAGGCACCACACGGGAGCCGTCATCCCTGTGTGGCTGGAGTGCCAGGGTTGGGGGGATATCCCCAGGCTGGGGCTCCTTGGCCAAGCGGGAGCCAGCATCTACGACACGGCTGGAGCCCCGGGGGCAGGGGGGGGGGTTCCTCCCAGCTGGAGCCCTGGTGCTGTATAGGAGCCAGCATCCCCATGTGACTGGAGCCCCACGGCTGGGGGGGGATATCTCCCAGCTGGGGCTCCTTGGCCATGCAGGAGCCAGCAAGCACAGGTAACTGGAGCTCCAGGGCTGGGGGGCTTCCCCCGGCTGGAGCCCTGGCGCTGCGTGGGAGCTGGCATCCCCGTGCGGCTGGAGCCCCAGGCTGGGGGGCTATCCCTGGGCTGGGACTCCCCGGCCATGCAGGAGCCAGAAAGCATGGGCAGCTGGAGCCCCAGGGCTGGGGGGGTTTCCCCCCGGCTGGAGTTTCTCGGTCACGCAGGGAGCCGGCATCCCCTGCTGGGCTGGAGCCCCAGGGTGGAGGGGGTTTCCCCGCCACTGGGGCTCCTCTGCCACATGTGGAGCACTGGCCAGGGCCGCTAGGGAATCCCTCACTGTTGGAGTCCCAGCTGGGAAGCCCTGCATGGCTCCCTTGTCCCCGGGAGCCGCTTCTCTTAGCCAGTCGACTTAAGCGTCTTGTGTAGGCGCTCTAAGTTGACGTAACAAGGTCGACCTAATTTAACAAGTGTAAATATAGCCAGTGGTACTATTTAAATGAAAAATTGTAAGCACAGTATTTCCAGATGCACATTTGCACTTGAAAAATTAGAGGCTGCTACTGAAAAAAAAATCAGGTCTTAAATATATACAAAAAATTTGTGCTCAGCATGCATTCAATTTTAAGGGATCTTCACTGAGTTTTTATATAAGTAGTCTTGTATTTGTGTACACAATTGATCATGCAAAAAGCCACGAATAAATGATTGTGTTCACAAAATTATATGCATAGAAAGAGAAAAACATGGCTCATAATTGTTTTTGGGCCTCTTATCGTTGCAAGGTCAGACAAAATATTTCTGATTTTGACATACTTCTGTCTCAGCATTCTGCCTTTTATTTGTCAGTGTTTGGCTGTATAGCAGCTTAATATATAGGAAAAGAATTGTAATAATCAGCAAAGGCCAAAGTGTATGGCACTTAGGGTAGAATCCATGAAGGGACTTAGCTGTTGCAACACTGAACATCACAACTAGCTGTTATGTCCCTAGAAGAATTTAGGAACAATACTAAGATCCACAAATCTTATATACGTGCATAGGCTGCCTATACACTGGATGGAGAGAGAGAGATACCTTAGAATACAATCCAGAAAAGTCAGCATGCTGAGCGGCTCCCAGCCAAAACTTGCCAATGGGAGAGGCCAAATTGTAAGTCCTTCCCCTTTTTCAGGGGTAGGTGGCCAAGTCCAGGATACAAAGAGATGCTTAGTTCTGCTAGAGATACACAAACAGTATGTCATCTCCCAGTTTAGGGACCTACAGTTTCTTGCAGGAATGAGTTAGGTGCCTGCCTTGCTCCGCACAAAATGGTTGGAGACTATCTCACATAACTTTTAGGGCTGTGGTTACTGTGGGACACCTATAGTCAATTCCTTCCTCCCTGGCAGGAGGAGAGAAAGATCAACCTCCCTCTCAGGAGAGTGCTCCAGCCCAACAGATGTGGGGATTCCTCAGTCTCTCCTGTTCCGCTATGGAGAAATAAAGAGAGTGATTGGAGCAAAGTACCTGGACCCAGGAGCTCCTCCCCATCCCCAGTTCATTTGATTGCCTTAACCAGTGGGCTACAGAATCATTCCCACTTTTTCACACTTTCTTTTTGGCCCAATCACTCTATTTTGCCACAGCGGGACATCTTCAACAGGAGAGCTTGAGGGACCCATGTCAGAATATCCCATAGTTTGATGAATAAAGCTCTTCCTAAGCAGTGGGAAACCTCAGCTCCTATCCTTGTTCATCTGCCAGTGAAGGAAGATTTGAACTTGGGTATTCAACATCCCAACTGAGCGCTCTCAACACCTGGCTGAAAGTTGAATGGTGGGCAGCACCAGCACTGGATTAGGCTCCTTTGAAAAGTTTAGGTATCCTCAGTGTTTGGTAGGAGTTTTGTGAATTTCAATGGGAGACTTAAGTACATAGCTCTGGGTTTAGGTACTCAGGTACCTTTGTGGATTCCATTCTTAGTTGTTACACCATCAAAACTCTCATTGGCTATGTCTACACTTACCAAAGTTAGTTCGAATTAGTTAATTCAAACTAAATAATTCAAACTAATTTTAACTTAATTCGAACTAGCAAAATTTAGTTCGAAGTAAGCAAGTGCCATGCATGGCACTTGCTTAGTTTGAATTAGTGAATTGCATTGAGTTCAATGGGCCAGTTAGTTTGAATTAAGCAATTAGTTTGAACTAACATGGCCACTAACTAGTTCGAATTAACCCTTAGTTCGAATGACATATTTGAATTTATTAGTTTGAATTAAGGAAGCCCTTAATTTGAACTAATGAAAGCCTAGTGTAGCCATGGCTTAAGTTAGTTCGAATTAAGCTTTCTTAATTCAAAACTAACTTGCCAGTGTAGACATAGCCATTGACTATCCACAAGGGCAGATGTTATTTCTAGGACTGAAGCCAATATAGGCCATGCCTATTGTGGACTGACTCCAACTGCATAGCTAAGAGATGTTAAGGAAATGTAATATAATGGAAAACTGGAAGTTAGAGAGAGAAAAGTGAGTGGTAGTTGCCTATTCTCCTTATCTAAAAGATTTCCCAATTTTAACATGTACCACAGAGGTGATCATCTTATACTGTGCGCTATGGAAGTCACCTCAAATCACTATAGATCATATAATAGTGCTTGAAGCAAAATAGGAGGTTGATTTACCTTCATTGTCCATTACTACAATTCAGTACAATTTATTTAGGACCACTCTCTCTCATGCTGAGGGAAACCCAGCACAAACACATTTATCTTTGTAGCCTGTATCTTACATACCAGCTGTTGAGATAATTAGTTTGTTACTCTTTGCATATACAGTCTTTTCATATGCAGCAAGTTAGATATCGGAGCCTAATCATCTGTAGTGCACTACCTCACGAGCGAGCCTGGAAATGTGTAAGGGCTTGTTTCTGTGACACACTGTAAGCATGGGAAAGCTTGTTAAGGTTAGAAATAAGGGACAACCTATGGTCTTCAGTTTTGGTCAGTTTGTGGCTCTTCGGTTCAGACACTGAGAGTCTTGGGAAGAGTTGGTGTCACCACCCTGAGAGCTCCTGCAGTCATAAGTATCATGCCTCCTACATTACAGAAAGAACACAACTGTTGTGACACTCTTTAAATTGTAGTTTATCATGTGACAAAGATAAAGAATCACAGGAAAAGTTACTCCTGTCTAATGCAGAAGGAGGAATTTGATCAGAATAAAGTATACCGGTTTTCTCTGAAGCTACTTTGTCTGCTTCATTATAAGATTTTTTTTGCTGAGAACTTTTCCCAGCACCCCTCCTCCTCAGCTTTGTGAAATAGTTGTAAAGAAATAGCACACTTTAACTTCCCTCCCGTGCCCCTTACAGAGCAAATTTAGCTGGCCTGCCCAAGGGGAAGGGATTTCTGGACAATTCTTTCCTCCCCACTGTGGTGTCCTGGGTTACCTTAGGTCATTGGGGTTGCCATAGTGATAGGTGGGTTGGTTGTTTTAGTATTAGAAAAACCTGTTTGTCTGGTGTGCCTGGATGCTCAACAATAAAGGTTCAGCATGGAGCTATGAGCATGCTGCCTCCTTATTACCAGATTATACCCCATCTGTACAACATATCTTACATATCTGGTTTTCCTAACACTAAAACAACCCACTGAAATATCACTATGGCAACCCCAATGACCTACAATAACCCAGGACACCCCACCAACCATGCTCATGTCTCACGTAAGTCTCGTAAAACCCGAGATTGTGCCCAGTCCCTGGACAGTGATGCAAAGTCTGGAGAAGAAATGACTCTTTGCATCTCATCTCCCTTCTTGCACACCAGTCCTAGGCCTGCGGGACTGATACCATCAGTGCCATAAGTATTAAGCCATAGCCTAAAAAGCAGAGTTAACAATTCCATGTTGGACTTTACACTGTACAGTACATGAAGTGAAAACACCCAGGCGGTATTTTCAAAGGCACATGTGGCAGTGAGGTACCTACCACTCATTGACTTTTAATGGCTGTTAGATGCCTAACCTCCATCTGTGCTTCAGACAATCTGCTTAAGGTGGAGACTAGTTCAGCCTGGTGCAAATGCGTGCAATTCCACTGCTCGGTGAAGAGGAGGAGAATTACTCTCTTCGGGTGCGTCTACACTTGTAAATTAAGTCGATTTAAGCTTGCTTAAGTCGACTTAATTTACTCTGCGTCTACACTACACTTTCCTTAAGTTGACTTAAGGAAAAATTAAGTCGACTTTACTAAACCTCATTTTAAGTCTACTGTTGGCTTAAGTCGACTTTAGAAAGTCGAGTTAAGCCAGTGTAGACCTGGAGTAGCCCTAAGTCGACTTAGGGCTCTCCAGGACTCCCCCACTGCCCTCCCTGCCCCTATGCCCTGCCAGGGTCCCTGTCGCCCTTTGCCCCATTGTACCCAGGTACAATGGGGCAAAGGCTGAGGCCCCTGGCACTTGGCAAGGGGTGCTTTCCCTGCCACCGTGGACCTGTGCCAAGTCCCCCTAGCCCCTACAAGTCAACCTAGGCATCCAGTGTGGACACTCTAGGTTGACTTTGTAGGGTCCCCCCAAAGTTCAATTAAAATTTAAATGCAGACATGCTAAGTCGACTTAACAAAGTCGACTTAAAGTTGACTTTGTTAAGTCGACTTAGCTAAGTCGACCTAAATTAACAAGTGTAGACATAGCCTTCTAGTAGAGACACTTCAGCAATCCTCACTAAGGCTAAAATTCATTGGAGTTTGAACAGAGTTTAACTGTGATTTTTAGATAAAAGTGAAAAACAAATTTCTAGCTCCTGCTTTGCGCCTTAGGTTAGAGGCAGGGATTGAGAGAGCTCCTCCTGCTGCACTGGTGTTGTCAAAGCAGCAGGTTCAAGACAGGCTATTCAAAGAGGCTAGCACATGTTCAAAGAGAATCGCTGCAGTGACCGTTCTTGGGGTACCCAGGACTGGGAGTCAGCTTCTTAGTGTTTCCAGTGTGAGGGAGTCTTGTTTATGGCAAATTGGTCTTAGGGAAGTATCACCAACGGAAGAGGTTAACAAGAGGTGCACCCCAGTCCCTGACTTCCCTAGGAATACTCCCCTGTTATAGTCAGCCCTCGACAATGGCTACTCACAGAAATCTCTGATCCTCTGCCCTCAAAGGAGCGGTGGGCCTCAGTTTAACCTTAAATTACCTCTGCTGTAAAATGCACAGCACTTAGGAGCGCTCATAAAAACCAAAAGATTTGTTTAAGAAAGAATGGAGATTCCAAACAAGAGTGAGATGGAAACAAATGCTCACAATACCAAACAAAAATCATAAAATGAAGACTACAGCCTGTGCTTAATAGTTCTTTTTCCTAGCTAAGAAAGTCAGTTCCCCTTACCCCCAACGTTCAGTTTGTTGTGGAGCCGGCTGGATTCACAGAAACTAGAATTCACTCTTTTCTGAAAGACACCCTTGCTCCCCAAGATGTCTCCTTGGTGAATGGATACACAGTACCTCTCCCTACTCTATATTATCAAGTCTCTTGATTTTATTCATTGACTAGATGATACCCTGTGTTATAATGTTCCTATTTACCTCCAAGAGGCTATGATTGTTGCAATTGCCTTGGTGGCTTTCCACTGCCTGTTCTGTGATGGGGCAATGATAATGCCAGGTTCTACTATGCTCACCAGCTGACCAGGGAAGAGTGGCAACTTCCTCCTGTACAGACAAACCATCACCAGCTAATCTCACTTTTAACCTTAAAACCACAAGGGCATAAAGTTCAATGTAGTTACATTGTTCCTTAAATATTACACATACACATATCATGTCATGCTTATGGACATTGATAATTTGCGAGCTTTCAAAGGAGACCCTGCATGTTATCCTTTACGAGCAGATACCCTATAAAGTAATATGTTTGATGTAGCGAGTTTGTCAGGTTGGAGATGAGTTTTTTGCAAAGAATAGGGAACTCTTTGCCAAGGGTCACAAATTCAACCATTTGTCTACTGCCCAAGGTGGGCTGAGAACCTATAGGGGATCATTGCTGCCATCAAAACAAGTAGAGTGGGGAAAGGGAGAGAGCAAAGAATTAGCAGCCTGCAGCTATGAGCTATGAAAACTGGGCAAGCTCGGCACTTCCTGATAGTCATTAAAGGATTTGCTCATCTGCTCCAACCCTGAATTGCAGCTGTTTTCACTAAGTTCCATCCTATCGGGGTCTCTGGTAAGGAGAGGTGGGGACTCACTACACCAAGAACGTTTGTGAACATATAGGCCAATTCCACTCTCAAATTCTTACTGAAATGAAAGGGCAACATCAGACTGCCGCAGAAGGAAGGGTTTCCTCAGTTGTTCCAGATCTGTGCAGTGTCTCTTGACACCCTTCCCCAGCCCCCTCCCTGCTTTAGTCATTTGAAAAGAAAAAAGTCATTTTGTTTTACCTGCAACATGAGTCAGGTCAAGTGAAGCAGATTTTGACAGTGTAGAGACCATTTCTATCTTATTGTGTCAGAGATATTAAAGGTAATTTCCAAAAAACTTTAAGCACCAGCAAGTAAGATTTAAAGTGAATTACTTGGGGAGACTAGACAACAGAGTCCTGTGGCACTTTTAAAGACTAACAGATTTATTTATCGCATGCGATAAATAAATCTGTTAGTCTTTAAAAGTGCCACAGGACTCTGTTGTCTTTCTACAATAGACTAACACGGCTACCCCTTTGGGATTTGGGGAGACTAGTTATACACAGCAGCTCGATGTTTTAATGTGGCATTTGTAGCCTAGACTTGAACACTGCCTGCTAATGATGAAGAACCATATAATATAAAGCCATTTCTCGCCATGATGTATCTCATGTCACATACTAAAAAGGCTAATTAACCTGCCAGTGTAATAAAATTAGAAAAAAGGACATTAATAAGCATCTAGAGAAAGGGTCACTTCTCCTTTTCTGCTACAATCAACCTTTCTTAAAGCCTTAACCTGGAAGGATTTGAGCACCTTCAACTCTCATTGCTGTTGCAGAGTGTACAGATTGTTTAGCACTTTACAACCTCAGGCTTTTAGCACAGACTGCATTTCACAACCTAATCTTGGTTTAATCTGCCAATGGGATGAGAATAAACATGTTTTCAGGGACACCGAGACTATCTTATCTAAAAGCTTATGCCGAGTGACAGTCATTGAGATTCTGCAGCGACCCCTCTACCATTCCTACCTTTTAGCCTTGGGAGCGTAAAGGAGGCAATGGTTTTTGTTTCATTTAAATTAAGCCCCACTGCATTGGTTTCATACCAGGTCTCCAAACAGAACCCTTTTAATGTTTCATCATTCCCAGCTGGCTGTCATTTCGGCCTGTTGTTTATATTTTAAGACAATATGGAAAATTAAATAGTTTTACTGTAATGGACTCATGATTATAGCACAAGATCAGTAAAGCTCAACACCTGCATCCGTAATACCCTCTTGTGTAACTTGAAAACACAGGACAGGACAATGAGAAACCTGAGGAGCATGTTGTTAGAGGTATACACATTTAGAACTTAACACTTTGCCATAGCGCCTTTTCTTTCTGTCTGTCTCCCCAGCCCTGAGCCCTCCAAATTGTTTTCAGCCTATAGAACCCACAGAAACAATGTGACTTTACATAGCATTATAGAGAGAACCAGGAAATTGCAGCCAGGGGTTTGTAAAAACCAGCAAACTGAACTAATTTGCACAGGAAACCAATAAAGATCACCAACACCCAGTTGCAACTTTATAGTAGTCTTCCTCTGAAGGTCGATCAAAGGGTAGAATCATAGAATCGGAGAAACTGGAAGGGACCATGAGAGATCATTGAGTCCAGTCCCCTGCACTCATGGCAGGACCAAGTACCCTCTTAAACCATCCCTGACAGGTGTCTGTCTAACCTGCTCTTAAAAAATTCCAGTGATGGAGATTCCACAACCTGCCTAGGAACTTATTCCAGTGGTTAATCACCCTGAGAGTTAGGAATCTTTTCCTAATGTCCAACCTAAACCTCCCTTGCTGTAATTTAAGCCCATTGCTTCTTGTCCTATCATTGGCAATTAAGGAGAACAATTTTTCTCCCTCCTCCTCGTGACAACCTTTTAGGTACTTGAAAACTGTTATCATGTCCCCTCTGAATCTCCTCTTTTCCAGACTGAACAAACCCAGCTCTTTCACTCTTTCCTCATAAGTCAAGAGTTCCAGGCCTTTAATCATTCGTGTTGCTCTTTCCTGGACTTTCTCCAATTTGTCCACATCTTTCCTGAAATGAGGTGCCCAGAACAGGACACAATACTCCAGCTGAGGCCTAATCAGGACAGAGTAGAGCGGAAGAATTACTTCTTGTGTCTTACTTACAATAATCCTGTTAATACATCCCAGAATGGTGTTTGCTTTTTTTGCAATAGTGTTACACTGTTGACTCATATTTAGCTTGTGATCCACTATGACACCCAGATCCCTTTCTGCAGTACTCCTTCCTAGGCAGTCATTGCCCATTTTGTATGCGTGCAATGGATTGTTCTTTCCTAAGTGGAGTACTTTGCACTTGTCTTTATTGAATTTCATCCTATTAACCTCAGATCATTTTACCAGTTTGCCCAAATCATTTTGAATTGTGATTCTGTCCTCCAAAGCACTTTGCCAACTCTGACTATCACTTTGCAGGTGCCAGCTGAGGGAATAGTGTCCAGTACCTCTTCCCCTTGCAAGTCACTGAGGGCCCAGGTAGGAGGCTACCGACAGTGCCCCTGAGCACTAGGGGTGGGGACAAATGCTATTCCCAGTGGGGCTTCATAGCTCCAATCAGATGTGGCCACTTTATATCAGCACATGACTAGGCCCCCACCCGCTCTTAGCATCCAACAGCAAGCACAAAGGAAATGGCATGCTGTGTTTTATAGGACAGAAGTAAGTACCAGTTCTCTTAACAACAGTGCCTGATTTGCACCTGTCTTTGGCAATTCACAGGCACAATTACACCCCTTGCCCATAGTGTGCTGAGTAGAAAAGCCACCACTTGGCCCTAATTAATCAGACTTTCCAGCACCCCTTTGAAAAAGGGAAATATTAGGAACCAAAGACCAAATCTTCCATGGAAGGTAGGTGCCTACGTACCTTTGAGTAGCTGAGTCCAAGTAAATATTAGAAACCAAATCATCAGCTGGTATAAACAGGTGTAGCTTTATTGACTGAAATGGAGCTACAGTGATTTACACCAGTTGAGAATTTGGCCCTTGGGCTATTTTACAGACATTTGCTCTGAGGCACAGGGAGGAACAGCAATGACTTGCTGAAAACCACATAATGCAATTCATTTTGGGGCGGAGTTAGGGCTAAAGCCCAGCGCAGGATTTCTCCCTTTTGTCAAACTCCCTCCTACAGCTTCTAGTCCACAATGCCTCCCCTCTACCTTCTTGTGGATGCAGATAGACAGATTGAGGACAAAACTTGTTGATCCAGGCAGTTGTTCACTACCCCTTTGCATCCTCCCTGGCAGACAGAGCTGGATTAATACAGAGACTATAGAGGCTGAAGCCCCTAGCCCTGGCCGGAAAGGGGGCCCCAGGCTCCAGCACCTATGGGTCCTGCAAATCCAGCCCCCCATCTATCGTCCCGCTTAGCCCCTCCATAGCACTGAGGGGGAGCTGGGAGCAGGAGGCTCCATGTTCCCACCCCGCCCAATATTGGCCCAGGCAGGGAACCCCGCAGTGATGGGGGGCTACGGCCCCAGGCCAGGGGGGCCCACAGTGGTGGGGCAACCTAGGGCCCTGAGACCCCTTAATCTGGGCCTGCTGGCAGGCCAATGAACACAGCACTTTGTTTCAGCTAGAGCTTGACTTCTTGTACACATCTATTTTTTTGTAATTTTGCTGGAGGAGAAACACACCCTGTACCAAAGCCACCATAATAGATATGCAGAACAATGATTACTGGCAATAGTATTTTTTACAATCAATCCTAAAAATTCCTATTGTCAGTAATCATTGTTCTGAATTAACTGTGGGTCCATACAATGTAGAGTGATTAATAGATGGATCGATTTGCTTCTACTCTTTCCCAGGCGCATGCACTGGCCACTTCCCCAGCCTCTTCCCTGGGCGTGCACACAACTTGTCTGTGCTGTCCAGGGAGAACCTGTGGGTCCCCTGATTATGCAGCATGTTTAGGATACAGAGTTTCACCTAAGCTCCCCCATCCAGCAGAACTGCATGAGTTTTACTCGTTTCAGAGTCTTCCTTGTACACAGAGATGGGAAGTAGTACTGAGCCCTACAATCTTTTAACCAGAGGCCCTTATTCCTTTTCCTACTGTTCTGATGTGTGTGTGAACTCTCATATTAGGAAAGAAACCAAAACAATGAAGGAGGAAGCCTCATTGAAGCCAGTGGGAATTTTGCCATTGACTTCAATGTGGCCAGGATTTCACCCTGAGAATTTTCCATGAGGAAGGCCAGATTTGGACCACAGTTCATGAGTATGAGATTTCTTCCAACGACAATGAATGAACATAATACAGTGTTTCTTACTTCAAAGGCACTACATGAGAAAACTGCACTGAAAGGAAAAACAGATACGTTTAAATAAATAAGACTTGCTTTGTGATACGAGAATATGGTATTAATGAATTTGCTGTCCCGACTTAGATAGTTTTACAAATGCAAAACACAACTCCTCTTGTTTTCACAAGGGACTAGGATAGCTTTATAGACAGCGATCATAGGGCTGACCTTATGTTCAAAATGAACAAATTGACATTAATAAAGTAACCTCATTGAGATGATCTCCAGTTAGCTAAACAGTACCAGTGAACAGCTGAGTCCATACTATCTGCAAATACTTTTAGTAACTTTCGGCAGTGTTGCCAGCTCACACAACTCACACAGTGTCTGGTGTTTTACTTTCTAAGGCTGGATTACATGAGAACCCGAGTCATTTTTTGTTTGTTTATTTTTTGCTGGACTGCTATTATTTTGTTTTAAGACAGTTTCTAGCTGTCATGACTGAGGAGAAAAGGTTGACTATATGACTCAAATGCACCCCGAAAATGCAGAACCAGAGCAAAACCAAGAAGATGCACATTATTTTTAATCTCATTATTCTGGATGGATTGACTTGTGATCTTTGAACACTTGGGGTGGGCAACACTTGCTTTTTAAATTATATCTCCTAAGAGCACAATTCCCCACCAATAAATATTTATTGCTGTGATGCATTCAGTAGATATTCTTTTAGATCAGTAAAATTATTTTAAGGACTGGTTGATTGTTATATATTATGAACATGTTGTCAAGTTCCAAAGGGGTAGCCGTGTTAGTCTATTGCAGAAAAACAAACAGAGTCCTGTGGCACTTTTAAAGACTAACAGATTTATTTATCGCATGAGCTTTCGTGGGAGAAAATCCCACTTCGTCAGACGCTTTCAAGATGGGAAACTTACAGAATGGGAGGAAATTAAATGCAGCAAATCAAAATAGATGGTAGGATTCAAACATTAGGGAACAGCACATAGAGGAAGTGAGGTCAAATCATCTGTTATAATGAGAAAAAAATCCATAGACCCCAAGGCGACTGAGTCGAATTTGCATATAAATTCCAGTTCTGCAGTTTCTCTTTGAAGCTGTGATTTGTTGTTCATCTGTTTCAGCACAGCTATTAGCAAGTCGTCAATGGAGTTAGCAGAGAGATTGAAGTGTTCCCCTATTGGTTTTTGAGTGTTGCAATTTCTGATGTCAGATTTGTGTCCATTTATTCTTTTGCGCAGAGACTGTCCTGTTTATCCAATATACAAGGCAGAGGGGCATTTCCGGCATGTGATGGCATAAATCACATTGGTGGATGAGCAGGTGAATGAGCCCTTGATGGAGTAGGTGGCTTGATTTGGTCCTGTGATGGTGTCTTTAGTGTAGATATGAGGGCAAAGTTGTCAGCGTGCTCTGTTGCAGGGATATGTTCCTGCTTTAATGTTTCTGTTGTTTGCTCTGTAGTTGCTGGTGAGTATCCCTTGAGCTTTCATCCAAGAAACACCACACAATCCATTGTCTACAGTCAACCCTAAGATATAACCACATTTACTACGATCCTTCAGACAGAGACAGACACCTTCAGGATCTCTATCAAGCATTCTTAAAACTACAATACCCACCCGCAGAAGTGAAGAAACAGATTGACAGAGCCAGACAGGTACCCAGAAGTCAACTACTTCAGGAGAAGCCCAAGGGGAAAAAACAATCAAACCCAGAACACCATTGGTCACTACCTACAACCCCCAAGTCAGACCTCTTCATCACATCATCAAAGATCTACAGCCTATTCTACAAGACGATCCCTCAGTCTCTCAAGCCTTGGGAGACAGACTTCTCATCGCTTACAGACAGCTGCCCAACCTGAAACGGATACTCACCGGCAACTAAAGATAAAACAGCAGTAACATATCCCTGCAACAGACCACACTGCCAATTTTAAAAGTGTCTTTAAAAGTGCCACAGGACTGTTTGTTATTATGAACATGATTATTCATTGTTAACAGCTTTCTATCCCACTAAACATAAAGTGCTTTAAAAAATGAATAAGGTTGTAAGTCTGAAATATACATATGAGCAGACACTGTCTCAGATTTTTTTAAAACCAGATTGGGGGATACCCTTTTTCATAATTCATCTATGTAACAACAGGAAAGTTCATCTTAGGTTTTTTTTTGTTTTTTGTTTTTTTTTAAAAAGACCATATTTGTGTCTTACAATGAATAATAGAGGCAAGAAGAGAAGACAATAAAAAACGCCTTTCCCATTCCCTGTAGAAAATGCACATATTTTTGGGAAGGAAATCCTCATAGATCTTGCCTGTAAAATTCTATATGGAGTATTGTTAGACATTCATAAGAACTCTTTTCCAAAAAAAAGTGGTTTACTGTACAGTTTAAGATCTTTTAATATAAAGGATTAGACCCAATATACAATATGAAATTTTACTAAGCAAAAGGAAAATTAAGTTACAACGAAATGTTTGTTTTATCTGATTTTTTTTAAAACCTGAATTTACCTGAACACTTTTCTAATATACTAACTCTCACTGAAGCCTCTTTAACATGCTGATTACACATTTAGACATACTGCATGAGATGTACTGCATCTGGTCCTACTTAACAGGCACAGACAAACACAAACTAAGCTGTAGTCAAAAGACCAATTAGTTACTTTGCTCCTATTCAAAGACAAGCAATGAAACAAAGATTAAGAAAACAAAACAATAACATATAGATTGTAGTTTTGCAACCTGCCTTCAGTAAGAAGAAATATGCAGTTGCACCAAACTCAGAGATAAACAAATACAATTGTGTGTGAAGAGTCATAACTCCTTTGCTGATTCTCCTTTTACTCCAGGGGAGAAGGAATTTCCCACTGGCCTCTATTAGTTTAGGCCTTTGGGGATCTATACCACTAAAAGAGTACTTCCTGCTTCATATCAGTTCAGCCTTACTAGAATGCACACTGGGGGAGATGGGGTGGAAACAAATCACTGCTTATTCCTCATCCAAACCAATCTGCAAGACTGGGGGAGTGACGGCCCTATGTAGGCAGCTCTTCCTCCTTGTGCTGTGACCCATAAAGTGGATATACTGTCTGAAGGATTACAGAAGTGCCTTGCTCTCCTTCTTAGTCTGTGAGATGTTATAAAGGCAGATTGTAATCCCACTTTAAATATCTTTGTATACTTATATGGCCTCCATGCCCGGAGCAACTGCGTGGTTCACAGATGTATTTAATAGTAGGGAATTACTATCAGCACCATTTTACAGGTAGGGAATGCAGGCACAAAGAGGCTAAATGATGTGCCCAAAGTCACAGAGGAAGTCTGTGGCAGAACAGGAAGTTGAACCCGGGCCTTTGAAGTCACAGGATGAAGTGTAAAAGGACCAAACTGCAGAAGTTTAAAAAAACAAACCAAACAAAAATTATTGCTTTCCCTCCTACCCTTTAGAATTATGTAATTATTAGTCAAAGAGAACATAGCTCAAGTTACATTCTGGAATTGTATTAAAATATTTAATAACATCTTCAAAAGCTCAGTCGGTTCAAAAAAATCCACTTTAATACAGTCAAGTGCAAGGAGTGGAGGACTGTATCCTAGAAAGCAGTGATGCTGGAAAAGGACTCAGAGGCCAGAATAGGCAAACAACTCAATAGTGAAATGCTATGGCAAAAACAACTAATGTGATTGTTGCATGTCTAAGCAGGGGAGTATTGAGTAAGAGTACAGGAAATCGTACCTCTGTTTGTGGCATTGGTGAGATCAATACTGGAGTATTCCATCTAGTTCTGGTGTTCACATTTTTTAAAAGGTGCTGAAAAAGTAAACAATGCAGAGAAGAGCCACCCAAAATTATTCCAGGTCCAGAGAAAATGCTTCACAATGAGAAACTTCATGATCACAATCACTTTATCTTATTACAGTAGCTAAGTAGCCTAAGGAGGAGAAAATACCAGGTATTAAAGGGCTCTGTAACGCAAATGAAGAAGGGTATAATACAAACTGGAAGTTGTAACGAGGCATAGATTTTAATGGTGTGGGTGATTAATCACTGGAACAAACTACCATGGGAAGTAGTTGATTATCCACCCTTTCATATCTTCACATCAAGACTAGGTGCATTTTTGGAAGCTCTGCTTTAGGTAAGCACAAGCTATTGGACTCAAAATGGGGTAAGTGGGTGAAATGTAATGGTCTGTGATATGTAGGAGATTAGGCTCGAATACCTAGTGCTATCTTCTAATCTTAAAAAATCAAGATTAATAAATTCATTCAGTGCAGCTGGAGAAGATCAGCTGATGAATCAGTTTTCAGATTAGTGATGACCCTGAGCTTTCCTCATTGGCTCTATGGCTAACAGCAGAGATTGGGTCATTCTCTGGACAAAGGAGGAGTCTCTGTTCCTGACTGTCACTAACCAGCTGTGTGACACTGGGTAAATTATTTAACCTCTCTAGGCCTTAATTTAGTCTATCTGTTAGAACTGAGGCTGCCAGTGGGACTTTTGTCCTAACTCACCTAAGTGCTTCTGAAAAGCCCACTCTCTGACCACAGCAGGTTTTTTAGCAGAGATTGACCATTTACTCAGCAGCTGAGGAATTTTCTGGGGTTGAGCATGAACTGGCCATCCCCCCACTCCTTCTTCTTTCTGCCAACTGCCTGTGTACTTGTATTTCTGTATAGAGCTGGCAGACTTGTTAAGAGATTCAGTTTCTCTGGGCATCACAACAAAGACAGACGATCATCAAGTTTGTTAGAAATTAGCGGTTTCCTTTCATTCAAATTTAATCACCAATGAAGTTTAAAATGTCTCATCCCTCCCAAATGCAAGTTAAAGATGGCTTTATGGTTACAAAAAACATAACGATTTTGAAGCTGGAGCCAAAAGGACATCATCAGACAGGAAGAGAATTATCTCCTTGGTAATATTCAAAATACTTTCAAACCTAAGTGCCCTGAATTGGAGCTCTCTTTCCCAGCTCCTGAATGATACAGTTAGTCCTCTAATGTACTTGGAATTATATATCTCTAAACATAATCAGCATAGGAGCTAGTATAGTTTATTTTTAGATGAGCTTTTGTAATTCTGCACCCTTCTTCAAACTGCTTAATTTCACTTCTCTCTCTCCTCTTATTCATTTAAATAAATAATACCATCTTCTTTTCCATACAGATCAGGGGGACAACAATGTAATCAATTTTTCTGAAAAAATATCACTGATAATTATTCTGTTTTTGTACTACATATTGGTGTGTGTGTGTATATACACACACGTTCACAGGCATATATGGGCACCATACAAACTCAAAATCAATCTTAACTATAGAATCTGGAAGAGAAGTCCATTATCATAAACTCATTGTGTTCTTAATTCCTTTGGTCTTTACATATGGTATGTGTTTGTACATTCTTGAATTACACGCACACACACACACACACACACACACACATATAAATTTTCCCAGATATTTTTAAAAACAAAGCAAATATTTAATTACTTTTAGCTCAGTTAATACATTTAGTTTAATGTTTAACAGCAGTAAAGTGTAGAGATTACATAAATGGCATATGCTCGTGTGCCTCTTTATACGCTTGTATAAATACACAGAGGGGTTTGTGCAATTTCCAGTTTCCTGCAGTGAAACATTTTTTAAAAAGCAAATGAGCTAAAAGTAACATGATATTTATATATAAATAGGGCAATGCATGTCATATATGTTACAGCTCCAAAAATCTCTCTCCTCCTCAATTAACCATAAAGCCTCTTCAAATACCATTTCTCTCATTGATTATTAATATCTCATTTGATTTGCTGTATAAAAACTTCCAGGGGCTTTGCATCAAGCCATTAATGAACTAAAGTATTTTTTAATAAAGAAAATCTGTATCTCAATAATTAAGAAATTATAAAAAATACATAAAAATAATTGAGGTAAGGTCTGATATTATATGGTTAAAATAATTTGCAGGATATCATACTAAAATAGTGCATGAGACTCTCCTCTCACCATATTGTAAATGAAGAGTAACTCGGCTTAAGTCAATGGAGTTACACCAATATAACATCAGAGTAGACAGGAGGGGAAAAAACCAACAGTGTCAATGTGCTTTGGGGCTGAAGAAATAAGACTGGTGAGTGTATTACTGAAGCATGGGTAACTTATTAGCACAGATAAGGTTGAGTTCTAAACCATTCTAAAGTCCCAGTCCTGCAACTGAATCCATGTGTGTAGAATTTTATGGCTGCACAGAGCTGCACTGAAGAAAAGGAATTAGCTTAACATGCTTTGTTTCAATCCATAGTGAAATATTTTGGTAAGGTTTGAGCAAAAACAAATTCACTTTTTTTAAAGTTATGTTTGCATGAAAAAAGTTACTCCTCCCTATATATTCTAATAATAAATTCTATATACGGATAATACAGAAAAACTATTAAAAAACACATCAAATGTGTGTTGCTTTATAGAATTCACTGAGATCTAAAGAATAAATTATGTTCTAAGAAAATTGCTTCAGTAGTTTGAAAACGATCAAACGTACAAAAACCCTAACTTTAAACCATTCATGATTTTATTTTTGTAATATATATTTTAAAAAAAATCAATATTTTCATCAACATCTTCCTTCCCCTCTAACAAGACTTGGGGGTATTGTCACAAAAAAGAGGTGAGGATGAGTCAAAACCAAAAAGACACAAACAGAAAAAGACGTTTAAACTGTCCTAACATGAAATGCAGTTCTTTGGTCTAATCTACACTGGTAAATTAAGTCGATTTAAGCAAGCTTAATTTAATTTACTTAATTTACCCTGCGTCTACACTACAGTTTCCTTAAGTCAACTTAAGCAAGCTGCTTAAGTCAACTTAAGGAAAATAAAGTCGACTTAATGAAAATTAAGTCGACTTAATAAAACCGCCTTCCTAGTAGACCTAAGGCTTAAGTCGACTCCCTGGAGTCGACTTAAGCCAATGTAGATGTGGGGTAGCCCTAAGTCGACTTAGGTCTACCCCAGGGCTACACCAATGCCCTCCCTGCTGGGGGGGGGCACAGGGGGAGCCTGGCATGCCCCCCCCCCACCTGGCAGGGCAGAGCCCTGCCCACCCTGCCCCTATGCACAATGGGGCATAGGCTGAGCCCCCTGGCACTGGGCAAGGGGTGCCCCCCTGCCCCCGTGGACCTCCCCTAGAAGTTGACCTAGGCGTCCAGTGTGGACACTCTAGGTCGACTTTTTAAGTTCCCCTTTAAGTCGACTTTATTTTTAAGTGTGGATACACTAAGTCGACTTAACTAAGTCGACTTAGTTAAAGTCGACTTAAATTACTAAGCGTAGACATAGGCAATATCTGTAATATAGCTCCCTTTCCAAACTAAAATCTTAAGACTTGCTGAGGTCACCAATCAAATCTGACCATTTCTGCTAATTCGGTGATTTACAAACTTTTTCAAACTGTGGACCAGGTGGTAAAATTTTTAAATAAGGACCACCTTCCTTTCAGACTTGATTTCACAGCTCCCCTGTGCCAGGTACAGAGCTTGGTTAGATAGTATTAAAGGCTATGTCTACACTTGCAAGTTAGTTCAAATTAAGGAAGCTTAATTCGAACTAATTTAAGCCTTGGCCACACTAGGCTTTCATTAGTTCGAATTAAGGGCTTCCTTAATTCGAACTAATAAATTCGATTGCTTAGTTCGAACTAACCCTTAATTTGAAATAGTTAGTTCGAATTAAGTCAAATGTGGCCATATTAGTTCGAACTAACTGCTTAGTTCGAACTAATCGGCAGATTGACCTTCATGCAACTGACTAATTCGAACTAAGCAAGTGCCCTGCATGGACGTGGCTAGTTCGAACTAGCATTCTAGTGGGGCCATGCTAGTTCAAATTAATTCGAACTAACCAAAATTAGTTCAAATTAGTTAGTTTGAATTAACTAATTTGAACTAGCTTTTGTAATGTTGACATAGTCAAAGAGTAAAGATGAAAATAAAACCATTACATTTGCTACTCAGGCTGCTTATTGTCTTTGAGTTTTAATTTATTATTGCCAAATCTTCCCTTTCTGTGTGCAGCCCCTGCTATTCTACTCTCTTCAGGTCATTTTACACTAATTTTGTCCTCAGTTGTGTTTGCTGCACTCCCAATTATGATCTAAACTGTAATTTTAATCATGGCTGAATTTCAAGCATTGATAATAAAGACAAGGTAGCATACAGTGTGCAGAGATGTACTTAAATTTTAAATTTAATTCATTTTTAAAACTGTGATAAGGTTTCAAGAACGTTTTAGCCAAAGAAACTCCCAGACTAAGTAACAGGTACAATTAACAGCAAGTGTTACCACTTGAGACATACAGACACATCATCATTTTGACAGAAGTTGCTCCATGGACCACCTGGAAGTGCTATTAGAGACACTCTGAGAACACTGTGCTAATTTGTTCCAACAGTTTGCATTGTATTGTTTCCTAATGAGCTCTGTAAAGGTCTGTAGGTTGGCTTTGTATGTGTTTCCCCTATAAAGGGTCATCCTGTCTTGTATTTCAATCGGTTCCTATTTGCTAGTGATGTTCAGAGAAATGTAGTAGTTTGAGTCAGATTCTTGAGTTTACCAGACATTAGTTTTATCTAATTTGGGAGTAGGATGTAAAGGGAATGCAAGTTGCCCTGTGATAATTTTTATCATACCTATTTATATATTTGGGTGATAGGTATTAATAAGTCACCTAAAATAGATTACCAGCTTTTAAATATCTGGACCATGAGTATAGGGACACAAGTTGAATATAGGATAAAAGGAGACTTGAGAAAGTGGTCCCAGTTCTGTCTAGAGCAGTGATTCTCAGACTTCGTTGTGCCTCAATCCCTTTCTGACAACAATTACTAAAGGCCCCTGCCTCTCCCCCCGCCCCCCAGGGATGAAGACAAAACTGAAGCCTAAACAGATTGGTGGGGCTGTAGCTGAAGCTTGAGCCCCACTGCTTAGGGGTGAAGCTCTCAAGGTTTAACTTTAGCCCTAGATTCCAGCAGTAGTAGTGTAGACACAAGAGCCAGCAGACCCAGGTTCTAGACCTGCAGGGCCTCATAGCCCTACTGTTTAGATGTTCTTCTTAACCCTTATAAGATTTTGAAGGGATTCATGACCACCACTTACATGAACTGATCTGTTGATGAGGGAAGGCCTTCCAAAAGTTCCACGGCCACTGTTTTATTGCCGACAGTAGAATGTTTTGCACTGGACAGACTAGCGGAGTAGAGTAGCTAGCACGCGTGTGTATCCCCCCATATGAAAATTACTCTGATTAAGCTGTCAGTGGCACATGGAACTAGCATGAAGGTATCATTTTATTCAGAATAGATTTTTCTTATTTATATGAATAGGATGGCCCTCCGTGTGAAAAATATATGCCATTAGTTCCCCATTTGCTTTTACAAATGAATGCATGGTATGTTTTGAGAAGACAAAGAGCAGCTTTCTTGAAGCTGGAGGTAAATTGACTCAGTGACATTCTCTTTCTGACACTCTATTAATCTCCATCTTTCTTGAACTGAAAATTATGTTTTAGCTAACAGATTATGTGGAGTGTGGATTTACAGAAAGTGATTCCAGCAATAAAAAAAATGAAGCTGCTTTCATTCCTGAATGACATTTAGAGCTTCAAAAAGAAACCATGTGATACTTCAGCTACTGTGGTAATGGTAGTGCAACACTAAGCAATATTATCATGCCAATGTTCTAAGAAAGGAAAAGCTAGACTGAAGCTGGGAGAGAGTACCTCCAATATGGAGAATTTAACTTCACAGTGATGGCCAAGTCTGATATCTGCTTCTGCAGTGAGTTACTGGATGGATAACTGTGAAAAAAAGAAAAAGACCATCAAAATGTATTCTTTGAATGAATTATGACCCACCCCAGCTCAAATGGGAATAAGCTAGTTCACTATCATACGCTGAACAATCAGTGGATAATTTATAGCCCTTGCATAGAACCATGGAATGCCCAACCAAAGTTATTTCCAAATGACGGTATTTTCGCTGTATTGAATGTCACTTAGAAAAACAAAGGGCAAGTGATGACTTTTTAAATTATGAGCAGATAAAAGATGAACAAAAACACAAGGTATGTGACTATTAACTTACATTTCTTCCATCTACACTGAAAATAAATATGTGCTTTTCATAATTTCTAATTTGTTGTTGTCTAGAAATACAGTCATAGAAACATTTCCATTATGTTTTCTGGGAACAAATAACTTGTCAATATGACCAAGTCTGCGATTCTGACTTCTGATGCGGCTGATAGCTTTCTATCAAGAATGCCAGATATGAGGGCTGTGCTGTACAGGATTTCTACATACTACCGAAGGGGTTGTTAGGAGAAGTTATGGAGAGGTCAGAAAAACTGCAGCTCTTTTACGCATATTGCTCTCTTATCAAGACTTCACATCTAGTTTTTCTTGTTCTGTGGTTCTTAACAAATACAGGTCATTTCAATTGAAAATGTATGATTGCATGTGGGAAAAACACATAAAACACCCCACTATATTCTGCTATTTGAATGGTAAGGTCCTGATTTGTAACAGCTTCCCTGGGTGAGCCAAATCCTTACCCTTCCCTGGGTAAGCCAGATCCAGGCAAACCAACAGCCTTCATTTTAACAGAAAAATTTTAAGTATCCTGCACAGAGACAACAACAGGTTTAACCTGGCTTTTCTATTTTTTTTTTTTTTAAAAATACAATGTAAATAAGGATGACAGAATCTGGACCTATTATAGGTGGAGTTGGTAACAGGGCCAATAATTATGGTTGTCTGTCATTTCTCACGATAAGACCCTGTTTTTTAGTTATATATATAACTTTGCCAAACTTTAATCATTTGGGCTGACATTTTCACCCACCCATTGATAAACTTACATTTGGAGATGACATAGTGTAATTGTGGTATTGTGTAAGTGATAATTGCATGTCTGTTTCCTTAACTAATCATTTTCCTTTTAAATAAAGTTTTGTTTTATCATTAAAAGTGTCACCTAGTGGTCCTCTACTAAATATGTTTTCTGTAACCGACCTAGATGCTTGAATCTGAAAACTCTTTATTACACTCTTTTCTTTAACAAGTTAATAGTAATCTAGAACATTTAACGTTAAGGTTACAATATGCATTAACGAACTGTATATTCAGGAGCTGCAGCTGTTACCAAGAGCCAATCAAAGGTGACAGAAGCTGACATTTTAATCCAGTCAAGCCCCTGAAATAGGTACACCTTTCACCACCAATGAGACTATAGAAAACTGAAACTTTTAAGCACTTTCATACATGCTTACCATCATATGATCTCAGAACTTTGCTTAGCCTGTTCATCTCACAACTACAAGCAAGCAACAGCAACAAAGACTGCTAAGAAGAACCAAAAGAAGCCACAATGCAACACCAAGAAGACTCCACTGTCAACCCCAGCACTGGTTCTGTTACATGACATCATCACAGAGACTTTAGCAGTATTAGTAAAATGGATTGTTTTAAAGCACTGCCGAAAGATTAGATTTAAATTGTTCTTATAATAAATTTTAATGAGATATTGAAATGTTTTTGTAATCTAGGATATTAACAATATCTCCTGTTAAATATCAGATTATTTAGACTGTGTGGTCCAGGAAAGAAGACCTTGATAAACAGAAAAATTGTGGGATTTGATATTCATTAGTTTGCTTGTCTAAAGACTGCTCCTTCAATGTCTTATTTTAAATGACCTTAAAAACTCTCTTTGGGTAAGATTACTTACCTCTGCCGATTTATAAACTGTTTATGTTATCCATGATAAACCAAACAGGATTCATCAATTCTTAAACAAATTCCTTTGCCCATCTATAAACTGTTTTAGTTATCTGTGATTCACTGAGACAGGACTCACTACTGATTTTGAGAAAAATATACTTTAGTTTCAATTTACCTAAAGAAGTGTTCTCACCAGAGAAGATATAATGCTTTTATAATACAATCTCCACTGAAAGCTCTTGGAGACAAAGAGACTGTATGTAAAATAATTATTTATATGCTGGTATTCTGCTTGATTTTCTTTATTTTTCTTTCTTTAATAATTAAATAGTCATTGTTGGAAATAGCAAATATTATGCTTGTTGTGTAAGACATTGCAATAACTCAGGTGACTAAACATCACTGAACTGGTATTAGAAGAGAGAATTAAGATTTGGTGCCACTCATTCATTGTTTCTCTAGGAAAAAAAAATAAGTAATTTTGGAGATACAATAACTCCTGGTTTTTCCTGTTACTTTGTCTCTCACATACAGACATGGTAGAGCTCCACCAATGGATGGACACTCCCCAAACTGTTGTGTTTGGGGCCCACTTCACTAAAACTTCCTGAGTCTGAACAGACTCCAGGCACAATACCTGGCTTGTGTCTATTGTGTCTACCACTATTAGGGTGCTGATCCTTCTGAGACCCCATGGACCAGTTGCTAGCTTCTGTGACCACAAGAGATCCCTCAAACTTCCCCATAGCTTAAGTACTCTCCCAGAACTCCAGTCATGTGCATGCTCTGGATTTACAATTTTATTCTTCAGGGTCACATGACAGTGAAAGCAAACAGAGACTTTGCATGGTATTCTAAACAGATAGCTTTGAAAAAAATCTCATGGCAACTGAAAGATCACAGTAAAAAGTAAATACTAACAAATTTATTTATTGCATGAGCTTTCATGGGAGAAAATCCCACTTTGTCAAATGCTTGAAGATGGAGACCTTACAGAATGCAGGGAAATGTAAGTCATAGGATCAGATCAGACTGTTACAGCAAATCAAAGCAGTTGTTTAGATTCAAACAGTGTGGAACAGCAAATTAGAGGGAGGGGAGGTAAAAAGAAGGCACAAATTACCTGTTGTAATAAGAAAACCAATCAAAATCCCTATTTAACCCCAGGGCAAACAGTCTCAAATCTGCATATGAATTCCAACTTTTTGAAACTTTGATTTGTAATCAATTTGCTTAAGTATGGCAATTAACATATCATCAATGGAGTGAACAGGGAGATCAAAGTGTTCCCCTATTGGTTTTTGAATGTTGTTATTTCTGATGTCAGATTTGTGTCCATTTATTTTTTTAGCAAGAGACTGTCCTGTTTGTGCAATGTATAAAGTGGGAGGGGACGGGGGGATGGAGGGAGGGGGGTGGAGAGACATTGCTGGCACATGATGGAAGAAATCACATTGGTGGATGAGCGGGTGAATGAGCCCTCGATGGAATAGCTGGTTTGATTAGGTCCTATGATAGTGTCATTTATGAAGATATGTGGACAAAGTTGGCAACAGGATTTGTTGCAGGGATATGTGCCTGTTTTAGTGTTTCCATTGTTTGGACTGTAGTTGCTGGCGAGTATGTGCTTAAGGTTGGGGGGCTGTCTGTGAGTGAGGAGAGGTCTGTCTCCAAAGGCTTGAGAGAGTGAGGGATCGTTTTATAGGGCATCCTACAAGAGGATTCCTCACTGTCTCGGGTCTTGGGAGGCAGATCTGTCCTCACTTACAGACAGCCCCTCCAACCTTAAGCAGATATGCCCACGGAAGCTCATGTGATAAATAAATTTGTTAGTCTTTGAAAGTGACACGAGACTACTTGTTTGTTTTAGTAAGTACTATGTTTACATAAAATGTGATTCACCACTTAAGCCAAAAGGAGTTTTCCCCTGACTTCAATGAATTTTGGACCAGGCCCTAAATCACTTTGCTGGTCATTACCAGTCTTTGAGAAAAGACCAGTGAGTGTTTTATGTATCTTCAATATTCAGCACTCACGAAAAACCTGTCCTGTCTGAAGAAAACTCAGAATGTCATATAATTATGTAGATATGCAGCTTGAACACCAAATCATCTCTCACTATGGCTATGGCTACACTAGAAAAGTTAAGTTGACTTTGATAAGTCGACTTAACAAAGTCGACAACTTTTCTAGTGTAGACATAGCCCCTTGTCGACCTTATTAAGTTGACTTAACAATTTAAGTCGACTTAATAAAGTCGAGTTAGGCGTTAATCCCCGCCCACACTGGCTTTAAGTCAATTTAAGGAGTTGATTTAAGGCTTATGTCGATTTAAAACGAGGTGTTATTAAGTCGACTTAAGCTTTCCTTAAGTCGACTTAAGGAAATGCTTAAGTCGACATAATAAAAGCCCAGTGTGGACACGGCTTTGTTTAGGTGGACTTAAGCGTCCTTAAGTCGGCCTGAGTTGCCAGTGTAGATGCACCTTATAAAACATATCTTGCACCCCATCCAATGTATGACAAAGGTGGGGGGAGAGAAAGAGAAGAGACCAGAATGTCAGCACCTCTTTTAATTTTAGTTGCCCAATATAATTAAATAAAACAAACACAATCACCTCAATCTTTTCCTCTTTTACCATCTAGAAAAATGTAAAAACATTTCACTTTAATTTTGCTTTAAAGTTTCCTGTAGAAACATTTAACTGAAAATGATGTTTCCCCTACAATCAGCAAAATAAATAAAACAAACCTATTGTTTCTGATGAAACACTGTATCTTAGCAAGAAATATGTTAAGTTGAAAAATTTTGGCCAACTCTAATTGTGAATGATGACTGATTTCTTTCATGATAGTTCTTATTGGAAATAAGTTCAGAATGATACAAAAGCATCTGTTTTCAAAGGCTGAAAAATATACAACTAAGGCTAGCAAGAAAAGAATTTGCCATCACATGTACTCAAGCGTAATGATACAGCCATGCTACAATATTTAATAAAGGAGTAATGCACTTTTCTTCTTTCTTCCCACTCCTGAATATGCAATCAGCTAGTATTTTAGCTAATTTGTTGTGTTTGTCTGTATTTTCTACTGCTTATTTGACTTTGTATCATGTGTGCGTGTGCATGTGTGAGAGAGAGGCTGCTAGCATTCCTGTCATGAAAATAGGTCTTTGTTGTACACTAGCTGACAACAGATAAATTGAATCTCATCCTATGCAAGGATTATATTTTTTAAAGGTTTTTTTCTCGTGTCCTACTTCATTTCAAGTCTTAGGGTACATCTAGATTGGTGACGGCACCGTTGGTGCTGCCGGATTGTTTCTTTGGGATCCGTAGAGCAGCAGTGGAGACCCACTCAGTTGATGATGTTAATCTACCCCCACAAAAAGATTAACACTGAGTCAATGGGAAGGCATTTCCCATCGGTGCAGTGAAGTAGGGATTCTGCAGTAAGAAGAAGTTAGGAAATCAATGGGAGATATGCACGCTCCTCTACATAGCTTGTGTTTCTCCAGTGATGCTGCTGAATTTTGGTGGCAATGTAGACCAAACCTCAATTATAACTCACTGGCTTACTATTGAAGAGGTTACAAATAGACACAGTTCTAGCATAGTTGCTCAGTGGTTGCAGGTCAGAACTAAGTGACGGGTCCAGATGGTCACGAACACCACTAAATAAATTTGAGCACGCTTTGCAGGGATGGAAGCAAAAGCAGCCGAGGGCGAGTCCTGAGTCATTCACATCATCTTAACCTGTTAAGTTGGATCCTGCTGGACCTGCCACTCTTGACAAGTGTGGCAGCAGCGGCTTCGGAACTCAGGAACATGATCAGACAATGCCAGGACACACCGCCGAAATAGCAGTGGGTGCGTTGGAGGGCTTATTCTATGTATCTTTTGTTTTGTGGGTTATAGTGGTGATTCAGCTTCATTGTGCTGGACATGGACGGACACCCGAGGAACACCGAGTCCAACTGCCTGTGTTACTGTAATGATGAAAGCTGTGCTCAGGCTGGCCAGACCAGATAAGATAACGCCCCAGACCAAGGCACCCATTGTCAGGGACAACAGCACGAGTCCATGTGGTATATAACTAGGCCTGGGACAGAGTCAAGTCGCAGTCCGTATGCCAAATTCAGGAAAGCCACAGAGGAGCTACCTGGGGCAGACTGCCACTTACTCCACATGCACCAGGGCAGTCCATACGCTAAACTCAGGAAAGCCGCAGAGGAGCTATCTTGGGCAGTCCATATGCCACTCACCAGGAAATTCGCAGAGGAGCTACCTTGGGCAGTCCGTACGCCAAACCCAGGAAAGCCGCAGAGGAGCTACCTGGGGCAGACTGCTACTTACCACGCACACACACCACAGGGGCCTTAGTCTCAGGACTAGCCAAGCTGGGGAGCTAGCTAGTCGGGGCCAATCGGGGCATCTCGGGCCGCGGTTGTAAGTAGGAATGTGACTCGGGCCTAACTGCCGCCCCTCGCCAGGGAACCTCGGGCCTGTCCACTCTCGCACTGCGGAGCCCACGGCGACAATAAATGCACCAGCTCATCGTCCTCCTGTGTAATGTGTGATCTCCGTGACCACTGCATTGCCTTACCACCTCTGGACACAACACTAAGGAGTACTTGAAATAAGTAACTACCTTGAGAACTCTCATGAAAAAGGCATTCACAGGTTCAAACACAACTTCGGAAACATCCCACTGTCTTCTCCCCGAGGACACCATAATGGACTCCCATTTGGGACTCCAGACTTCCATTCAAAGTCTGTTGCTAGCCTATTAACCTTCTTCACCCAAATGAACCAGTTCCTTGGCTTAGTCAGACTTGTTTTGCTATTTATTCAGATCCTAATCCACAGTCTGGAAAAAATCCGAAGTGAATTTGAAACTGAAGTTGACACTGGTGGAATCACACTAATCAGAAATCTATTCTCCTAAACGTCCAGAACCAGTTGTTTGATACAAGAAAGGTTGAGCTGACACCATTCTTTCATCTCCCACATACGTAGCTCGATTATCAAAATTAGCCCAGAATTTAACATTTTTCTATCTTTAGTCACAGCACACAGTTACTAGGGAGTTGTTTCAATCTCTTTTTGATAGCACTGAAGCTATGGACCTACTAAGATACAACTGTATGTAGTGGTAAGATAGGAGGAGTAGGAACATGAACAAGGAGTTTTACCATTCTTCCCTGTGGTAATTGGAAAAAGAGATCATTACCTCTTACCATTGTGTCATGAATGTACAGAAGATGTGATGACTCAGGTTCTGACTCTTGGACTTTACTCAAGGAGTTTACACGATGTGATTAAGGGATGAAGAATTGGGTTCAAAAGAACCACAATGTAAAATTATTCTACTGATCTGTATTAGAATCAGTACAATAGTAACTAATCAGGGACCAGCAAAATAACTACATAATTTGTTGACCATCACAAATATCTGCAATATGCACTCATCTGAACACAAGCAAAACATTCAGATGGACATCAGAATGCCAAGGTATTAATTTCACCCATCCTGGAAGTAGGGTTGAAATCCTGACCCCATTGACACAATAACAATTTTGCCATTTGTCACTGATACCAGAATGTCACCCTGCAGATTCATGGTAAGCTTTCCACTGATCACAATAAAACCAGAAACAAAATATTGGGCAACAGTAACCATTATTTCAGACTGTACTATGAACAGCTTGGTTTTTCACTCCAAACCAGGAAGGACTATTCCAACAAATTCTGGTTTGGTATTAGTGAGAGAACATTTGGAAGGTGAAAGGTCAATAAGTGTCTGAAAAAGTACTATACTGGGACTGTGATGACAATGAATCCCATCATGTTTTGGTCTGAACACCTACCAATGGCTGCAGCAAAAGGACACTCCACACGTACCCTCTCAGACAATGGACAGGTTTGCCATTTTTTACTTCAATGATCTTTGAGCCTTTCCTACTTCTCCTGGATGAACTAACACCTCCTGACTAGGGGGTGCACTGGTGGACTTGGTGTAAGACTGCATGTGCTTTAGGATCATTGGTACGAACGTCTTTGTACTTTGACCCTGCATTTTATTTTTCAGCAAATCAATTTTATGACTAAGCCTCAAATGATTCATCCATTTCTGATGGGCCTAATCCCACTCCCACTGAAGAGAGGTGGAGCTGGATTAGCCCTTATATGAAGAATAATTTATTAGTAGCTTTAATTTAGCAACTAGTGCTCTGTATTGTTATTCACACAGCTCCTCTGCTCCACTCCAATCCCAGCACAGATCATTTCCGATTTGAAGAATTGCTTTCCCATAATTAAATGAAAAAGAGTTAGTTGCAGCCCTCTGCACAAATGACTGCCCACTGAATGCAGAATAGTGCATAAGTAGTACTACTTCATTCTATTTATTGTACAGGTATTGATGTGTATTGGATTTGTTCTATTTTAGAGACGGTGCCATGGTAACTAGTTTCTCTTGACAAAAGCCTTATGTCACAGCAGAATTGGAGTATGCAGAAACTGAGCTTCAGGCAGACAATGAAATCAAGACTCTTAGCACTAGACGCAATCTAGAATCACCAGGAAACAGAAGCTGGTGGCATGTCTCTGAGTCCCTTAGAACGGGGTAGGCAACCCTCGGCACGCGTGCCAACAATGGCACACAAGCCCATTTGGAGCGGCACTCGGCATCCTCTGTGGCGCCACAGAAATTGCCACTCCTGCCACCAAAAGACACTCCAAGTGGCTTCTTTCGGGGGTGGCTGCAGTGCGGAGGTCCCTGCCATGTCCATGCCCCAGGATACCATGTAAAGAAGCCACCCAGAGCAGCTCCTCTCTGTGGTGGGCCATCACCAAAAGGAGTGACTCCAGGTAACTGGGGATAGGGGTCCCCAGGCACGCTGCTGAGAGGAGCCCCTCCAGGTGGCTTCTTTCCATGAATGGGCTGTCGGCACCAGCTGAGGGTCGAGGAGGTGGGGTCGGCACAGGGGTCAGCAAAGGTTGCCAGCCTCTACTTTAGAATGTCTTGCTCACTGGAGTCTCACTGATTAGTTGTATGAGAACAAAGAGAGGGGGAAATAATGTTTTCTCATTCTAACTGAGAACTGATCAAATCTTTGCTGCATTTCTTTGCAAGATATCAGGAGGCATCATTTTTTAAACCATATTATGAGTCCAGGATAGGTGCTGTTGACAGATTAGTTATTAACGAAGTTTTAAAAGGGACAGTATCCACATACAGCATTTATTTTAAAAATTAACATCCTTAACCAATGTTGCTAACAACATTTGAGGTCATTAATGAGACTTTTGCAAAATCAGGTTTACGTTTCCATGATTGTGTGTTTACAGCACTCAATTTGGACATCGGTCACTTTCATTATTGTTTAAAAATTACTTTCTACTGACTGACTTTCATTTCTGGTTGTCATTCAGTAGCATAGTTTGGGTTTCACAACACTACAAGTGAATGTCTACATAAGAATGGCCATATTGGGTCAGAACAATGGCCCGTCTAGCTTAGTAGTCTGTTTTCTGAGAGTAGCCAATGCCATCTGCTTCACTGGGAATGAACAGAACGGGGTAATTCCAAGTGATCATCCCCTGTCCTCCAGTCCTAGCTTTTGGCACTCAGTTTTAGGAATATCCAGAGCATCCCTAAAAATCTTGCCTAACAGTCATCAATAGACCTATCCTCCATTAGCCTATCCAATTCCATTTTTAAACCCAGTTATACTTTTGGCCTTCACAAAATACCAGGATAATGAGTTCCACAGGTTGACTGGGTGTTGTGAAAAGAAGTATTTCCTTATTATTTTTTAAAACCTGCTGCTTCTTAATTTCATTGGGTGATCTCTAGTTCTTTTGTTGTGTGAAGGGGTGAACAACAAACACTTCCCTGTTCACTTTCTCCACCTCAGTCATGATTTTATAAACTGCTATCATATTGCCCCTTAGCTTTCTATGCTGATGAGTCCTATCACTTTTGGTCTCTTTTTCATATGGAAGCTGTTCCATACCCCTCATTATTTTTGTTCCATTTCTCTATACCGTTTCCATATCTAACACAGATTTAAGATACATCCAACAATCCCTCCTCAGCCATCTCACTCCACGTGAACAACTCTTGTATTCATGCTGTTTAAAAAACAAAAACATGGTGTACACTGATTGAGGATCAGGAGAGCTAGGTCACAGATGGCTGGTGTGATTTTAGCCAAATCATCTAAGTTCTCTGGGCCTCAGTTCCCATCTGTAAATTGGAGATAATCATATTGTTCTTCCCCCACCTTGTGTCATCTTGTATACTTAAACTGTTAACGCTAAAGAGCAGGAACTGTGTATTTATGCAGTGCTTAGTACAATGGGACTCAGTTTAGGCCTTTAGGTTTTATTGTCATATACATAATGAATAATAGTTATTTATTTGATGTTTCTCACCATTTTTTTACATGTACCTTCTGCTTTTCAACCAATTCTAAGTTATGTCATTAGAATTAAAACCTCTGTTCCAGATGTAGGACAACCAGCCACCCCCTGTTCAGTTTGTAGCCCTTTCTTCAGGGCATTGTTTAATCCTCAACACACAATCACAAGGCAACATGGAATAACACAAAAAGCAACAATCCTGTTCTTACCTGAGATAATGGGTCCTTTAGCCTCCAGTAACAAATGGGTCTTCCAGCAGAGAGGATTCCTAAAGCCTGCTTACCCTCTCTCAGCCTCCTGGTGCAGCCCTAGGAGAGGAGAGTATATTCACATTCCTCCCTAATTCCAAACTCCCTCATAGCACTGGCCCCTCATTTACCTGCCCCAGAGGGGAATGAAACCCTAACAGAAGATGATGTTCAGCTAGGTCAACTGATGCCCAGCCACTGCCTGCTAGGCTTCTAGAAAGGGCACCTCCACCAGCTTTTATAGGGGAAGATTGCCTTGTTACAGTGCAAGACAAACAAGAAACATTTCTGATTGATGTCTATCAGTTATAAGTGAAAGGAAGTTTAATGGCATCAGTCTTATCCCCAGCAAGCATTAGTTCTGCTACAAAATTGCCACAGAGCTGTGGACATTTTTGCAAAAAGCAGCCATATTATAGCACCTGGGGAAGATTCCCCACTGCTCACGCCCTGATAGACTCCTTGGCTATGTCTACACTGGCAAGTTAGTTCGAATTAAGGAAGCTTAATTCGAACTAACTTAAGCCATGGCTACACTAGGCTTTCATTAGTTCGAATTAAGGGCTTCCTTAATTCAAACTAATAAATTTGAATATGCCATTCGAACTAAGAGTTAATTTGAACTAGTTAGTTTGAATTAACCAATGTGGCCATGTTAGTTCGAACTAATTGCTTAGTTCGAACTAACCGGCCCATTGAACTCAATGCAATTTGCTAATTTGAAGTAAATTAATTAAGTTAATTTGAACTAACTAAAATTAGTTCGAATTAACTAATTTGAACTAACTTTAGTAAATGTAGACATAGCCCTTGTGCTGCATAAGCCAAAAGTGAAGTGCGCCAAAGCTTGCACAATACCTCGCTCTAGCTAAGGCTCTCAGTCCCTCCCTTATTAAAAAAAAACCCCCCCCCCCCCCCAATTTACCACCAGTGTGTTGTTTTAAGGGAAAGAATGCCGTGTTTACTTAGTAGCCTCCAAGGTATCAGAGGCCCTGTGTTTGTCTTCCCTCTGCTTTCTCTCATGTAAGCAATTTTTTGTTCAGTTTGTTAAAAATTATTGGTGCTAACATTTGTTGATGTTGTTCCGAAACACAGTAACCAACACAAAGACATAAATGGAGGGAGCTGACCTGCACCTGGGATGTTTTTGTTTGCAGAGTTATGTTCATAAGTAACAGTTCGGAAGGAATGAGAAAATGGTCCATTGAAAGCAGTTGTAGGTTGGGGGCAGGGAAGCTGAGCTTCATCTGCTCATCCTATTTTGCCTTTTAAAAGCTCCCACTTCCAGGTTGTGATTGTTTGAAATGTTAATTATAGGATTTGGTATGTCAGCAGAGCTCTTACATGGATAACTTTAGTGCCGAAAAATCACTTGAATGAAAAGCCAATTTTAGAAATAGCACTCAAATGCCACAAAAGCAAAATGCGCAAATGTCTGACATGCAGGAATACTGCTGGGCACCCAAGCCTCTGAGTTCCATTGTTACCCACTCTGTTGCTAGGAGACAGAAGGACTATACTTTTATCATCTTGGTAATTGCTGGGGGATCTAGTAATTGGCTTGTGTATGTGCGTGTGCACCGATTCCCAAAATATCTTTTTAAAAAGTGTCTAATGGCAGTACAGGGAGTTGACTCGGATGCTAGAGGAACCTGAAAATGGTTGGGCTGATTAAGCCTAGGTCAGCAACATAATTGGGCTTGGAGAGGTGAGACAGCTAGGGCAGCAGCAGGGGTGAATTTGCATCTTCCTGAATGCTCTCACTGGCCGCTCGTACAGTTATGAAAGGCTAACCTCGGAGTGAAATAAATGAGTAAAAGATGAGGTGGATGCTTGCCCCTCTGAGTAGTGTTCAAATGGTCTATGGGACACCATAGCTGGGCTCTTGTGTCGTGAATAGATTTGATCAGTACATTAAAGCTGGGATACATAGCTCTGTGTTTTAATCTCAAGATCACTGAGGTAATAATAGTCTTGCCACTGGGTGTTTCTTTAACCAACTTGCAGGAGCAAGGCTGCATTGTGCTCACTAGAGGGACCCTTTCCCTCCCCCCACTCTGTTAAGGGCCAGTCACAATCTTGGTTCTGGTATTCCCAGAACCAGGAGTGGATGCAGTGGCAGGAATCCTAACCAGGGCCCAGAGGAGTGGGGCTAGGATGAGCCCACCAGCAAAGTTGAGCTGGTGGAAATGAACTGTACACTGTCTCCTGTTCAAGGAGGGAGCAAGATCCTGTGCGTGTGTATTCCCCCAGCAGGACGGGAGATACTGTCTGCTACAGCTGTGCAGGCCCCCTTCAAACTCAGCACCCAGCTGTCAATGGCATGTAGACGTGTTGCTTCACCCACTTTTCCAACCTGAGGGGTGCAGTCTAAGCTCATAGACTGAAATCCTAGTTGCTCAGAATGGGAGACAGCAAGCATGCACCTAGAGGCACTGGAACTGACAGAGATCTGAACCTAAGTTCTTAAACCCAGCTACAGGACCCTGTCAGTGTCACTCCAGGAGCAAGCAAATAGGAGATGGACACTGCATAACATCCCTGGTCCTGGGCCCTCCATCCTCAAGTCCCTTCTTTAAGGGGCTCTGAGCCCCAACTGTTACCCCTCTGTTACATCCAGGGGTAATAGCAGGCTCAAGGCTAGAGTCTCCAGGGTCTGTGTGTGTGGGAGACAGAGGTCAGGAGTCATGGAAGAGGGGAAATCACTGCCAGACACAGGCCCACATGGCTCCCTTTTCCCCAGGGGAGCCCCTGCTCCCTTCTCCCCAGACCTGCAGCTTCCCTGCAAGAGGAGCCGCGGTCCTGGGGAGAATTGCTCCCCAGCCAGGGCTCCAGCCAGAGGGAATCCCCCACTGGAACTCGGGCTGGAGAGCCCAGGAGGAAGCTGCGGGCAACTCGTCCTGGCAGAGCTAGCCCTGCAAGGCTGGCTCTCCCGGGACCAAGAGGCTGCTCGTGGGGAGAAGGGAGCCAGGAGAGCCACGAGCGGAAATTATTAGTCAAATTGCTGAAGATGGGGATTAATATGAGAAATGAAAGGAGGATAAAGAATTGGTTAAAGGGGAGACTACAATTATACTGAAAGGTGGCCTGTCAG